>RYFJ01002340.1:0-175887 GCA_003991445.1 Oryza meyeriana var. granulata
TCATGGTCGGCTTTTAGATGAGAACGTCCAGGGCTTCCTTAAGAGGAGTTCCTCCCATCTTGAATGAGAGGTTGGGGTAGTACTAAGGTGTTTGATGTTCCAATGAAGAACGACTGGACCTTCTTTTCGGAAAGGACTCTCATATCCCTGACTTATAGGCCTTATATTCTATCTGTGCCTCTACTTGTATGGTTCAGTGGCACCCAAGTCACATTGGTTCCATCCTCATTATATATCAACTATGAAGATAGTTATATACATTTAGAGGATCCAAACCTAACACGTAAGTAGTTAGCAATTATTTTTGCTATGGATTTATACTAGTAGATGTACACAACAAACACGATCTAGTCTATTTATAGTATTTAAAAAATACAAAAATATTTAAAATGACAAAATTTTTTTGACTAGTATAAGCTAAAATAGCTAAAACAATTTAGAAATTTTTTTACTATGTGTATTTAAAAATTCAATAATCCGTAACGAAGTGCGAACAAATTGGCCAGTACTCGAGTATAGCGATGCCGACGAGCAATTTTCCGAAATAGTTTCAGCCGCTGATATGTACGGGACGATGTGTTCCCCATTGCGGGCGCGTTTCCCGTTTTCCACGATACTAGTGTACTACTATAATTTAATAGTCGATTGATGCGATGAGATGAGTCGACGTCGACCCCCGGACGGCACCCCATGGTGACACATGGTCGGGAGTGCCGCCTACGAGGCCAGGAAACGTCTCCTTCCTCCCCACCCCACCTCAACCCCACCCTCTCCCCTCCCCTCAGGTGCTCTGCTCGATCAGGATCACCACCTCCTCCTCCTCCTCTCCCCCGTAGGTTCGGTTCGGTTCGGTTCGGTTTTACCCCATCCCCATCACGAGCGCCCCAACCTCCCCCCTCCCCACTCGTGCTGTGCTGCGCCTCCCGTTCCATCGAGGCGCGTCTTCTTGGCGGCCGAGAGCTGGCTGCTTCGGCTGCGTGTGCGACGAGCAGCCAAGAAACGGCGGCGGCGGCGGCGGGGAGCTAGGTTGTTAAGCATGGAGCGGTACGAGGTGATCAGGGACATCGGGTCGGGGAACTTCGGGGTGGCCAAGCTGGTCAGGGACGTCGCCACCAAGGAGCTCTTCGCCGTCAAGTTCATCGAGAGGGGACTCAAGGTAAGCGGCGGCCTCAACGCCTGACCAAAATTTTGTTTTTTTTCTTTTCTTTTTTGTGGTGATTTGTACTCTCTTCAGCGCTTATCTGAATTGCTAGTGCAACACTTGAAATGTTTCTTGACATTGGAGCGCGTTGTGGCTCTCAGATGCAGGGCGTTTGCAGTCTGTTTCTCATTAGTGTTTCGGACAAAAGAGCTGATTTTGCGCATTTGGAGAATTCAGTTAACTGAATTCAGTTAACTTTTAGTTCTGTACTAGGATTTAATATGTGTATCCTTTAGTGCAGTTAATTAATTGGTGAAGCTTCTGCATTACTTTCTAGATTAATTTTAGTTATAAGTAATTGGTTGTAAAAAAGGAATATATGTCCCAAAATGCTGGTACCTTTTGTTAGGTAAAAAGGTTGCAATTGCAACCAAAGTGATCGGTCAATCACTTTGACTATATTGGGTCCTTGACTCTTAATACACGTGACGACCTCTTATCGGTGACATTTGCCTCAAGGAAGCCAGCAGAGCCAAACTGTTCTACGAATAGTGAAAGTTATTGCGTGTAGCACTAGCAATTATGCCATAAATTTCCATCGAGTTTATTATTCTGTAACTATTTTTAGCTTGCTGTCTTGTAATAATTGTTGTAGTTTCTTTGATGGGCTCTTCTTCACTTCGGCATTTGGCGGATGTTTCTAGCGTTTGCACTAGTTGTTCGTACATGCCAGTCGTCATTTATTAGTTCATTAATTGCTCTACTGTTACCGTGTGCTATGCTGCCCGTGCCTTTTTCTTCTTCCTCGTTTAAGAGGTGCTGTCCATTATTTCGGGCTGATGATCTTCTCATTGTATTTTGGTTTTCTCGATCTGCTTCTGTTTGTAATATTAATCGCTCTGTATTAAAAAAATGGTGATCTAAGGCCTTTGGTATCGAAAACTTGGTTCATTAGTTAACTCCACATCTTTTTATTGTTATGTAGATTGATGAGCATGTTCAAAGGGAGATTATGAACCACCGATCACTGAAGCATCCAAACATAATCCGATTCAAGGAGGTAATCTCTTGGGCCTCTAGGAAAGTAATATTTGTAATATAATCTCTAGTCGAATTGAGTGTTATGCTTGTTTCTGCTCTTTCCGGGAAGGTCTTTTACAGATAGAAAGTGATAGCTATCTGTGCTCTGCCACGCCTCTATATATTTATAGGAGGACGAATGGAATATGTAACGTGAAAGTTTAGTTGCACATTTAGGAGGACTCTTTTGATGGTGACTTCTATCACTGGAATTTCACTGTTTTCATCCCTTGTGTTCTTTTACTATTTTGAGTTCTCTTTAACTTACTTTACTGTGTATGATTTGCATGAACATTGGTACTTTTTTTTTCCACAGATAGACTAATAGGCTAACTGCAAAGATTACTTTTTGAAGGGAAAAAATTTAGGGAAGGTTCATACAGTGACAGTGTGCACAAATAAAAATAGTAGTTATTTCTAAAAGAACAAAATCAGGAGTTATTATAGAAACAAGTTATTTCTGAAAGAAAAAAGTGCTCATGAAAACACAAGTTGCTAATCTCTTATTTTCTGAAAACTAACTGTACTGGCGTCTGGCATTTAATTGTTGAGTCATGTTTGTCAGCTTAACTCTGTCTTACTGTCTGTGTTCTGTGGTACTCAGGGAAGTTGGTTTTTATGTAGATTGACTACGGTCTGTATTCTGTCATGCTGCCTTTTTCCCTGTATCTACAGTTGTTATGAAGGCTATTTTAGTTTAGGTTCTTTTGGCATTTTTTTTCCAAGATCTGTTGAACAGGGCTCTTAGAATGAAGTTATCCTTGTGAATATTGCTAACAGTTTCCACAGCTTTCTTTGCATTCATCGTTAAACACATGTATTTGATTGTTTGTCGAGGTTTAACATTCAAACTTGTATCCAGATTGAAAAATTGAAGTAGTCCTTAGTTTTCAGGTCGTGCTAACTCCCACACATTTGGCAATAGTTATGGAATATGCTGCTGGTGGTGAGCTATTTGAAAGGATTTGCAACGCGGGGAGATTCAGTGAGGATGAGGTAGAGAATATTCACCGCAACCTTTGGGACACGTATGCAGATTTATGCCATTATATTGACAATTAATTCATTATCCTCAACAGGCAAGGTTCTTCTTCCAACAACTGATTTCTGGAGTGAGCTATTGTCATTCTATGGTACATGATATCTAGTTGACTTGAAGATATCAACTCTTATGTAGACCATTGCTCACATGATTCCTTATCTTTTGCAGCAAGTATGCCATAGAGATTTGAAACTCGAAAATACTCTCTTGGATGGCAGTGTCGCGCCTCGGCTTAAGATTTGTGATTTTGGTTACTCCAAGGTATTTGGTGCAGATACTATCCTGTGATCACATTTTTATTGCCTAAAATTAGTGCCCATCCCTCACTTTGGACCTTTCTTTTGTAATTTTCAGTCTTCTGTTCTGCACTCTCAACCTAAATCAACTGTTGGCACACCGGCTTACATTGCTCCAGAGGTCCTCTCTAGAAAAGAATATGATGGAAAGGTAATTTTATTTTGTTACAGCATGATTTGAATGAGTTTTTTTATGGTCCTTGGAAATGAGAGGTACCAAAACTAGTAACATTAGGGGGTACCAGTACCAATTCATTATCATTAAGTACCATAAAACAACTTGATTTGAATGCACTTAATTTCCACGACTGAACTATTGAACACAATTGTGTGCAATCTTAGGTTGCTGATGTTTGGTCTTGCGGGGTAACACTGTATGTGATGCTTGTCGGTGCATATCCTTTTGAGGACCCTGATGACCCGAGGAACTTTCGCAAGACGATGACTGTGAGTAGAATGCAGACATAGTAGATACCCCACTCTCCTGTTAATTATGCCTTTTAATCAATTTCTGCCTCATCCTAGTCAGTCTGATCTCATCAACATCCTTTTCAGCGGATACTCAGTGTACAATATTCAATTCCAGACTATGTTCGAGTTTCAGCGGAATGCAGGCATCTCCTGTCCCGGATTTTTGTTGGAAATCCTGAGCAGGTTATTCTTCTCATCATCACATGATAGTGATCAATCTTCATCGACTTTCCAACACTATGTCAACATTCATAATTCGTTTTATGCAGAGGATAACTATCCCAGAGATCAAGAACCACCCATGGTTCCTCAAAAACCTGCCAATTGAGATGACCGACGAGTACCAGAGGAGCATGCAGCTGGCAGACATGAACACGCCGTCGCAGAGCCTGGAGGAGGTCATGGCGATCATCCAGGAGGCCCGGAAACCAGGCGACGCCATGAAGCTCGCTGGTGTTGGGCAGGTCGCCTGCCTGGGGAGCATGGATCTCGATGACATCGATGACATCGATGACATTGACATCGAGAACAGCGGGGACTTTGTGTGCGCCTTGTGATGCCAATTGATATATCGATCATGCTGGTTGAAGACTGAAGTAGCAGTGAAGTAGCAGCGATCTTGGTGGCTGATGTGTGCGTGGATCCTCTGCTGTGTTTCATGCTTTCAATTCGTTTTGTTTCTGGATCACATATGCTCTGTGACCAAGAGATTGCCATCGCTGTGCATAAATAAGATGAATTTAATTTCATGCTAGTTATATTCTTGGCAAAGTTCTGTATCTAGTTGTCTCATAAATCCTTCTTGCAGATCCTATCAAGTCACAAGTCACCGCCTAGCTTATGTTTCATCTTTTGAAGAGTAGAGTATATGGGTGCATGATTATATCCGTCCGTATCTTTTTATTTGGTACTGGATATTGTGTTGTTTTATATCAGTGATAAAGATATAGGGCAGCTCTCGGAAAGAGGTAATATATGTCGAACCTAAAACATTTAGACAGGTTTAGCCCTCGGTAAGAGAGAATATACTCTTATAGCTCTTAGAGGTAATACACTCTTGTTTCTTGTTTATGGTGGATTTCTTTTGCTTATTGTCGTATAAAGTAATATAAAGCCAAATTCTACTCTATTTCTCGGTCCATCTTAGGACTCGTGTCCTTCACAGATGTTATTTATATATAAACTTTGATCGCTCGTCTTTTTTTAAGAAAAGATTATAAATATTAAAAACATGTCGTATTATTGAACTACTTTGCATGCTAAATATACTATACTATTTGTGTTCATGAAAACGTTGTAATTGAAAAGTTTTTACTTGTCAAAGCAAATCACATTGGTACGTCAAGTAAAAGGGAACGAAGACAATAGAGGGAGTATTATGCATATTGAGGGCATATTTACCTGTACTAAATGCGTTTATCTATATGTAGCAAAGTCTATAACGTGTACTGATTCTATCATCATACTTTCCTGAGCATGTTTTAGCATGTGAATGTACGTCTTTCGTACAATCAAAAGATAACACATTTGCCATATGTACATTGTATCCTTTTACAACATGCATGAACATGTGCAAAAAAATTGGGGAAAAAAATAGAAAAAGAGCTGCACATCTACCTCTTCCCGACTGCACCGTTCTTGCGTGCTATCGAGCACGCTCTGATGCACCACGCCGGCGGGATGTAGCAGCGCTAGGCACCGGCGCCGCGCGAGCCTTCTTGCATTGTGGAACGCTAATGGCCGCCGATGGCGCCGCCCTTTTCGGGCGTCCTGCAGCCAGCAGGTGCGGCTGCGCCGCGGGCAGGCACAGCACCACCATGGGAGCATTATGCGTGGGCTCCGACGGAGTCGAGGTTTCCCGTTCCCAGGGCGTGGAAGACGGCTCGGAGAAGAACCGATCGTGCGGGTGCCCTTGATCTTCGTCGTCGTCCTTAACCCCCGCGGCGGCGGCGCAGCAGGCCGCCTCCTCCTGTTTGTACTCAGACGCTGCTTCCCGCAAGAGCGCCTCCCTCTTCATCAGGTCCCCCACAGCCAGGTGCGGCGCCTGCGCCGGCGCCGGCGCACGCAGGCACAGCACCACCATGGGCTCCGGTGGCGGTGAGGCTTCCCGGGCCCGGGGCATGGAAGACAGACCGAAAAAGAACCGCTCGTACCGGTGGCCTCGATCTTCGTCCTCCTCCTCCTCCTCCCCCTCCCCCTCTTCCCCGGCGGCGGCGGCTCGCCGCGCCGCCGCCTCCTGCTTGTACTCCGCCGCCGCGTCCCGCAACAGCGAGCGCAAGAAAATATCCCGCGCCGCCACAATATTATAATCGATGAAGTTTTCCCAGAACTTCACCCGCTCCTTGTCCGACATGCCGTCGACTGCCGCCGGCGCCGGCGCCACCGCCGCGGCCGCCGCTTTCTTCTTCTTGCGGTCCATGGCACGCGCGTGCTTAGGGAACGGTGCGGATTGAATTGGTGCAGCACGTACGGTGCGTAAGTACGTGCATGCGGCTAATTATGCAGAGAGATCGAGCTCTCCCTCCAAGAAATTAATCATCAGGAGGCGAATTATACTCTGACACCAACTAGGTTTCTCTTCCATCTCAGGCAGTCAGTCTGATTCAACTGGGACACATCACAAGATCGTATCAATCGTGATTTTCCCACAAGGGCTCATAATGTTTCCTCAAGATTCGTCTATAGCAGCTTAGCAAGCGTGCGAAGGAGTATTATTGTATGGGTACAAAATAAAAGTACGGATCTGCTAAACTACATTCAACTGATAATCAAAGTTAAAATCTTACAAATTACTCACCTTCTGACATGCATCATGATATGTGCTCTAGTCAGCTTCCCCTCCAACTTTGGCGATCATCGACAACAACCCTTGCCAGTTAGGATTCATGGTGGGGAGAGGGGGAAGAGGGGGTGAGTTCCGCAGGTTTAGAGGGAGGCTGGGATGGCGGCAGCCTAACGGTAGATGGTGGTGGTGGGAGGATGTTGAGGCAGTAGTGGCGCCGCCGGAGCCGCGGGGGAAGAAGGAGGAGCCAAGTTAGGTGGCGGAGGATCCGGCGGTGTAAACCACTGAAGACGGAGGAGGAGGGTGGGGTGCCACCGGAGCTTGGCAAGAAGGAGGTGGTTCTCCCATGACGAGAAGTTGTGGCATAGACATGGTTTTCGATGTCGAAACCATGGAGGGCGGTGGTTGACACAGGCTCATTGGCCAGCATCGGGAGAGGTGGCGTGCTTGAAGCGTTGGGAGGCAGGAGGTGTGGGGAGGGGGTAGGGTTTTGTGTATATGTATTGAATGGGTAGGTTGATCTGGGTAGTTGGATCTCAATCAGATGGATGGAAAAATTTTGGAGTAAATCGAGCTATGCACAAAAAAGTTTGGTAGATGTGTGTATATTTTTTTTTATTACTTCAAATATGCACATGCATATCTACCGGTACAAACTACACCACATATATACGTATGTGAGCGTGTCCCCTTAACACATACTTAAAAAAGACAATAGAGATCGGCGGTAAATTGCTGGCCTCATTAGATTCCTATGTAAAGCACATCAACATATATCAACCGTGGGCACCATAATTTGAACTTTAATAGGTGGAGCTATATACTCATGGCTCAGATTTATAAGTTGTTATATTGAATACACCCACATATTAAAGATGTGACCCTAACACACTCATTTTTCAAGCTGTTAGACTCAAATGCACTAATTTCCTCTTAATTTTACAAATCACGGATTTTGGCTGTGTGTGCAAAACCAAATGTCTTATTTTTTTTCACAAAACCATAATTTCTTTTATCATGTTGCTATTTGCTTTTGTGAAGTATGAGTTTTGTAAAACTTTTAGGGCTTTTTTGGAACAGGGTATTTTAGAAATAAATGATTAGCAAAAATAGAGAATTGGAATGCCACGTAGGAACAAATACCATATGAATCTAAACACACAAGAAATTTAAAATAAATATGTTTGGATGGATGGCAAGGAAATAACACGTGAATTTGGATTCATTCTACATAGAGAAGATTAAATGAGGTTTAAGCTTATATGCTAATTTTACAAATCGAGGTATAGAAATGCAATCCAAAGAAACCTAATATCTTCAATAGTTTGTTCCAAAAAAACATGCATATAAAAGTCTAGCCCTAGGATTAGAATACTCAAAGAACCTATTTGGCAAGGCTCTAACTTTTAGATCTAATTTTTGGTAGAGGTGTGAAACAGCCAAAACTCCGTTTTATCTCTTTAGTTCATTTTTTGCAGATGGCTCCAACCCGTTTCGCTTTCTTGTTGGGTGGAGCTGAACTCTTTACTTGGGCTCCATCTCTAAAAATCTTGTTGGGTGAAGCTAAACTCTTTGCTTAGGCTTTAGCTCTAAGAAAGATAAATATATTAGCTAAAGTCCTACCAAACAGATCCTAAAATTACTATAAATTTTATTGAATTCAAATGAGCCCTGACCTTTTTCCCCGTTTACGCCAGCACACAC
Organism: Oryza meyeriana var. granulata; assembly: GCA_003991445.1. Classification (NCBI taxonomy): domain Eukaryota; kingdom Viridiplantae; phylum Streptophyta; class Magnoliopsida; order Poales; family Poaceae; genus Oryza; species Oryza meyeriana. The sequence goes on from RYFJ01002340.1 coordinate 8,517, forward strand.
ACACAAAAAAACCTTTTTTCGCTAAAGAAAATACCAGAAAATCACGGAGCTACCGCATGCGGCCGGACCCGAGAGCCCAAAGACCCGCAAATCCAGTCCAGTGCAACGGTGCATCCAACACTCCAACGGCTGAGATCGACTCTCGCCTCCTCTCGCAAACCCCTAGCCCCAACACGACCAATATATAAGCGCGCTTCTCCCCATCTCGGCCACTCCCTTCCCCAGCGAACCCTAGCCCTAGCGCCGCCGCCGCCGCCACCTAGAGCCCGGGCACGCGCCGCGACGCCGCCATGAAGGTACTCATTTCTCCGCGCCCGCGCGCAGTCCTCCCGATCCGGGTGTGCGATTTTTGATCTGATTGTGTCGCCTCGCCTGATGTTTGCGCAGTTCAACATCGCCAACCCGACCACCGGGTGCCAGAAGAAGCTCGAGATCGATGATGACCAGAAGCTGTGAGTGCTCCCTCTCTCTCTTCATGCCGATCTGTTCTCAAATTCGTTGAAATATCTTGCATAGTGTTCATCTAGCGTTCGCTGGTCAACTCGTGGTTTGAATGGTTACTATTATTGAGGATGTTAGCTCTGGCCTAACCCCAGTAATTTACCTTGTTATGATTATGCAACGCTTTATATGTTTATATGATCGCGTGATGCTGTTAGAGACAGATGTGTTGGTGGGCGCGGTAGATTGTATACTCTTATACTAAGCGACAAGGTAAGAACAAATGTTAGGTACTAATTAGATTTCAGAAATCTTGAAGGCAAATATGTTTCTTTTTTTGGAAAGCATAGTGGAATGGGGATATGGAATTGGTCGCTGTGTTCCAACCTCTCCTCTACTTCGAGTGTTCAATCCTGTAATATAGAGACATTGCGTATTTGGTCGGGCTTGAAGGTAATGACAATTTGTTCGATGTTATGTTAGCTTGAGGTTTGGTAGATCTTAGAGCAACTTAGAATTGCATCAATTTACCAGCTAGATCAGAATGTAGTTTTGGATTAGCTGTGAGTTTAGGTAATTTGAAAATTCTATGGTAATTTATAGTAATACTGAAAAATTGAACTTTTTTGGCTCGTTTTCATGCTGTAGTGGTATGTTGTTTCAATATTGTTCGGTGGAAATAGAACAATATTATCATTGTCTGTTGGGTGTGTTATATTTTGTTTAGGAACTTCTGTTGTGATGACAAGTAACTGGTTCTTTCCTATCATTTTGGCAGTCGGGCATTTTATGATAAGAGGATCTCCCAGGAAGTCAGCGGTGATGCTCTTGGCGAAGTAATTTCTTTGGCACTTTACTCCGTGATTCTTTAACTGTCTTGGTATTTAATGATTTGGATTGCTAAATTTGTCTATTTGTACAGGAATTCAAGGGCTATGTATTCAAGATCATGGGAGGCTGTGACAAGCAAGGTTTCCCCATGAAGCAGGGCGTGCTTACTTCTGGACGTGTCCGCCTTCTCCTCCACAGGGGTAGGTGTCATGCTTACATTTCAATGATCACTTCTCATTTTGCTTTGCTTGTGCATGTGTTCTAATGTGAATATTCCATTTCTATACAGGTACCCCCTGCTTCCGTGGATATGGCAGGCGTGATGGTGAGCGCAGAAGAAAGTCTGTCCGTGGTTGCATTGTCAGCCAAGATCTCTCTGTCATCAACTTGGTGATTGTAAAGAAGGGTGATAATGACCTTCCTGGCTTGACTGACACTGAAAAGCCCAGGATGAGGGGACCCAAGAGGGCATCTAAGATCAGGAAGTTGTTTAACCTTGGCAAGGATGATGATGTCCGCAAGTATGTCAACACTTACCGCAGAACCTTCATCACCAAGAATGGTGAGCATTCCTAACATTCAGTGTTAAACTTGAGTTGCTTTGCCATGCTAACCTCTGGTGCTAAGAGGCTGCCTTGGGAATCAATATGAAAAACATACTAATTAAGATAACAACTTAGGTTTGTAAATTGTAATTTCTAGACATAGTATGGCTCTATGCAGACACACTAAATTTAATGGTTAGTTTAGAGCTGACAAGAAACTGCCCTTAGTTTTTTATTAACTCCACTATGACTGACCGTTTGATTTGTTCTGCAGGCAAGAAGGTGAGCAAGGCTCCTAAGATCCAGAGGCTCGTCACTCCCCGGACTCTCCAGAGGAAGAGGGCGAGAATTGCCAAGAAGAAGCAAAGAATTGCCAAGAAGAAGTCCGAGGCTGCTGAGTACCAGAAGCTGCTTGCCCAGAGGCTCAAGGAGCAGAGGGAACGCAGGAGTGAGAGCTTGGCAAAGAGGAGGTCCAAGCTTTCTGCTGTCAAGGCTGCTGCTGCTGCCACCACTGCATAAGACCCCTATAAGACCTTAAAAATTATAGATGAAAAACTGTTTGTCATTGTGATGGATAGACATGCTACTGCTAGTTTTTCTTCGGTAATTGGTGCAGTTTTCTGTGGACAAGATGATGCTTTGTCACAATTTTTGAGCACTTGCAGTTGCTATGTATTCTGGTGATATAACTTGTGCCAACTATTTACTTGGTTTTTATGCTGTTTTAAGTCTCGTTATATCTCCCTCTACTCAACTGTTCTATTTTCCATTTTCGCTTTTATTGCTATCCGATGGAACTCAAATTTTGATGAAGTTTCAGCCTAGGTGGAAATGAACTCAAAATTCGGTCCTATTGTTTACCAACCCCATTTGCTCATTTGAAGTTTAAAATATCTTAACTTGTTCGGATTGTAATTAATCATCTTGCAGGTCATGCAGTGCAATCCTCTTTGATCCCAGCGCGTTTCGGACCCATGGAACTAAATAACAGGATAATGGAACCTTCGAGTGTTTTTTTGGCACGTCTTGCAAAATTGCGAACGTCGTTTGTTCCAATATGTCGCATCTGAACAAAATCTGTACACCAGGGCGCTTCAAAGTCGTTCTTCCGATGCGATGTTATTACGTATCAAGCATGTGTTAATGTAACATAATACAGTATTGCGATGGTGTACTTTGTGGTTTGTGCAGATGTGCAGTTTCAGGTTACAAATACAATTTATAGCGCCTCTCTAAATAAAAAAAAAAGTTGAGCATGTCAGTTCATTTCGCGTCCGAAGAGTATGACTGCTGATATTGATTCAGCTCTCCCCACACCAAGTGTTCCACGTCTTCCCATGACGTTGCGACACTCAGCTCCTTCCACAGGCTAAATATAGCTCCCAGGACGTTGTCCTCGTGTAAGATGCAGTAGCACCTGTAAAAAGAGCGGATTAAACATATCATCCTTCAGGTGACAAACCAAGAGAATCAACAAGGATGCAAGTGTTTGTGCCTTCTACATTAGCAGAGCAGCTCAACGGGGTATTCAAATTTTGCCTTGAAATAAACACAGAACTTCCAGAGAAGTGGTTGAGTTCAGCCACTGCTATCATTATATCGCATATTAAGAAGCATGGGGGACAAGTTCTATCAAATGCGAGTAAACTGGAGTTATGAGATCATGGATGGAATATTAGTCCAATGTTCAATCAAAGTTAGCCATGATACATTCAGACTGAATTTTTTTACGATGACCATTTGACAGATTCTATATGCTCTAATTTTCTCTTTATAATTAATACTAGTCATATCGTGCAATTCAATAGGCATCACGATGACACTCTAAGGGTCATCACTAGGCAGTAATCCGGTGAATAATCTGTTTCAAACGCTACCTAAGTCATACTAGTTAGTCTAGTTTCCAAGAGCCACTGCTAAGACTAGGAGCCACCAAGAAGTTCATGGATTTTGACAGCAGTTACAATTTCCAACTACCAGCAGTAGCCTATACTGGCCAGTTCAAGATGCAATGGAGGATAAAACAAGAATGATAAGCTTTACATCTTATTTCTGAGAGAGAAAGCTACATACATTGCACGATATGATGCCCTGCTGAATTTCGAATTTTGCACTGACTTGTACATATCATTATTTGATTCTCCTCTCAGAAAAGGAAGCTGATAGCTTCGTAAAAACTGCCTGAGAAGATCAATATCACCACGGAATACATCCAAGTGCAGCGGAATTAAGTCACATAGAGGATCCCCTGTTAATACAAACAACAATCAATATAACCAATCAACTTCATTTAAAATTTGCTAAAATTTTAAGGGCTTGTTTGGATTTGCGTGGGTGGAGTGTTGATGATTTTGAACTGAATCTCCAAAACCAAAAGAAAACAAATAAACCCTCCACATCCAGATATCACCTAAGGTTCAGAGTTGTAGATCTTGTTCCAAAAGGAAATCAGCAGGATTTCAAACTGCGATGATAGCCACTCGGCTCAGTTATCGGCCTTATCGAGCCGGTCCACATTTAGAAACCGTTTAATAAATCGGTCAAGTTAAAAAAAATTTAAACAAGAATTCAAATCTTTCACAAATTTCATCTGAATTCTACCTGTTTTCGTCATGATAACCAGTGAAATCACTGAGGAGCGATTATCACATAATTTTTAATGTAGACATAAAAAACTGCCTAATCAAGCTTTGTTTGTTTGCAAACAAAGTTAGCTAACTGCTCACCAATGGACAGATCACTGAAATCAATAATATGAATTGCATCCATTTTGTTCAGATCTTTGTCAATAATGCAATCAGTGGAAGTTCCCTGCTCTGTGGTTCCCTCAATGAGAATGTTATCATCCATTATATCTGAATGTATCCAAGAAGGTGCCACATAGACTGAGTCACCATCATCATCCTGATTATTTGATCAGAGAACATTACACTCAAAGTTTGATAGTGGATACAAATAACTAACATACAAAACATTACCTTAACAAACTTGATTAGAAAGAGCGTATCATCAGGGAGATATTCTTCAGCCTTCTCAATTAGAACCTGTGGAATGGAACCACCCCTACATAGATATGTAAAGAATGTTACGGCACCAATATCAATCACATAGTGGTTGCATGTCAGGATACGAAAAGTCAATCCCAAAGAAATGCATAGTCAATGCAGCTTAAATTTTGCATATGTTAAAAAAGGAGAAAACAGAAAGGACCAGTAGTGTAATCCACGACTACCAGTGTATTCTGGACAAGCCTCGAGCAATGTTTTCAGAACTTCAAGGACACAATCTAAAATAACCTGGACTGAGCTTTTATATAGTTTGAAAATATTCTTCGTATTCACAATTTCACATCAGATGCATTTTATTTTGGAGAAAGAATGCCCTTTCCGTCAATGATTGAAAAATATTACTTTCTGGATGAATAAAAGACAGAGCAAAGATAATATCATGTTTTAGTGACTATAACCTATGCCGACAAATCAGCTTCAGAAGATTTCCACCTACCAGTTACTTAGGTGCTTCTTTAGATTTTTCTTTCTTCTGTCTAGAGTAGAAACTACTTGTTTCCATTCAGGTGGAACAAGAGCGACATTAAAAATAGAATTTTCCTTTGCTTTGATATCATCATTTCCAGATTTGAATACATGGTCCACATGTGGAAGAGGTAATTGATGAATATTTCGCATTTGAACTCCCAAGGATGATGCAAGATTCAAAACATCAGTCTTGGTCAATTTGTCACGTCTGAAAAAAATAAAAAAAGGGTTAAGTTCATATATCTAAATTAATTAGGAGAACCACACTTCCTACAAGTAAAGGAAAAGCTTACATGTGAGCAAAAATATCCCCTTTGCATTTTCTGGTAACCATGTAAGGCCAAATTGGTTTGTCTGGAACATCAGTTAAATTACTCAATCCAAACAGTTGCTTGCTCCATAACCCAAGAGGAAAAGAGCCGTTTGCATAAGAAACCTCCAAAGGGTAGTATTTAGCTAGAATATCTGGTATTCCTTTTCCGTCCCATGGGACTGTCCTGTAGACACCGTCCTGATACACAAGAAAGCCACTTGCAATGATATCAGGGACATGGTTCATCAAAGGCGAGCCAAGTTTTCGCAGAAGATCATAGAACTCAAGCTGCAGCCAGAAAAAGATAATTATCAGAAGTGTGACATCCAATCGTATGAAGTTCCTAAGTTGTAGGACCAAATGCAATACCTCTGTGCCCAAACCATGTATAGAATAACCCAACCCTCCTTCAGCATAAATTTTGATAACATTGTCAGAAACAATGAAGACCTGAAAAGTTTTCAGTATAGGTTAAATATATTACCAAACTGACCAGTAAAGATACGACCATACAGAGAAATTATGTAGCACCTACGCTACTGAAGCACGAATGCATTTAAGTGGTAGTTTGTGTAGTCAGGTACTGTGGTCATATACTTGGCCAATGAACTCTGTTTCTTGCCTAGTTGCCTTACGCTTCCAATATAAGTGGGTCATTTACCTTTGTTTCCCCTTCCCCCAAACAATATAAATAAAATGCAATATGAAATTCTGAATTCATTGCTGTTGTGATAACTGTAGGAAATGGACTTAGTGGAGTTAAGTCTATATAATTAATATGATACTACAAATATTCTCAGTGCTTTGGTTTGAACTTGAAGGTATGCCATGCCAACAAGCCACAATAGTCTATCAACAGTTTAAACTTAACAGTCCTCATAAGAGTGTACACTTACTGGGTTGCTACCTGTGCCAACAGGAAGCTTCTCATCTTCAGAAGGAGGTGGTAAACTATGACATGCACTTATTTCCTCTAAGCATGAATACCATTTGTCTACATTAATTGCTAGACATGCACCCTGCAGGAACAATCACACTTCATTTGCATACACAGAAAATCTAGAACTATAAAACTTCATATAATTGTCAGGACAAAGCTCACCTTCCATATTAGTTCTCTCAGTTCAGGTTTAAGAACCCATAGCCTACATAGCCATTCTCTTGCTTCTCTCTGCCCAATTGAATTAGTAGGGCTCCAGACAGAAGAATAGTGATCCTTTTCTTTCTCAAGGAATTGGGATAGGAAATCTATATTGTACGAGAAAACTTGGTCCCCCAAGCTTTCATGAATATCTGATAACTCAAATTCAGAGCACAGATTTGCATTATTTGAAGTTCTTACAGGCTCTGAACTTTTCAGTCTTTTTTCCTTTCGGGTCATGTCAGTGTGATTCCATCTACTCATCCTTGGATGATTTTCAATATCTTTAATAGATTTGTCTGGAACAGCAAGTAAGCCAGCACGGCAAACTCCTTTGTGACAGTAACCAGGTGCCATGTCCAGACATACATGCTCAAAATTTGATTGATTGACGAAGTTTTGTGTCACAGCAACTGTCATCTCAAGGTTCAAAACACAATGCCACCACCCAGTAGGAACAAATATGGTCTCTCCTGGTAATTGAGTGCATTCCAGTGGCTTCTCGTGTTCAGCTAGACTTGGATAGATATCTAGCCACCACTGCAAGACAAACAAATTGGTTTTGAGTGATATGGAGAAACAAGAGATGTCTGAAGGAAAGCAAAAGCAGTAGTGAGAAAAACACCTGCAAAGATGTTGGAGTTTCAATGTCAACATCACCATCTTCATCATTGACATGTACTGTGACACCACCTGGCACTCTTCCAGGAGGGTACAGTGCCCACCTATGAAATAGATTGACACAGTTAGTGGATTACTCATTTTAATTTTATAACACACTAAACGCACACACCCATGTCCTCTATACATGCTTGGAATTTATCGGAGGCACTGAAAGTCTCCAAAGGTGCAAGCATACACTTCCCACTGAACGTGCTTTTAAAATTAGTGGACGCCAGTCTACGACTTGAACCCTTAAATCCTATTGGGTCTGGTGCACATCTGCATGCTTCATCATATGGCCAGCCACAAACAAGCTTCCAACAAATACATTCTTCCATCCAAAATAGAAGTTGTGGGACCGACAATTCAAATCAATATCGAGTATACCAAGCTGTAAATTTTGCCAGCATAATTTTGTAAAAGTTAAAACAGTAAAAGTGTTATAACTTATAAGCACATGCGAATGACTTGGGGTAACACCTATATTACAAAAGATAAAACAATCTCAACCTTTTTCGGCCACAAAGCAGAGTATTCCAGGCACTGGTCAATCCTGGATCAACATGCCAAGAAGCACCTGATCTCTCTGGTCCAATAATAAGCCATCTGAAAGCAGGTCGTTGGTCATAATCCATGATATCAAAGAAATCTTCATGGAATAGATGAGGGACACTGTAATCTTCCAATAGTACAGGTGCTGATTCTCCAAACTGTAATAATTTGTCAACTCAGATTCTCTTTCTGAAACTTCCACAATAAGCAAAGTTAAAAGTTATGATCACCTTATCATCAAATATGTAAAGCGGGTCTTCGTCATGCTGGAGTTCCATGTAAGAAACATAATCTTTTAGTTTCATTTTTATCTTTTGAGGGCTTCTCTGAGATATCCTAAAGGGAACTTCACCATAATCACGTGTGAGTTGCTGCACTGTCCATTTAGTCCTTGCTGGCCAGGTTTCGGCCAGCTTAGTAAGCAAAACCTAGCAGTGCAACATAAATAATGCGCTTTCAGGGAAACAAACGCAATAAAGAGAAGAATGTACAAATCCCACGTTGTTTCATATGAAGTAAACAGTATTCGAGAAAAAAATATTAAGTAAACAAAAGGTTAACTCAGTTCTTACTGGACATTTTCCATCATACTGAGAGCGAAATTGATCCAGAGAAAGGTCATCTTTCCTTTCCACATGTCCATTATCAAACGAAAAGCTACTCAAACTAGTAAAACATCTGTACCATCTCCTGTATAAGTGCAAGGAATTGAACCCTGAAGGAAATTAAGTGTATAAGGAGGAGATTATACTTATAGAAGAGGAATGGATGTTCACATAAGGAGATGTATCTTACCATCAAAATGGCGAGGCTTCTGGTAAATCTCGTCATGTTCTGAACAAAGATTAACTCTGGAAGTGAAGCAATCAGCATGTAACCTTTTTACTGATCATCATAGTTCTATGTGAATGATTTCCAAGATAGCATAACATAATAGGATGTAATAGACACAACTACATATCTTTCTGTCATGGGCAGCCAACAGGCTGCCAGGCGCGGTTGTCCTAGTTGGGCCTTAAGCCCATTAGTGTTAATTAGTGTCTCTCTTAGTTATTTATCTATATTAGAGGAAATAGGAATAGTACCATATTGTCTAGGCACAAGAGGTGTTAGTCCTATGTACCCTTTATAATCAGCCCATGAGGCACAATAGAAATCAAGCAATGAATTATGAAGAAACAATTCTAGTCCCCCTCAACCTCTCAAGCTCTTGGCAAAGCATAAGGCCTAGTTATCCCAAATATCCACCACGTACATAACATCTGGTATCAGAGCCCAGCGATCCTCATCTTCCTCAGCCGCTGCCAATCCTCTACATCACCACGAAAAAAAAAAAATCGATCCAGATCGCCGATCCATCCACAACCCTAACACCAGCCGCTGCCACGATCCGCTCCCTCACCATCCACCGCCGCCACCTCCCCCACTCCCGATTCCTCGATCCAGATCACCGTCGACGCCTCGATCCAAGCCCAAAGTACCGTAGCACCGCGGGTGAACAGTACCCGCGGTACTGTAGCGCGCTGCCGCCGCCGAGCGACTCCTCTGCGCGCGGGTCTCCTCCACGCCGCCGTGGGTCTTCTCCGCGCAACAACGCACCAACTCCGCCCTTTTCTCCATCGAGCAGCCGCATTCTGCCCCGGCCCCTCGATGGATTTTCCTCAGTTTGATGGGACCTCTGATCCGGTGGCCTTCGTCAACCAATGCGAGTTCTACTTCCGCCGAGAGCGCATCATGGAGGAAGAAAAGGTATGGCTGGCTTCTCGCAATTTGAAAGATGACGCCCGGGTTTGGTTCCTCCAAGTCCAGGAGGACGAAGGCACCCCGGCGTGGCGTCGCTTCACGAAGCTCCTGCACCTGCGCTTCAAATCGCCCCCGTGCCCCAACCTGCTCCATCGGGTGGCCCTTGGCGTCGACAACACCCTGCGCATCCTTGCTGAGGTGTCCACACAACTGGATCGCCTCAGGGCGCGTCTCGAGGCGAAGGACAAGGATGACCGTGAATGCCGGGCGGCAGTACGCCTCCAGGCAGCAGCACAGGGACTCCTGGCACGCCGTCGAGCGCATGTTCTTCGTGCAGCAAAAGCATCCGCGGAGCAAGCAGCGGTGCGTCTACAAGCAACAATGCGAGGTTTTCTTGTCCGGCGCAAGGTGCGTACGTTGCGCATGGCACTCACGACGGTGCAATGGCAAATCACAGCCCGCAGGTTTGACCACACAAGCCCGCCTGTCCTCCCTGCAGAGTTCCGGGTATGGTGTCTCCCGGCAACGACCATGGCAACACAGCAGCAGGCATCATTGGCGGTTCCATCTGTGCCAAGAACTGCAGCGGCCGTCTCATCTGTTCAGGCGCCCAGCAGACTCGTCGGCTGCTACACCCTCCTCTTTTCAGCCCACGTGACGCTAGCTGTTGGGTTCTTTCCTTGGGATCCAGGAGGACACGAGGACGTAGCTGTCGTCCAAATTTATATTTTAGTTTCAAATTTATTTCCAATTTTAATCTTCAATAACAAAGGTAAGCCGAGATGTAAAAGGCTTAACCCTATGTTGCGTCAAATAGGTCCGTGGCAACTATCCAGCTCGAGGACGAGCTGGGTCTCCGAGGGCGGGGGAGATGTCATGGGCAGCCAACAGGCTGCCAGGCGCGGTTGTCCTAGTTGGGCCTTAAGCCCATTAGTGTTAATTAGTGTCTCTCTTAGTTATTTATCTATATTAGAGGAAATAGGAATAGTACCATATTGTCTAGGCACAAGAGGTGTTAGTCCTATGTACCCTTTATAATCAGCCCATGAGGCACAATAGAAATCAAGCAATGAATTATGAAGAAACAATTCTAGTCCCCCTCAACCTCTCAAGCTCTTGGCAAAGCATAAGGCCTAGTTATCCCAAATATCCACCACGTACATAACACTTTCCACTAAAAGTAACATGACAAGATAGAATTGCCACATACCTAGATAATGCTGTTTTCTTCCAAGAACCTTTGTACGCAAGAAGACCCCCAACTGAAAGACACTTGCTCATCCAGAGAGGCTCCTCATTGCACAGTATGTACATGACACTGTCAAGAAATTGAAGGTAATGCTGCAGTCACATCCTACTACATAGTAAAGTAGAGCCACTAGGCGCAAATGTTATAAGAAAGCAAAGTTTAGCAAGGTGAAGGAAGAAGTTAATGGTGTAGTATTTATTTGCTTACCCCTATTAATCAATCACTTCATTACTGCTTCCAATTACAATAAGCATGTACTGTATTCAACTATTCATTTGGCAGGACATGCTGCCTGGAAGAAAATCAAAACAAGTATTTGGAAACTTCTAAAATTCCGACCATCAATAATTTCTCAAGTGCTTAGTTTAAAAGCAAAAGAAATGGTATATGCAGATTTGCCTAGAAAAGTACTAAAAAAAATAAACTTATTCTAATATAAGATTGATGGCCGGAACTTTAAAATTTTGACTGAATCTTGCCCTAAACTCCAAATATTTATGACCCGAGGGAGTATAATGCAACGCACGAATTTTTCATGAGACTCGTTCATGTTTTAAATATTATTTGAAGTGCATATTCATTTTTTATCCATGGATGGGCCATGCTTAAAAAATTCCCTTCTACACCCTGTCAACCGTCATATACTAAAACATACTACGAGTATGGAGTACCAATGTACCATGGCTTCAATCCTACAATTGGTTCAACTGGTTAAACTACAATTTGTGCAATTTGGCTCATTTTCCACCAGAGCGATCATGACGCTAGTTACTCGCAATCGAAGCATCATAATCCCGAGTTCCCGACTCGACATTCCCAGCTAACTAACAAAGGGAGCTGATTGCAAAAAAGGAGTAAAAGCACAAAGGAGGAGAAACCCAGGATACACAAAATAAAGAGAAGGGGGCAGCAGAAGAGAGAGGTTAGTTAGGCTCTACGGCGAACCTGCTGACGCAGGCGAGGCGGCCGATGTCGGTGGGCGAGAGGAGGTCGACGACGGCGCAGAGCACCTCGTCGGGGAGCACCGCGAGGCCGCCCAGCGCCGCCTCCCTCCGGCCGTTCCCCGCCGCCGCCGCGGCGTCTTCCATCGCCGGAGACAGAGGCGGGAAGGGGGCGGTTCACTCACGTCGCGCGGGTTGAGCACGGTAGCCCGACGAGGGGCGAGCGGGATCAGATCGGAATCGGTGTCTGGGATGGGAATTGCGCGTCGGAAGTCGGGACGTGGACGGACCGCGGCGTGGGTTGGGGAATTTTATAGTGCCGAGATTTTGAAACCGTGGACTGCTTGCTTTGTAACTTTGTCGCCTACCCGCCTAAGGTTCTTCTCGAAAGGGTGGACGAATGGATAACGGGCACGCTTGTTAAGCTTCTAAATGGTGTTATTTTTTAACAACTTTTTTATATGGGTATTTAGAATGTTATTTTTAATCTATTTTTTTAACTATAATAATTAATTTATTTATTTGTACCCTTAAATAATTATCACAAATCATACACCTATTCATCCTTTCAACACAAAAGAACTCAAATTTATAAGCAATATTCAAATCTTTTTATTGCTAAATTTTGCATTGATAATGAATCAAACAAGCCTTAAATTATGGGGCTCGTATAGTACACCGGCCACATAACATATAGTTGTCTGTTTTTGTAGTTTTTATAAATTGCTCCTTCAAGTTTTCTCATATTATGAACTGGTTTAATATTTGGTTTAAACAAGTGAATGTCATATATTCAAATAAGCAAATACTAACATATTTGATAAAAATATATTTGTCTATGATATATTATATATATTTTTTCTTTTAACCATAGTATATTGCACTGCTAGTATAATTATATACAACTTAAACTGGGATGCATATTTTCGTGGCAGGTGCATTTAGAGGTTACCATTTGCTTGCTTACCTCGGCTCGATTGTTGAGAATAGACCACCAAATTAGCAATTCGGTATTGAGTTAATCTTATTAAACTTTGATACAGCGATATTGTGAAAACCATGCTAAAATGTCTGCTTGTTTGAGCTACGGCTTACATTCTTGTAAGTCGTAGCTAAACTTAAATTTTGGATTTTAATTTTAGAATTAATTTAGGAGTATAGTGTAAAAATCCTACCCTACAAATTATTCTTCATCGCAATAGTTACAAATCTTGTTTACAAGTCGTAACCCAAAAATACTAAGTCTCAAATAATGGATGCAACTCTACGAAGACCCTATCTCTGGGACTATGGTTCAGCTAAATCTTGTTCACAATATGAGAGCACAAAGCGTGTGTGGTTTGTTGACTACCTACTTCGCGTAGGGAATGGCATTGAGGAGGTGGACAACGAACGACACATATGGCTACATTCGGATATATGCATGCCATATGAAGGAAATGACTCTGACCTTGATGGCTAATCGATAGCATGTTCCCCAACCTAGATGATAACCTTACAGACCCAAACTACGTCACATCTAGGGCCGTATTGTCCACTCGCAACGAGTTCGTCGATAGAATCAACATTAAAATGATCGGACGGTTTCATGGGGAGGTGATGACCTATCATAGCTTTGATCGAGTAGAAGATGACCCTCATAATTATTACCCACTTGAATTCTTGAACTCTCTAACCCCCAACGAACTACCTCCATACGTGCTTAAGCTGAAGATAAATTGCCCCATCATATTATTGAGGAACATTAACCCTACCAATGTACTTTGCAACGAGACAAGGCTGCTGGTCCGAGGGTTTGGAAGAAATGCTATTGACGTGGAGATTGTGGTAGGGCAGCATGCTGGGAAGAGGGTTTTCCTTCCTCGGATACCGCTATTTCCTTCCGATGATGAGATGTTTCCTTTTCGCTTTAAGAGACAGTTCCCGATTAGACTAAGCTTCGTATTGACGATCAACAAGGCGCAAGGGCAAACCATTTCGAATGTGGGCATGTACCTACCAGAGCCAGTGTTCTCTCATGGCCAACTGTATGTTGTGTTGTCTAGAGCAACCGCAAGAACAAACATCAAGATCCTCTCCGTGCCAGACAAAGAGAAGAAAAAAAAAGAAACAACCTAAATAGAACAAGACGTATACACAAAGAATATTGCGTATATGGAGGTCCTGACAATATAGACAAGGTAACCTATGACATCATGCTTGCTTACATCTGTTTCTTTTTGTAATTATATACTGGCAACCTAATCTGACATTTTCTTTTTTTCTTTTGTTTGGACATGATTAAACATCACTTCAGTTGGTTCTGAAATGGACGAGATGACATTAAATGCATGTATTTTTTAATTTTATCTTTTAGTTTATAACATTATTCGCTCCCCTCCACTCCACCATTATCGATCGCGTATTAAAGTTTGAGGGCTGAGTTTTTTCTGACAATCATCCAAAATATTTCTATTTACAGAATGGAAATAAACCGAGGGTTGAGTTTTTCCTTAACATATTAAAGTTCCATGAAAATGAAGCTAAAGACAATATTCCTCTAGGCACACAGAAATTTCTTGAGCGCATCAAGAATTAGATAGCTCCAAAAGATTGTTGCGGCGTTATTTTACGCACATGGCTATGTAACTATAACAATCTATAATAATTATGTTCATTGTTCCTTTTTTGATGAATCTTAAATATATCATATTCTATGCTTGATTGGTAAATATATTATCTTTTTTGGTTGTTTGATTTAATCATGAATTTTTTCCTATGAACAACCACGAGTATTGTATGGAGAATTTGCAAGTTTGATGTTGTTTTGCACAAATTTTAATATATTTATTTTCCCATTGCAACGCTGTGCTCGAGGCGCCGATGCACAACAATCATACTATATACTGTCCTTTTTTATTGTTTGATCGTCGGCAGTGCTCGAGGGGAGGGACTTGAACCAGCTGTGCAATGGCTTGATGGATTGGCGCACACCAGTGGCTAGGTCACGCGCGGAGGATCACCGCCGCTGATGTCACCTCGCCCGTGGAGGAATGCCGCCGCCGACATCACCTCATGCGTGGAGGATTGCAACCGCCAATTTTGACACTGGCGTTAGGGTGTCACGCGGTGGATGATGTCGCCTCGCCCATGGAGGAGGGGAACCATGGCTAGGGTTTGAGTCAGCGGTGGGGTATCGAGGCGCAGGGAAGGTAAGGAGGAGGGACTGGTGGCTAGGGTTTAAGGCTGCGGCGGGGAAACGGGGCGCAAGGGAGGATCTAGGAGGGGACGGGGATCGCGCGAAGGGGAAGGGGGCAGTAGGATCAAAACGGGAGGGGGTGCGAGGGCAAGGGGAAGGGAAGAGCGGATTTGGGTCGTCCGATGGACCTATGTGGATGAATACAGGGCGTTGGATGTATCACACGGTGATGGTCATAGTCATGAGTAAAAGCAGTTGGTGCATTATAGGGTAGATAGTACCTTGCAAGTAGATTCAAAAGTCTTAAGTGGCATGTGTTGTAGTTATTGTTTATTTAGTTATGTAACTGCAATTCCTTTCTCTCTTGTATGGTACTGCCTTCGGTTTTTAATAAATAACACCGTTAACTTTTATCGTGATGTTTGACAATTCGTCTTATTTAAAAAACTGATGTAAATATACAATGAGTTATGCTTAAAGTTTCTTTAATGATAAATCAGGTCACAACAAAATAAATCATACTTACTTAAAATTTTTAAATAAGACGAATGGCCAAACGCCGCATCAAAAGTCAACGGTGTCATTTATTAAAAACCAGAGGGAGTATTATATACCTTCTCTGTCCCAAAATATAAGAGATTTTCTAAATCAAAGTATTATAAGTTCAACCAAATTTATAGAAAAGAATAATAATGTTTATGATAGAGTAAAGTGCATGGCCAGTCCTTAAACTTGTTTGGCTATGCCACTAGGTCCTCATACTTTCAAAATGTATAATTAGCACCTAAACTTATCCGTCTATGTCATTTAGATCTCTGTACTTTTAAAAATACAGAATTAGCACCCTAAACTTATTTTGGTGTCCATCACTTGTCTAAATGGTTGCTGACCCGCTCCATACGCCAACATGGCAATACCGATGTGGAGCCACAATGGATCCAACTAGAGTCTCTTCGGTAAATTTGCACATACATCTCAAAGACATGGTTGAAATGAGGATCTAAAAATCAAATCCCCCACCCAAAATCCCTAGATCCCATCATATCCCTAATTTATCGCTCACAGCTTCTCGATGTCGTCAAATCCCTTACCTTTATTGTACCCCCGATTTGCTAACCCCTCCTTCAATCTCCAATTCGCCATGCCCCAATGGCTCCACATTGGCATGCCATTGTCCACAATACTCCACACTGGTGTGCAGCGTAGGTTGACGATCATTTGGACCGGTGATGGACACCAAAATAAGTTTAGGGTGCTAATTCTATATTTTTGAGAGTATGTGGACCTAAGCAATACATTTGAATAAATTTAGGGTGCTAATTATGTATTTTGAGAATACAAGTGAACAAGTTTAAGAATCAGTCATATACTCCTTATGATATCAAATGACTAGCATCATTAGATCCATTATGAAATATATTTTCATAGTTTACTTCTTTGATGTGATAGATGTTAATATTTTTCTCCACAAAACTTAATCAAACTTAGCTTAGTTCGATTTAGGATAAACACAAAATCACTTATATTTTAGAACGGTGAAAGTATATCACAAATAATTCTCGTAGTAATGTAACTACAGCTCTTTTGCCTCTCGTATGGTTTTCTAGACTTCACAAATAATTCCCCGGCCGTTCTCAGAATTTCTTCCTTTCGAGAAAATTCTCAGAATTATGAGTAACTCGATGGTTTCACCGTATAGTACTTCCCCTTTGATGCAAAGCTGCTATCAGCTGTTTGATGCGGTTTTTTTTATCGTGGCAGGTAATCTGATAAAGTTGTATTCCGTTCCGTCCCAGCACTATCGTACGCGTGTGACGAATCCTATTCCTATCCTACTTTGAGATGCTGCTGTCTCGTCTGGCTGGTGTCGTGTGGAATCTCTCGATGAGCAGCCAAGGCAGAGGCATCCTCTCGCCGTCTCGCATTCGTTGCAGGTTGGCAGTTAAAGGCAGAGGCAGGCAGGGTTTACATTTTCGATTAAGTGCTGAATTTTGATCCTAATGGTATGGTATTTTTTATCAAATTTTAATCAAAATTTGATCGAATTTTACTATTTTAAATTTAAATTCTCAAAAACCATTTGAAATTTCACTCGAAATCTATTTTCCTCCCGCGTTAAAACCTGGAAATTTCGCAGCGATTGGTTTTGTCAAAAAACCGTAAACCACAGGCAGCCTGGAAGCGTCTCCCGCGATGGTAATGGGCCTTCTGATGGTAATGGGAAACGTAAACCCTATAGACCGCGTTGGCCCAATTATAAATGGGCTATTGTGGTTTGGGCTTCTGGCCTGCCTGTGTCGTTAGCCATGTCTGCCGTCTATTTTGCTCGAGAGTCGAGGGCTGGAATTTTTACTGTTACTAATTTTTTTTTAATTTATAAAACTAATTTTTGATTTGGGCTATTTGCAGAAGTAGTCTCTTGCTGCCGTGAGCCAGGGCGGTATTTAAAAACCGCCGTGGCCCAGGGCGGCGAATGGCCTCCCCGTCAGCCGGGGCTAACAGCGCCGGCCGCCGTTAGCCCGGGAGGCCACGTGTCCTTGCCGCCCTGGGGGACGGCAGCGAATGCCTCCAGGGGGCCGAATGCAAAAATGCATTCGCCGCCATCCCCCACGGCGGTTTTTAGCATAGTGAACGGACGGTCCGCACAAGGATCGGACCGTCCGAATCCAGAGGGCCGCCTGCAAAATTTTTTTTTCTTTTTTTTGATATTTTTTTCTCAACTAGCAACACGAGAATAGCAAAATCTCGTGAAGGTGCAGCTCAAACCGATGTAAGATGTGGCCTGTAGAAAATTGTAAGTGTGCTTTAAAAACCGTGCTGAAACTTCAGACCTCAAAAACTCAATCTTCCCGGCCGAATTTCGCAAAATTTTTTTGAACAAACCCTACGAAGTTGGGGGGAAGCAGATATAAAATTTTCTGTAGATATCCGTTTCGTAGGGGGGAAGCAGATGTAAAATTTTCTGTAGATATCCGTATAGTACTTATTTGCCCGATTCCAAGACCGTATGCGAAAGTTATGATTATTTTAAGGTAGATAGCGCGCGTTACAACAATTTGCTATGCATTCGTCGCGCTGGCCGTGGATCCGGGGATTCGGACCGTCCGATCGCCGTGCGGACGGTCCTATGCATTCGCCGCCATTCGCCGCCGTCCCCCAGGGCGGCAAGGCCACGTGGCCCCCCCGGGCTAACGGCGGCTGGCGCCGTTAGCCCCGGCTGACGGGGATGCCATTCGCCGCCCTGGGCCACGGCGGTGGCGGTTTTTAAATATCGCCCTGACCCACGGCGGCAAGAGGCTACTTCTGCAAATAGCCCAAATCAAAAATTAGTTTTGTAAATTAAAAAAAAAATTAAATTAGTAACAGTAAAAATTTCGAGGGCTGTTTTTGATGAAAGTGTCAAGTGTGTGAGCCTTTGATGCTGGTGCTGGTAGTTGGTACCGCTGTTTCAATGGTTTTTTTCCGAGGAAAATTACTGTAGGAAAGCCGCTGATTCAATGGTGAGAGCGAGACTGATGATACGAGGTTTCTATGTGCAAACCGATTCTTTTTTTTTTTTATATGGAAAGAGAAATATCCATGTTTTGTATTATCCTGGAGAACCAGCTCGTTGACACACAAATAGGAGCTTGCACTCCTCCAATGTCCACACTGCGAGCGCATTTAAGAGATAAAATGGTACTTAAAACATCTTGGCGCACTAACACCGAAGATTGCCTGGTTAAACAAATTTTCTAGTGTTAATTTCCTAAGGTGCATTTCATATATCAGAAGCACCATTGATGTCTCTTGACTCTGATGCAGCACTGGAGGCTGGAGCAAGCTGTGCAAGAGGTTGTTTACTAGTAAAGCTCCAATAAAAACCTTCCACTATCTAAAAAAAGGCTCCAAAACTGCATATCACAAAGCCTTCTTCTATCTCGCATTTTGAACTAACCAGCTTGGCTCTTGTGCAGGGTCAAGCTCCAAAACTGCATAAGCACATTTTGAACTAACCAAGCGTAGACAGCAAATGAAGAAGGGAATTGCTTACAAGTACTATTCACAAAGCCTTCTTCTATCTCGCATTTATTCTCTTATCAATGTCAGCCTTTTCAGCCTGGCATGATATTACACAGCATATACACCAACTCAAAGGTTACAACAGAAAAAAGCTCGCAAATATAGGATTTTACCAAGAGCATCCCACCAACAAATGGAATAGGCATCGACTATCTACCCCGTCCGTCTTTCCTGGTTTTTACCCATTCAGACACCAAAGTGCGGCAACGGCAACATGTTGTTCAGCCTCGACGACCGGATCCTCTTCTTCCTCAGCCTCTCGGCGATGATGAAGGCAAGCTCCAGTGACTGGGACGCGTTCAGCCTTGGGTCACAGTGGGTGTGGTAGCGGTCACCCAGGTCATCAAAGGTCACGGTTCGGGATCCGCCAATGCACTCAGTTACGTTTTGCCCGGTCATCTCAAGGTGGACGCCTCCTGGGTGGCTTCCTTCTTGCTCATGCACATCGAAGAATGCCCGTACCTCAGCCTGTCATGGATGACAAGTACATGGTTAGTCATTCAGACTTGCAGAGACCTGAATGGAAAATACACCATTTATGAAAGATATATGCCAAACAGTCAATTGAGAACCATTGAGCAGATAAATCTACCAATGAACAGTTACCGTCTTAGTCTTGCAGTTCAACGACTAAAGTAATAAGTAAATATTGATGAGTCTTGGATATATAGTTTGCAACCAAATCTCATTCCTCCTCCGTCATTCCAACATGCAGAACATCTGCTCTTTCAGGTTTGTGCTGTCGCCAACTTCCAATAGTACCCTAATATCCCATAATCAACAGCACCGTGACAAGAACTGCTTTGGTCTGTACACGGTTACACCTATCTTTATTAGTTCCTTTGAATGCGTTAAGGGATAGTTTGAAGGTGAGGAAAGAGGGAAGAGGAAGAAGATCACGTAAAACGAGGTGAGCCATTAGCGTATGATTAATTGAGTATTAATTATTTTAAATTTAAAAAATAGATTAATATGAGTTTTTAAAGTAACTTTTATATATAATTTTTTTGCAAAAAACACACCATTTAGCAGTTCGAGAAGAGTGCTCACGGAAAACGAGGTTTTTTTTTTTTTTTTGCCTCAAAGGGTAGATTCGAACTCACCTAAGAGACCCATCATTTTATTGCCTTTCAATTGATTTAAAAGTTTTGAATACTCATGCAGCCCTGTGATGTCATCCTCTGCCCTTGAACTTACAGTCTTAGGCTCCGTTCGAAGGTGACGGAAGGAGAAAAAAATTTCCTCGTTTTCCGTGAGCACGTTTTCCGAACGGTGCGTTTTTTTAAAAATTTTCTATATAAAAGTTGCTTTAAAAAAAATCATATTAATCCATTTTTCAAGTTTAAAATAATTAATACTTAGTTAATCATGTACTAATGACTCACCTCGTTTTACATAATCTTTTTCCTCTTCCCTCTTCCCTCTTCCTTCACCTTCAAACTATCCCTTACACTACCAACAGACCGTATTTCTTTATTCACTAGCCATGGTCACCATCGCAATAGTTGCAGGGAAAAAACTCAGTATAGATGCTTCGTGTGCACAAATATTCTTGAATGACAAGATGTTTCATCCTCCAATACCTTCCAATCAATTCCCACATCAAGAAGTGATTTCAATAGACCCATTCCTATCAGAACCATTGGACCCACTTCACTAAAACCATTTAACTGACATGTACTACTTGTGACCACCTATGATAGAAACCAAAAGATCTTTTCTCTATCTGCCAGTACCAGTCCAACAAACACGTTCACAATGAAACAACATATGATAGTCGATAGGTGCCACCGTGCCAGCATCTATACCTAACACAACATTCTATACCATTATGTTTTTTGGGTCTAGATTCTCCCCAGAGAATACAAATTTGATATAACACTGACCACCCATGCAAATTTTTTATATTATAGACAACTAATGATTGACAAGTTAAATGACTAATTTTCAATAGTAGTTCTCCCCTATGGGTTCTGGACTGGAACATCTCAAACAAGTAATGGAATATAACACACTGCATCATCAATGTTGCCATTTGACAATGCATCAGTTAGTTAGTTCATACAATGTTCCCAGAAAATTACCCTCCTTAGTACTTCAATTTTCATGCACATGCAGTGAGTATAAGCCCAAAATGTGTTCCTCTATTCCTATTCTTTTATGTTAATAGGGTAGCATACCAGCTAAGAACATCAAGAAAATCTAAATCTGCTTTCAAATTCTTTACATATTTTGAGGATATAAATGCGCAAGCAAATTTGGGGCTTATAAGAATATGGAATTTTTCTTTGGTGAGGTTGATAAGATTTCCTTTTACTGGCAGTATCATAGTCATCATGCAATAAAAGAGATGCAGTACATCGAAAAGTAGCACTTACCAGAATGGAGTCAAATGGGCGTGTCTTCAGACCACAGGGAGCCTTGATGGTGTTCCCGTGCATTGGATCAGTAATCCATGTGACAATTTGTCCAGCACGGCGGACAGCACGGATAAGATGAGGTAACTTTACCCTCATGTTCTCTGCTCCCATCCTTGTAATGATGGTAATTCTCCCAGGTTTGTTTGATGGGTTCAAAATCTCAATCAGCTTCACCAACTCGCTAGGGTTCATTTTGTCACTCACCTGCAATCCATATTTTGTGAGCGTCCTTTATGTCAGCAAGGCGTGCGTGAATTTTATTTTGTATAGATGAAGTTGGTTTTAAAGGCAACCTTGATGCCAAGAGGGTTGGCAACACCCCTGAGGAATTCAACATGAGCACCATCGAGTTGGCGAGTGCGTTCACCGACCCATAGCATGTGGGCAGAACAGTCATAGAAAAGACCAGTCGTGGAGTCCTGACGGGTCAGAGCTTGTTCATAGGGTAGGAGAAGGCACTCATGCGAGGTCCAGAAATCAGTACTTGTCATCAATGGGTGGTCCACTGTTAGCCCAGCAGCAGACATGAAGCCAAGGGCTTCATCAACCCTGTGTGCCAATTCACGGTACCTACACCAGCATACCAACAATTGTCAGATCATTTGATAGCAATAGCATGACAGTTTACCAAACAGTCCCAAAACTCTTAAGCATCTTAACAACTGTTATTGAACAGGAACCAATTTGTTATTCCTGATGGCAAATGATATATGACGAGGCGGAAATTACACAATGAGGACAGATGTTAACAATGTGATGGAAGTCTCTCAAGGAGGACTAATTTTCATATTGCCAAACAGTAGAAAGCAGAATCTAACTTCAGATGACTTAGAACAGGTTTGATGAATGATGTGATGCTTTTAAAGCCTCTCCTATAGAAACATCAGTACAATAGTAGCAGAATGGTGTAATCCAGTGCTTGTTTCTCCATTTAAACTATGCTTAGCCCAAGGCAATACTGGAATCACCTACGTAGGTTTTATAGAATAACAAACAAAGCAACTTATTGATCAATTACCCAGTGTCAATAGAAAGAAGACTGGGAATAGGCATTTTCTTTAGAGTAAATTACACTTTGCATTAGGTTTAGTACATATTTTCACTTTGCACCGGGGTATAGCAAAATAAATTTCACTTTGCACCAAGATACATCATCAAATCTATAGAAATTTCATCCAATTTTATAAAATCTGAATGAAACTTTATGAATTGTGGTCTAAATTCAAAAAGTTACATAAGTTTTACTTGTATTTCATAATATTGTTCTTCAATTATATAACACAATCTAGTGCAAAGTGAAACTTATTTTGATATACCCTGGTGCAAAGTGAAACTATATACTAAACCCGGTGCAAAGTGAAACAAGATGTACTCTATCCGGTGCAAAGTGCAATTTACTCTATTCTTTATATAGAGCACCTAAATTTCTGGAAATTCAGATAACAGATTCTGATGACCACCAATCATGGTGGATTCGGAACCGGGAAAAAGAAAAGACTAAATCGAAATTTTCAGTCCTAACCTATAACATATTCTAATAATGTATTATTAACTTGTATTTTAGCATCAATTGTTTTCCAACCAAGTTGTCACGTTATCTTGACAGAGAGGTATGTGGAGGCAATTCAACAACAGCCTTTTTTATCTGACAACGACGCAATGCCAATTATCGCAGCAAAAGTTGCAAACGTCTATTAGAATCACCAAAAGCCATGAAAAAGAGTCGCACGAAAAGTGCATGAAAGATCTTTCTCACCTGTCACCTTGCTCGCTGTGCTCAGTGAAATCAAGGTTCCACTGCGTCACACGCTGCATGGCGGCGTATCCTCCGGTGGCGAAAGCACGGAGGAGGTTGAGCGTCGCGGCGGACTGCGCATAGGCCCGGATCATCCTCTGGGGGTCAGGGATGCGGCTCTTCTCGTCGAAGGCATCCCCGTTGATGTTGTCACCTCTGTAGCTCGGCAGCTTCACCCCGTCCCTCACCTCGAACGGGTCCGACCTCGGCTTCGCGAATTGGCCAGCCATTCTCCCAACCTTTAATCAAACACATAGAAAGGAAAAAAATGAGTAAATTTGTACTAGTTTGTTTTTCAGGGTGGATTTGATTTTGGAATTTGGGAGTGGGTGATGGGTACCTTGATGACGGGCATTTGGCCGCCGAAGGTGAGGACCGCGGACATCTGGAGGAGGACGCGGAAGGTGTCACGGATGTTGTTGCCGTTGAACTCCTTGAAGCTCTCGGCGCAGTCGCCGCCCTGAAGGAGGAAGGCGCGGCCCATGGCGGCGTCGGCGAGGCGCTCCTCCAGGTGCCGCGCCTCCCCGGCGAACACGATCGGAGGGAACGCCTCGATCGTCTTGAGGACCGACTCGAGCTCCGCCGGGTTGGGGTACTCCGGCAGCTGCAGCGCCTTCTTCGTCCTCCAGCTGTCCACCGCCCACTTCGCCGGCGCCGCCGGCTTCGGTGCCGGAGCCGCAGGCGGCGCGGGGGCCTTCTCCGGCGCCGCCACCGTCGGAGACGACGTCTTCGCCGCCGACGGGACGCCAGGGTTCTTCGACGGCTCCGCGGCGTGGACGGCGCAGACGGTCGTGCGCCGCTTCATCGGCACGAACGCCGGCGGCCCGCGGCGGGGCTGCTGCGAAACCACCCCACCGGTCATCACGGCCGCGGCGGAGTTGGCGGAGAGCGCCATTGCGGACGGGAACGCGGGTAGTAGTAGTTAGAGCGGAACGAATCCAACTGTATGCAGAGGTTTTTTGATCGGGTAACGGAGGAGGCGGGTGCGTGGCGGCGGCGGCGGCGGGGACGCGGGTGTCTCCTGAGGAGGAAGGAGAAGGGGAGGTGGGCTATTTATAGGTGGCGCGTGGCCGGAGAGCCGGTGAGGCAGCCGGAGACGGAGGGGGGTTGGTGAGCGAGCGGTTGTTGGGACGAGGCGACGGAATGCGGAGAGGGAGGGGAGGAGGACGAGGGGTAGTTTCGGGATTTCACCTCGGCTTCGCTCTCGCGTTTCGCCACATGGACGCGGCGCCGGGAGGGTAGGTGAGGAGGATGACCGGTGGGACCGGGTCGCGAGTTGGTGGCTCGGCTCGTGGAGCGCCGGCTTACGAGCCGGGAATGGAGATATGGAGTTTGGAGTTGTTGGTGATGGTGATTAGTGAGGAGGTTAGTGGCGTAGTGCTAACTGCTAAGTGGTAGGGGCTTGGCTGATGGGAAAATGGATCTTGTGGCGATGTTAGCGTGGCAACAAACGACACGTGTTGGTTCATGGTATCGTTTGACGAGTAGGAAGCATCAGGGTGCTTTCATACCTTAATTAATAGTGCTTTGTTTGTTTCCTACTGTCCAATAGCAATGTTGCAAACTTATACTGTTTGTTTGGCAACAGACTGATAAGGTGGATTTAAAGAATTCATGTACTTCTTTTTATCAGTTACTTCCAATAACAATAAAAGCACTTCTCGAGGTTTTAATTAACAAATATTAAGATTGAATAAAAAAATATGATACACCCTGATAAATGAGGAATGTTTGTGGGTGCGAGGATGGTTGGTGTAAGTCGGGAATAAGTTTTGATTAACAAAGACTAATAAAGAAATATCTTGGATATAATAATTCTAGTCCTTCGTGATATAACATCATCTACTTAATTAGTGGTACGGTATGTGGATCAGAGGTCATCATAGGTTAACCCTTCGACATCTCAAATTAAACCACATCTTCATTATTTTAGTTATTAAGAACTTTACTCATATGTATATGTCACACATTTTCATACAACTAATTTTATCTGATAATTATTTCTACAAAGCGAAGCCAAGTAACTAATCCACAATATATTCTTTCGCAAGTAGACTTGCCAATTAAACTAGCTCGAGCAATATAAGGTACGAATGCGATATTGCGAGTCAGGTTTCTTTGACTAACCTGCCTATGGTAGTTGGTGAGACATAGCTAAGATGATCTTGGCTTTATGTTATGGGTCCCTAATCACTAATTGTCTTTTGATCACTACTACCCGTGAACCACTAGTAGAGCACAGCCTTTTCATTAGAGTGAAGCTTAAGCCAAAATTACTTGTTTGTTCGCTTATAAGCCATAGCCAAATTTTAATTTTTTAAACTTGATTTTAAATTTTTTAGGTGTTTTATCGTTTTTTTTAGTCTTGGCTTTTGAGCCGCTACAAATAGAAATATAAAGTGCTACCCTAAAATTATTTTTCGTTGCTTCATGTTATCTTTTCTACAGCTTATCTAGCGAAGCTAACCAATGATAGCTTTAACAATAAAATTTAGGCTGTGTTCGAATCTAAGTGAAAGGGTGAAAAAAAACTCCTCAATTTTCGTGAGCACGCTTTCCGAACCGCTAAACAGTGTGTTTTTTTTCAAAAATTCTCTATCTAAAAGTTGCTTTAAAAAATCATATTAAACCAATTTTCAAGTTTAAAATAATTAATACTCAATTAATCATATACTAATTACTCACTTCGTTTTGCGTGATTTTTTTCTTCGTCTTCCCTTACTTTCAAGCTATACCTTAGCCCATATTTCCTAACTGACTAAATTAAACCAGCCCCTTTTTAAGTTCCTTTGATGATTATAATTTGGGGAACAAACCATGCATAGGGGGAATTTAACAAAAAACTCTATGTCCTTGATTGACTAATAAAGAAATATTCATAGATATAATAATTCTAGTCCCTCGGGATATAAGACATTACCTCAAATTAAACCACACCTTTATTATATTAGTTAAGTTCTCTATTCATATGTATATGTTACAAATTATCATATAGCTAACTTCATCGTATAATTGTTTCTTTTAATTAGCCAATAACTAATACATAATATATTCTGTAAGCAAGTAGAGTCTGTAAGTTAACTTGAGTAATATTAGGTATGAGTGCAATTACAAATTCAATTTGTGTTCTCTGCTTCTTATGACTAATCTTCCTATGGTTGTTGGTGAGGCATAACCAAGAGGACTTTAGCTTTATATAAGAGGACCTGACCACTAATGGCCTCATAATTAATCACCACTTTCTCCCCTCTGATGGCTCATAATCACTACTAGTACAAGTGAACCACTTGCAGTGCAGAACCGCAGCCAGCCTGCGTATTTTGTTGAGAAGAAATTGGCTCGCTCGTGCAAGCTGAGCCGAGCTGAGAGCCAGTAGCTAGTGGGCCCACAGGGAGGAAACTGCTATAACCACCAGGAGGCACGGCCAACTCACTGCGAGGTGGGGTCAGTAGGTCCCACAGCTATAGATACGTCCGGTCCCAGCGGAAGAAACAGGTGCGCGAATGATTGCCGTTGGATCGTCTGGTCGTGGTGCACCATGATCTCATCTGACCCGTTGGATTGTCATCTCGTATTATATAAAACTTTAGATTTGCGTATGGAGGGAACAAAAAGGACAAGTCGCTGAAAAGGAAATTTGGAATTAAAAGTAAAATTTGACAGCATTTCTTGTCTGGTTTGTTCTCCATGTGTAGATTTAATGGAGTGATGGATTACAGCATACACTTTTATGCTACTACTGTTTATTTATTCATTTTAGAATATTGCGTGTGTTTTGTTAGTTTGGGAGCATCTAAAATTTTCACCGTCACCTATCCATTGGTTACGGAGCTCTCTTCTAGAAGTTCTTATCCACTCTATTATCCACATCTCTCCGCAGTTTCACACTAAGGGTGTGTTCTTAAGTGCTTATTGGGTGGCTTAAATAAGTCGCACGTAAAACGAGAAACGTTATTAGCGCGTGATTAATTAAGTATTTACTATTAAAAAGTTGAAAAATAGATCTATTTGCTTTTTTAGAGCTACTTTCATATAGAAAATTTTTATAAAAAACGCACCGTTGATCGTTTTGGGAAACGTGCGCGCGAAAAACGAGACAATAAGCCAACTCACTTCAGCCGCAACAAACACAGCCTAAGTGTCGTTATGCATGGAGAGCCATCCCTACAATTAAAGTTATTTTGAGTTAAGAGACCTTGGCCTTTCTCTTTTTGAAAAACTTGAAACTTTAGTACCCTCACGCCAGCGGTCGTAGTTAGACTCGATGAGGGCATTTCGGTCCATGCAAAAATGTGGAGAAGCATCACTATATTTAGGGGAATATGCTCCAAATTCAAAGGATCAGCAAGATATATCTAAGATAAACCTCCACATGGCACCATATTTGGAGGAAGAAACTACAGCAACCTATATCTAAAACACACATTAATCAAACAGTGGCACTATTTAAATTTCCCTACATTAGAATTTTGCAGTTACTTTTAGAGTACTCTTCTATAGACATAACAATCAAAGTTTACTCGAGCTAGCAAACAATCCCATAACTAACTAGCCAGCTAAATTTTATTGATTAATGAAATATTCCATTACCTAAAAATAACTACCTACCTACGTTTCAGTTCACAACACAAGAACCAGAAACTGGCTAGCATTAATAAACAAGAGTTGGTGGATAAGACCAAACTATTTATACATACCAAAGAAGAGGTTAATTAGCTAGTTACCACCAGAATTACCGGAAGAAACAGATGGATCATATCAACCGTCCTATTGCATCAAGCTAGCTAGCTAGCTAGTTGGCACATACACCTCTTCCTCTCAAAATTGAGAGAGAAGCTTGAGTTTTACTAGAAACATACAGTTGCCGGCCGCTCGCAAACAGCTTGAAACAAAAAGGCGGCGCGGTTGTGTGCCCATGAAATGTAAGCCAAATTAATCGTCTCCGTTGTCGTACGTGGCCCGGCAAACATGAGTTGGGAGAGATGATGAGGCGCCAAAATCTCGTCACCTCCGATCTCCACCAGCGGTTGACGTTCCAAATGAAGGCCCAGGTGCACGCACGAATGCGTTTCTTCCTCACTGGAAGATGCCAGAAAATTCACTCACCAACCCCAAACCCTAACGCACAAGTTGTACCAACAACCATCCTTCGATCTCCATGAGCTGTCGGTTGAAATTAGGGTGAAAGCAACGACACAATTAATGGTGTGTTACACTAGTAATTAATTAAGGAGTAGTAGTTAGCTAGGTTTGCAGCTCGTGTCATGAGAAGAGCTGTGTAAATTAAATTCGATTGAACCTAGCTAGCTTGCCAAGTAGCCATCGTATCTGTGAACAGAGATGCGTACATGACTTGTTGAGATGTAACATGCGTGTAAGTATGGGCATCATTTTCTTTATCAAGCCATGCATCCTAACAAATATAATGCATATACCACTACTCCCTTAGGTAAAATAAAAAAAAGAGAATTTCATAAAACTATAACTATTTTGACAAAACTATATATCACTTTACTACAACTTTAGCTAGACATTTCACGGAACTGCAAAAACAACAAACCATTTTACCAGAAAGCCGCAACATTACCCCTATGTGTATGTTTATACGTGGGTCTAACTTGTAGCATTGTAAGTATTACATGTGTGCTTGGAAGGTGCCTAGCCTGTCCGTTGAACAAAGTTTCTAATTCTCAGATAAAATCATTAACTATTGTTGTAGTTTTGCGATATTTCTAACTAAAGTTGTAGGAAAGTAATAGCTTCAGCATAATAGCTACAATTTTCTAACATTTACTCAAGAAAAAGAATTGTGTGTCACACATAGGCCCAATTTCTCTATGGATTTGGTTACACATGTTGTAATCCCCGTTTTATTTACTTTAGCCATACCCCTCATATGAAAACGACAAAACTAGAATTACCTTAGAAAAACAATTTAATTATGTCATAGTTTATTCTCTACTAATATGATGTTGTTTATTGTACAAGTTAAGAAACATTCGCTATCCTATGCAGGTTATTATATAAGGTTAATTGAATCCATACAATTATAAATTTACCGTATTGAAAAAAATACCACTACTATTCGCAAAACCTGTTGTGTGCCATTGAAATTTTTGCAAAATTTAAACTGTGCTATTCCGTCAGGATTTTTGTCCATCACGCTGTTTTTCTCCAGCTTCGGTCCGGAAGAGAAGAAACGACATCGTTATTGGCCTAGGCCCGTGTCTCCACCACGCTCTTCATCCTCCTTGCCGATGAGCACCGCACTAGCAACCTCCTCCCGTGCCAACGAACCCCATGCCGGCGAGCTCGCCCCATGCCTGTTGTTCCCTGTGCCGGTGAGCTCCCACCGCTCCGCGCGTCGATGAGGAGTCGGAGAGCTCCCTCCATTCCTCAATGGTGTGATTTTGTCGACGATATCCCTCTGCTCTCCCTCCCTGCCTCTCTCACAGTCGACGGAGGCTGCTGTGCACGCCGCAGGGCCTCATCGGCTGTCGTCCACCTCCCATCCTTCACCCGTCCCAGCGAAATGGATCTGAGCGGAGGAGGTTAGGGTGGCCGTTGGTGTAATTGAGCCAGCAGCAACGCGCGAGGAAGGAGATCGCCGACAGCCAAGATTGGGGTGGAGGTCGGTGGCGGTGATGCGCAGTGAGGTCTTCGGCGGGCCATGTGTTGGAAGGTGCTCTCTAGTGGGCCGTGCTTGGGGCAAGAGGTAATAGGCTGACTAGACACGTGGGGTGGATGCTAACGTGGCACGTGCGAGAGAGAGGGAAGGAGGAAGCGGCGGCGGATGCAGATCTGCGACGAGATTGGATGCTGGGGCTATCGATGCTGTCTCTTCTCTCCCGTGACAGAAATCGTGACGGAATGGAACGGTTCAAATTTTACAAAATTTTAGTGGCACATAGCAAGTTTCACAAATAGAATAGCATTTTTCAATATGGTAAATTTGTAATGGTATCGATTTAATTAACCTATTACATACCCACATATCTACATATACAGATACATACATACGTTATATATATATGTATATGTGTATACATATGTGTGATACACATATATATATGTATGTATGTATGTATGTATGTATGTATACGTACGTATGTATGTATACATATATATCAGCTACCTAGTTAGCTCGGTGTTTATTATATCTTTGATGCTTTGATGCACACTTAGAAACAAAATGCCTTAATTAGCTAGGCAACCGAAACTATACACTTGGATCACTAAATGTGCTACTATTTTCCAAGATGGCAAGCTATATGTAGAAGTGATGCCTAGTGGGCATGCGCATGTTCGCTTTGGTGTGGTAACTTGGGTCTTGGGTGGCGGGTGTTAGAGCAACCCTAATGGAGCTTTTAAATTTGACCCTCTATTGGCTAGAATAGGAGCTCTCTAATCCATATCCAATCTCCTATTTCACTGCGTACTCCAACCGACCTCCTATTTTACTTCGCACGTCACGCCGGGTGGAAAAGGAAGGGCCGGGATACGCCAGGGGGCGGCGGGGCCGACGCAGCCAGGATACGTCGGCGGCCGGTCTTCCAAGATCTGAGGTGAGCCATTCTTCTCCTTTCCCTCCTCTCCTCTTTTTTTAGGGTTTTGCATTTGTTGGTGCCGATGACCGGAGGGGGTCAGGAGAGGGGTGGGGAGGGCGGCTGGAGGAGATGAGGGCCTCCTACATCTGGGGGTTGTCTCTCCCCGGATGAGGGCCCCTCCAGATAAGAGTCCGGTT
The DNA here is from genome assembly GCA_003991445.1 of Oryza meyeriana var. granulata. Lineage (NCBI taxonomy): Eukaryota > Viridiplantae > Streptophyta > Magnoliopsida > Poales > Poaceae > Oryza > Oryza meyeriana. The sequence goes on from RYFJ01002340.1 coordinate 39,671, forward strand.
AGAATTTCGGTTGGAGACGATTTTTAGCCCATAAACTCCTAAATTTGAGATGAGGGCTGGTTTGAGAGCTCCATTGAAGTTGCTCTTAGTCTCCCAAGTATAGAGGCCAGCGATAAACCTACAATCTTAAGAAAAAAGGTTTTTAAGTTATACACACACGCGCGCGCGCGCGCGCGCACACACACACATATATATATATATATATACATATATACATATACATACATATATATATATATATATATATATACATATATATATATATATATACATTCCGTACATCCCATGTAAGAACAAATTGCCCGCTAATTTCTATTAATTGTAGCATATATATACATATATATATGTATATCATATATATACATATATATATGTATATATATGCTACAATTAATAGAATTCCGTACATCCCATGTAAGAACAAATTGCCCGCTAATTTCTATTAATTGTAGCATATATATATATATATATATGTATATATATATACATATATATATGTATATATATGCTACAATTAATAGAAATTAGCGGGCAATTTGTTCTTACATGGGATGTACGGAATGAAATGCTCGCATAGAGCACAAACCCACACATGATACATTCTAGTAATTCCAAATTTCCAATTGGATGTGCCTTGCATCTTAGAGGTTGCAGATGAATAGCTGACCTCTACAGAGTATGAGGAAATATTTCTTACTTATAGCACTGTTTTATTCGGTAGCACCATTATATTGGTGTATGGTGGTGAAGTCGTGAGTGTATGACTCCATCCGTCGGGGCACAAATTTTGACGTCTACAAAAATGACTATATGTGTACTTAATTGGTTTATAGACCATAAAAATAACAACTTTTTTTAATATGTGGGGATTTATTAGAGTAGAGTGTGCCCGCAGATCATTTATGAAGTTCTACATGCACCCATTTATTGTGCCGGCATGAGTTGTTTGTATGTCCTAAGGGCTAGCCCTGGGACCAGTTAACCGAGAAACCGATAACCGAACCGAACCGAACCGAATTAACCGAATAAGTCGGTTAATTCGGTTTTCGGTGTTCGGTTCGGTTCTTGTTTTTTGTTTGTTCGGTAGTCGGTTTTCGGTTCGGTTTTTAAGTTCTATTAACCGATCTACCGAAAAACCGAATAACGTCTTGTGCCCACCGCTCGTGCTCCGCGCCCCGCAGCCGCCCGCCCGCCCGTGCCCCGCGCCCCGCAGCGCCCGTGCCCCGCGTCCCGCGTCCCGCGCCCTGCAGCGCCCGTGCCCCGCGCCCCGCGCCCCGCGTCCCGCAGCGCCCGTGCCCCGCAGCCGCCCGTGCCTCGCGCCCCGCGTCCCGCGCCCCGCAGCCGCCCGTGCCCGCACCCCGCAGCGCCCGGTCGCCCGGTCGCTCGGTTATTTCGGATTAACCGAACCGAATTAACCATAACCGAACTAGTCGGTTATTGGTTTTTTCCCTAGAATTTCGGTTGCCATTTTCCAATAACCGAATTACATTCTAACCAAATTAACCGAACCGTTTAAACCGAATTAACCGAAATCCCAGGCCTACTAAGGGCTACGTAAGTATTTGGTTTTATAACATTTTATTTATGGCCGAAGGGATTATACCATTTGTTTGTACCAATTTCAAAATTAATTAGATTACCTATATCCAAATAAAATGGATGGTAACCCAATGGTAGAGGAAGAGACTCATGTGGGCTCCACATGCCCCTTCTACGTAATAAATCATCTCAACAAAATTTAACCAAATTTGACAAATTTTTGTAATATGAACAAGAGTTTAAAAATTTTTGGACCGTGGTTTTACTTATATCTAATGGCTATGTTTAAAGTGTGTAAAATAGGTATTACTATTACCATACCCAAAACTAAATGGTCGAATAATCTTTATCAATACCATGCCCAAAAAATGCGGGTATAGGTATAGGTATAGTTATAGTTACGAGCATGAGTAATAGATACCCCATTCGTTTTAAAATATAGTAATTTAGTACTAGATTTGATATAATCTAGTAGTATAAATCTAGATAGGTCCATATTGAAATTTATAGTATAGATAGATTGCTATATTTTAGAACGGAGAGAGTATATGTTAATTAAAAGAAGCCGTTGAGCTTTTGTACGAGACCGATACTGATGGTTAAGATCGTATTGTTGATTTGACGTATTACATCTGCACGTTTAAAACGCATATATATTCTCCAATCGTGTTCCATAAAAAGGAAAAAAAGAAACGCTCCATCAGACCCAAATTGTTAGCTCGCGCAGATTTTACCAATGTGTGCGTACACACATAGGAAAAATACGTTGAACACGTTTTGTATTCGATTAAAAAACTGATATATATATACGACCGTCTAAAAAGGAAATTCTGAATTTGACAGGTGAGTGACGGCTGTAGAAACAGTCCATGTCAAAGTGTCACTCGCTTGAGCTTTGAGCATGTCACAGATAGCTGACGACCACAAATTCAAGAAGCTCGGTCCGGTCAGAGCTGCAGGTTGTTCTTTTAATCTTTTTGACCAGCTGGCAGGCAGCTTATAATTAAATTGGAGATTATGTTGTGTATGAGTGCCACTTAATTAATTAAGGGCAGTCATGTTATTGTTAATTAAGGTATTTTCCGGTGTATACTGTATCTTTTTCAATAAATAACACCGTTGATTTTTATCATGATTCGTCTTATTAAAAAGTTGGTGTAAATATATAAAAATATAAGTCATGCTTAATGTTTCTTTAATAATAAACTAAATCACAATAAAATAAATTTACTTATTTAGATTTTTTAAATAAGATGAATCGTCAAACGTCGTGTCAAAATTAATGACATTATTTTTTTAAAAAATAAGAGAGCATGTATTATTTACACGTGAGACATAACATTATACGGAGTAACAACTACTATCCCCTCCACTTTCAAGAATAGACGTTTCCGGCGTAGTGGCGTGCTAAAGATGGTCTATTCGGTACAGCATATGAAAAAGACATCACTTCGTCGCATACAGATCTCTCAGTATGCAATATGATTAATTAATTAATTAATTTGAGAAAAACCAGGTAGTTGATATTCTTAAAATACTACCTTTGTCTTTGTTTTTTAATATATGATACAATTAATTTTTTAATTCATTTAACTATTTTCATCTTTTCTAGAAATATTTATACGACAAATAGACAAACATAAAAGGCACGTTTGAACTGAGTAATTGAACAAATATTATTGGTGAAAGTTTGAGAGAAAAGTCAATGCCGATGTTTTGTATCGGCAATAATTATATGGGGCTATTTGTTAGATCTAAACTCGATGGATTCGAAAAGACACACGAAATTTATACTGGTTCAAACCTTCGAGGTGAGGTAATACCCTACTTCCAGATATGGTATATTGCTTTTGCGGTATGTGGAATCATCTCTGGCGAGATTGTTCTATGCCCCAGGGGACTTTCTACCCCTCCTTTTATACCAGAGGGATGAAGATTACAGGGTAGGAAACCCAGTCGGATATGACCAAGTATTTTCCTTATCAGTACATAAAGCATTTGGCTAGGACTATGTAACGCCCAGAAATTCATCACTGAAATTCTGAATAGTCATGTGTATTGAATCCCTGTCCAGCAAAGTCAGGGTATACAAAACCAAGTTGTCATACAGAGTACGTCTTACAAACAGAGTAAAATTATATTACAGAAATGCAGCGAAAAAGGTAAATATAGTCTATAGATATCGGGCCGAGCAGCAGCTTCCATCCCACAAGCACCTTGACGGCAGAGCCAGCCTATTCCTTAGGATGATCCTTGTTGGACGCGTACTCCACCACTGAGAGGGAAAAAAGGAGCAAGACTGAGTACTATCCACAGTACTCAATAAATCACACCCACAATTATGCATATGCACCGGAAGCAAAGGTAGGTTAGGGTTTGATTTATATAAAAACAGTTGCAAACAGTAGTAGTTCGCAAACAGTAAAAGGTTAATTAATTTAACAATATTAATTCTCTACCGATTAACGTTACGCCACGTTAACCAGTGTTAACGCCAAAATTTGGTAAGGACCTGTATCATATTCGGTCAAGAGGACGGTTGCAGTCGGATAATGGAAATTGATCCAAAAAGCAGACCGAGTCTGAGAAGGAGCCGTGAAGACCGCGCGTGGCAGTTAATTACTATAGTTATTAGGAAAAGGTTTATCTCTTTTAGGAAACCTGACCTCGTGTCCGGTCAGGTCTCGTTAGTGTTTTCTGTTATAGATAGGAAATCATATATCGTGTCCTATAAGGACTCATGTAACTCGGGGTATATATACGTATGCCCGGGGACCTTGTAATCTATCACAACGATCAATAAAAATTCGGCGCATCGCCACCCCTTCGACGGGATCCTGCTTCTCGAGCCGGGCTGCATCGGTTAGGTCCGAACTCCTGCGAGAGGGTAAGTCTCGTCACACCGACTACCAATCGGCTAGGACTTCCTCGGTTAGGTCCGATATTCTAGTCGGTTTATGGTAGTCGGCTTACCACGATATATTTACTTTATCTATGGCTGCATCAGTTTAGTTTGATCTCATAGATTGACTAGGTATATCACATCACGTGTGCACAGATTGTATCGACTTATTGGGAGCGATTTATCATCAGTTCGTGCTGCATCGGTTAGGTCCGACCTACTGAACTGCTAGTGATAAGTCGATCCTGCTGAGCCGATGCGTTGTGTGCAGGCGCTTTATCGGAGTGTATAGCCGATAAGTTATTTTCATCACGATCGCATTATATCTATCGACTCATTGAGGCATTGTTATTATTGTCGGTCTGTGCTGCAACGGTTAGGTCCGATCTACTAGACTGACGATAATAGCTTTACTCTTAATAAGCCGATGGTGTTGTGCGATGGTGTTATCGGAGTGCTTAGCCGATAAGTTACCTGTTAAAGCTGACTACATTTATTCATTGTTTTATCCTGTGTTCGCTTTATTAAGCAGTCGGCTAGCTTATCAATTATTTATCATTTACGTTATTGCATATTTTATTATTTGTTCTTGCCTGTATTATTGTCACAATCGGCTAAGGGATAGCCGATGGGTTCATTCTGCCGATCCAAGCACAAGTACAAGCAGGTTCCCGGACACGACCCCAGGTAAGGGCCCGGGCATGAGCCCGGGTAAGGACCAGTGCATGGGCCCGGACAGCGGACGAAGATCTTGGGAGCCGATATGAGCAAGGGCCCGGGTGCAGGCATACCTTCATAATAATACCAGTAACACTAGATCATGATCAGCTAGGATCTGTTTGATTTATTCATGCATTATACTTGCTTATTTTATCTAGCTTATAGCCGGTTTTCGAATATCTCTTCAATGATCGGCTAGCATGATATTTGTTTATTATTACATTATTGTCCTTGCCATCATCGGTCTTAAGCCGACGTGTAAGTGCTACAGTGTACATCGGCCATCGGCTGATGAAACGAGTCTAGATCGGCTTCCAGCCGATTGGCTCATTGATCTAACATTTTCCTCCTTGTCAATTACAGGGTCAAATTGACTGGCACGCCTACGAACCTCAAACTTTAGGACCTGCACTGGAGTGAAGCAAATCTCCCAGGCCTTCGCGTGTCATCCAGACGCCGAACCAGGATCCGGCGATTTTCGGCGTCAACACGCTTTTGGCACGCCCGGTGGGACACGAAGTTTTGAGCCCAACAAACATTGTTTCAATCAAGATTTCAACATGGCTGGAAAAGAAGTCAAGATGGACAACGTAATTCCGGTCACCATGGAAGATCTAACTGAAGAACAAAAACAGCAAGTTGAACAGACCATGACAAATTTCCAGAAGCTGTGTTTAGAATCCTTCAGTATGACAAGACAAGGGCCGATTCAGAAGTCTCAGTTTCCAAAACCAGTACTGGTAGGAGAATCGAGCCGCATACAACCTGAGAGTCCACCAATCAAGCCTTTACAGGAGATGGTCAACGAGGCTGTGCACCACGCACTCATCAATCAGTCAGGGGTCTTAGTAAATACATTGCACAACCTTATCAAGAAGACTGTTGATGGTTCGATTGCCCAAGAGCCAACTCGGGGTCCTGTTTTTCTCCCACCGAAGATAGAGCCCGGCCAAATTAATTACAGCATTAGCAAGGATATACCAGAACACTTGTTCGCGCAAAACCAGGCCGGGGGGCAACAGGATATCCCTCCTGGATATCATCGATCTATTTATTATGGGGGATACCAGCAGAACTATCCAGGAGGAGGAGCCGATCCAGGTACTTACCAGAGGGAGTATCACAGACAGAATCGGCAACCAACCCCGCCGATGCAGTATCAGCAGTATCAACAGGAGAATGCAAGAGAGGAAGATTTGTCGGCACGGGTTGAGGAAATAGTAAGGGAGCAGTTCGGGATCAAGCCCAAGGAGCAAGCGTTCATGTATCGGCACCCATATCCTGAGTGGTTTGACAGGGTTCCGTTGCCACACCGATACAGGGTCCCGGATTTCTCTAAGTTTTCAGGGCAGGACAACACATCTACAGTAGAACATGTCAGCCGATTTCTGGCGCAGTGTGGGGAAGCATCGGCTGAAGAGGCCCTAAGGGTTAGGTTTTTTCCCTTATCATTATCTGGATCGGCTTTTACATGGTTCTCCTCGTTACCGCCGAATTCTGTTCGGGGGTGGGCCGATCTGGAGAAACAGTTTCACAAATATTTCTTCGCTGGGATTCACGAGCTGAGACTGTCAGATTTAACATCGGTTAAGCAGCGACCAGATGAAACAGTACCGGAATACATTCAGCGATTTCGGGATATCAGAAGCCGGTGTTATAGTTTAAACCTGAGCGATGGGCATCTGGCCGATTTAGCTTTTCAGGGACTCTTGGCGCCAATCAGAGAAAGGTTTTCGTCTCAAGAGTTCGAATCTTTGTCGCACCTAGTACAGAAGGTATCGGCTCATGAAAGCCGGTTTCAAGAGGCGAAAAAGGACAAGTACCAAAGGAGAGTTGCTCGGGTTCAGGTATATTCAACGGATTCAGATGATGAGGAGTCCGACGCTGAGGTTGGATTGGCGGAGTGGGCCAAGAACAAGAAGTCGGTATCATGCCCGTGGGTCAAAGATATTGGCAAAGAGGAACGATATGATTTCGATGTGAGTAAAGCCGATAAGATCTTTGATTTGTTGTTGCAGGAAAAGCAAATACAATTGCCGCCAAACCACGTGATTCCATCAGCCGAAGAACTAAAAAAGAAAAAGTATTGCAAATGGCACAACGCGATATCGCACCATACTAACGAGTGTAAGGTTTTTCGGCAACAAATTCAGCTGGCCGTTGAGCAAGGACGAATTAAGTTTGAAGATAAAAAGCCAATGAAGATAGATGGGCACCCGTTCCCCGTAAATATGGTCTATGCGGGGTCATCGTCCAGAACTCAAGCCGATGAAGGAAAACGTCAGAGTAAATCAAGGATTACTTCATCAGGTATGATAGAGAAGTACTCAAGGTACGATGAACAGGGGGATGAACCGGAACAATATAATCCGCATTGGAACTGCCCGTTTTTTCGTTTCTGCTGGGATCAAGGGATGAGATTGCCATCAGCTGAAAATTGCCCCGAGTGCAGCGGTACAGGGAATCGGCATGATCGCCAGCAGGAGTGTTCGCGGGATCGGTCGCCTGGGAAAAGAACATCGGTTCATAGCCGATTGGGGCCGATCCATGAAGAGTTCTTTGAAGAAGATGAAGAGGAGGCACATGGGAAACAAGTCCAGAATCCTCAGTGGTGTCCTAGCGGCATATTCACGAAGAATCAGAAGAGAAGGGCACAACGGCTACGACACCGAGAACAGCAAAAGGAGCAATGCCAGGATCAAGAGGAGGTTGATCATCGTCCCAAAAAGACTAGGCAAGTTTGGCAAGTGAAGAAGAAGGACGATGAGGACGTATCAGCACCGGTAAATATGGTGTTCTTTTTGCCTCGGGAGTATAAAGCGCTTTCATCAGATGAAGAAGGAGATGAGGAGGTTTTCGCTCAACTAACGCTGCAATCTGATCAAGCTATATTTGATAAACCTGAGAAGTCAGAGCATCGGCACTTAAAGCCGTTATACATCAAGGGATACGTAAATGGGAAGCCGATGGCAAAGATGTTGGTTGATGGAGGAGCCGCGGTTAATCTCATGCCTCATGCTACGTTCCGGAAATTGGGGAAGACTACCGAAGACCTGATCAAGACAAATATGGTGCTAAAAGACTTCGGTGGGAATTCATCTGAAGCGAAAGGCGTATTAAACGTGGAGCTGACAGTAGGGAGTAAGACATTACCCACCACGTTTTTTGTAATTGACGGAAAGGGGTCGTATAGTTTGCTCCTCGGCAGGGACTGGATTCACGCGAACTGTTGCGTGCCTTCGACAATGCATCAATGTCTAATACAGTGGCAGGGAGATCAAGTCGAGGTGGTGCAAGCAGATCGGTCGACCAATATTGCCATGACCGATCTACCAGTCTGGGAAGCCGATGGTGTTGACTGCTTATCCGGAAGAGTTTGGGAAGGAGATTACCTCAAGGTTACTAGTCAGGGGATACGGCCGATCCAGCAAGTCGGCTCTGAATTGTTACTCTGATGGGCTCCATTGAAGACTTCGAGGGGAAATTGGGGCAAGGATTTACGTCGGCTGATGATTTGGAAGAGATTGATATAGGACCAGGAGATAGACCAAGGCCGACGTATATAAGCAAAAAATTAAGTCCTGAGCTACGAGAAAAATTGATAGCATTGTTGAAGGAGTATCGGGATTGTTTCGCCTGGGAATACCACGAGATGCCAGGGTTAAGCCGATCAATTGTGGAACATCGGCTACCTATTAAACCAGGGTATCGGCCATTCAAGCAGGCTCCAAGGAGATTCAAGGCAGAATTATATGAACCGATCAAGGCGGAGATCACAAGGTTGTACGATGCCAAGTTCATAAGGCCATGCCGATATGCTGAGTGGGTTTCTAATATCGTCCCGGTAGAGAAGAAAAATGGAAAATTGAGGATATGTATTGATTTCCGGGATCTAAATAAAGCTACCCCCAAGGATGAGTACCCGATGCCGATAGCGGATTTGTTGGTGGATGCAGCGTCAGGCCACAAGATTATCAGTTTCATGGATGGCAATGCAGGATACAATCAGATTTTCATGGCCGAAGAGGATATACACAAGACTGCGTTCCGATGCCCTGGAGCTATCGGTTTGTATGAGTGGGTAGTAATGACTTTTGGATTGAAAAGTGCCGGTGCAACCTATCAAAGAGCAATGAATTATATATTTCATGATCTCATCGGTTTGTTGGTGGAAATTTACATTGATGATGTGGTGGTTAAATCTAAAAGTGGGGAAAGCCATATAGCCGATTTACGAAGAGTGCTGGAGAGGGCCAAGAAATACGGACTAAGAATGAATCCCAATAAGTGTGCTTTTGGTGTATCGGCTGGGCAATTTTTGGGTTTTATGGTTCATGAGCGAGGGATTGAAGTTAGTCAGCGGAGTATCAGAGCCATTAAGACCACAGAGCCACCAAGCGATAAGACAGAGTTGCAATCGTTGATCGGCAAGATTAATTTTGTGAGGAGATTCATATCAAATTTATCAGGGAGAATTGAGTCTTTCACGCCGTTATTGAAGTTGAAAGCCGATCAGGAATTTGTGTGGGGGGCAGCGCAGCAAAGGGCGTTTGACGAGATCAAGAATTATCTTAGTTCCCCGCCTGTTTTGATTCCACCGCAGGAAGGAGTGCCGTTCAGATTATACTTGTCGGCCGATGAGAAGTCCATCGGTTCTGTTTTGGTCCAAGAATTTGAAGGTAAAGAGCGAGTTGTGTTCTATCTAAGTAGGAGACTTTTGGATACTGAGACGAGATATCCAGCGGTGGAGAAGTTATGCTTGTGTTTATATTTCTCGTGTACTAAGTTGAGGCATTACATCCTATCGGCTGAATGTACAGTAGTTTGCCAGGCCGATGTGGTCAAATATATGTTGTCGGCTCCAGTCTTGAAAGGGCGAGTTGGCAAGTGGGTTTTTGCCTTGACAGAGTTTGACTTGAGGTACGAATCGGCTAAAGCAATCAAGGGACAAGCAGTGGCCGATTTTATTGTCCAGCACAGGGGGTCTCACGAGGACTATGTGGAGCCGATCCCGTGGGTCTTGTTTTTTGATGGATCGGTTTGCAGGCATGGATCTGGTATCGGTTTGGTTATTGTGTCGCCTCGGGGGGCAAGTTTTGAGTTTGCTTTTACAATTAAGCCTTATCGGACTAACAATCAGGCGGAGTACGAGGCGGTGCTGAAAGGACTTCAACTATTAAAGGAGATCGGGCCGATATTATAGAGATTATTGGTGATTCTTTGTTGGTGATCAAACAGTTATCTGGAGAATATGAGTGCAGGGATGATGTTTTGAGGTCATATTATGAAGAGTGTGTAGATTTGTTGAAGGTTTCAAGATGTGTCAATGAATCATATTCCCAGAGAGCAGAATTTGGAAGCCAATGATCTTGCACAGATTGCTTCAGGATATCGGCTGAATAGGCAGGTTGAGGTGGAGATAGCCGATATTGATGTCCAGAACAAGGCCGATGACTGGAGACAGGAGATAATTGATTACTTACGAAACCCGTCGCGGTCTGTTTCCAGGAAGATTCAGTATAAAGCTACTAAATATGTGCTACTTGATGAGAGATTGTATTATCGGACGTTTGAGGGAGTTTGCTTAGATGCCTAGATTTGGAAGAAGCCAAAGTGGTTATGTGTGAAGTGCACGAAGGCATCTGTGGAACTCATCAATCGGCTCATAAGATGAAGTGGTTGTTGAGAAGAGTGGGGTATTTTTGGCGACAATGCTGGAAGATTGCTTTAGGTATTATAAAGGGTGTCAAGATTGTCAGAAGTTTGGAAATATACAGCGGGCACCGGCATCGGCTATGAATCCTATCATCAAACCGTGGCCGTTCAGAGGATGGGGAATTGATATGATCGGCCAGATTTTTTCCTCCATCAAGTAAGGGACATAAGTTTATATTGGCAGCAACAGATTATTTCACCAAGTGGGTAGAGGCAATTCCTTTGAAGAAGGTCACGTCCAAAGAAGCGATTGAATTTATCAAGGAGCATATCATTTATCGGTTTGGATTCCTCAGACGATAACTACTGATCAGGGTCTATTTTTGTTTCTGATGAGTTTCAACAGTTTGCTGCCAGTATGGGAATCAAGTTATTAAATTCATTCGCCTTTATTATGCTCAAGCCAATGGGCAAGCAGAAGCTTCTAACAAGAGTTTGATCAAGTTGATTAAGCGGAAAATTGACGAGCAGCCACGGCGATGGCATTCTACATTTAGCCGATTCACTATGGGCCTATCGGATGGCATGCCACGGGTCTACTCGAGATGTACCGCTCGTATCAGTTGGTATATGGACATGAGGCGGTTTTGCCGTGGGAAACTAACATCGGCTCTAGAAGACTTTCTTTGCAGAATCAATTGACGGCCGATGATTATTATAACTGATGGCAGATGACTTGAAGATTTAGCTCAGAATCGGTTGAGAGCGCTAGAAAGAATCAAGGAGAATAAGGCTAGGGCAGCTCGGCATTACAACAAAAGGTGGTGAATAAGTCGTTTGCCGAGGGAGACCTTGTGTGGAAGTTGATTTTGCCGATCGGGTCCAGAGATAATAAGTTCGGAAAATGGTCGCCTAATTGGGAAGGACCTTATCGGATTAATCGCTGTGTGCCTGGTAACGCATATATATCTAGAAGATCTTGACGGACGGAGTTTGCTAAAGCACTTAATGGAAATATCTCAAGAAAATACTACCCTAGCGTTTTGGATCAATTCTTAAATCGGTTAAGTACAGCCGATTTCTAAACAATTAGGAAAGCCGATGTTTTTATACGTCGCCTAAAGACAGCCGATATCAATTGATATCGCCTTTAGATCAAAACAAGCGGAAAAGTTATCAGGACTGAGAGAGATGGGTAGCAGAGCCGATCTGGTTATATGACAGCAGAAGGTATCGATGTTCCAGAAAATCGACAGTTTACGAAGGTTTAAGATTTACAAATTTTTGGATCACTTCAATTGCGTGCAGGCGGATCTGGTCAATCTCATTGAGCACGGATGTCATCTTTTGTCGGTGCCCGGGATGGTCTTCAGGTTCTTGCGCCGATGAATGACTCGACGCACTGTCGCTGCAACCTTAGCCTCTTGGTCTTGGATGGCTTTGCGGTAGATCGATTAGTGGGATTCTGTTGCTGTAAGGTCTTTACGAACTCTTTCAAGTTTGCCAGCAAATCGGCCTCCTTTTTCTTCAGCTGGTCTAACTTAAGTTGGAGCTCTTGGGGGGCAGCGGCCATGTCATCAAGCTTTTTCTTCTCTGCTTGGCTAATAGCCGATCGGCTTGGATGTCTTCGGTAGTCTTCTGTTGGTCAGAGATCGGCTATGCGCTGTCTAAGCTTGATGAGTTAAATCTATGGATTCCAGATATGCTGCGGGGGTTAATGCGTCGACAAGTTCTTCGGGCAGATGGTGTTCAATTTCTGCGAATCTTGCCCGGATTGGCCCGCAATCTTCCGCTAGCGGTCAATTGGGTTTTCAAGCCGACTGAGGATGCTCGTCAGATATTCACGTACGTCGGCTGGGAAGGATGTTTGTCGTTGCGCTGGTGGCTGTGGATTCTTCTACTTCTAGTATTGCCGATGTCAAGGAGAACAGATCTGGCTATGGACTGCAAAATTGGCGTCGGTAAAGGGATCAGTAGAAAAGTTAAGAGCAGAGTATAGACAAAAGAGTTACCTGAGGTAGGACACGGCGGCTTGCGCGACATCGGCTTCAGGGGGTGAATAGGTTGTTCTCTGGAGGGGCGATGTCAGCCGATGGATAGGGACAGTTTCATCGACAGCTGGAGGACTTGGTGCAAAGAGTGGGGCAGCTGAAGGGGCCATCGGCTCAGCGCTTGGAGGGATGCAGAAGGAGTGAAAATCTGGAGCCGATAACTCGAGCTGAAGATGGAGCTGGTGAGATAAATGAGAAGCGGGTAATAATGGTGTTAAGATTTGCGCATACCTGAGGAGATGAGGAAAGCCGATGTGGTCTGGGAGAAGATGGCGTCGTAGCAACGATATCGGCATCGGTTTTTTGTTTCTTCAGGGAGGGGCGATGCGCTAACTTTTTCCTTTTTGGTCCCATCGCGCCGAGGTGCTTGAGAAGAGCCGATGGAGATGGGCGTCGCGTCCTAAGTTCGGAACGGCTGATGAGGGTTGGTACAGAATCGGCCGACCGCTGTTGCTTGTTGACGGGGATCGACGCTGGCGGCCTGCAAAGCAAGGGTCAGAGACGATTGAGGATGATATTTGAAGCTTGCAAGAGTTACCTCGTTGTCGGATTCAACATAGTCGGCGTCCAGACGGAGCAATAACAAGTGGGCCGCTAAGCCAGAACAGATGTTTTTTCCATTCCGACACCATCGGAACAAAAGGCTTGGTGTTGGCAGTGCAGACGTACACCTCGGTGGCAGCGCCTAGCAGGAGGAGTCTGTCAAAGACCGCAGCCGATCATATTCCAGGGCGCTGTTGACTGTCGCCCCGAGCCTTGGAGTTTGTCGGTGAAGAACAGGCCGATCGGAAGCTGGCCAAGGCCGAGTTGACGGGAGAGCTGGTTGATGGGTGGTAGAACTCCATACGATGGTGGAAGTTCGGCCCAGAGAAAAGCCGGTTGGCAAAGCAGGCAAGGACTGATGGCCGATAGGAATATGGCTTTAGATTGATCATCGCTCAGAGCTTGAGTGGATCAAAGTTGGAAGGCATCTCGAATGATGATGCGTCGTTGTAAGCAAACCAAAGAGTAGCATCCCTGGTAAAAGCAATAAAAACCCCTTGAACCACTGACTAACTTCAGCAGGGATATCTTGCCGCCGGAAAGGGCCGATGCAGCCTCACCCATAGAGATGCATCGGCGGTAATGGGGTCTTGATCTTTCTGGTAATCAGCTGGGAAGGATTGCTTGAGGAGGGAAGTTTCTGGGATGGCTTGGAGGTGTAAACATTAAGCCAGAGCTGTACGAACACCAAGGACCCCCAATGTGGCCGACGGCTGGCCGGCCGATAGCTTGATTGCCACCTGATGGAGCAGCTGGTAGGTTGGCGCCAAGAGATAGTGCCCTAACGGAATTTGTTTCTATCGGCCAAGCACTCTGCTAGGCATTGCATATTGGTCGTCGGGCGAGGGTTACGCCACCAAAGACGAACCGTTCCAACCACAAGTTCAGAAAAGCGACGTGCTCCCGATTCATCAACCGGGTCCAGTTCTTTGTTGTGAAGAGATATGTACCTGGACCAGCCGCCGATGTTTTTTGTTTGGAGCCGGTGGGCAGGCTTGAACCGGAGTTTGAAGGGGTTTGATGTAGGCTTGTCGTGTCCAGGCAGGTGAGCATGGTCACATCTAGCAGAGTGGGGTCATCGGCCCCATGACCAAACAGCAAGCATTGAGAGCATCAGACCAGAAGTATGAGGCTGATGCGAGCAGAGATTCATTCCTTCCATATCGGCCAAGGAGAGGTTGATGCAGTGGCCGATGTGAGATTCTTTCCCAATAGATCCTCTTTTGCAGCGATACTCTGATGTACCAATCTCTCCATCCCAGGCAATCTGCTCGGCCAGGACTGAAGCTGTTGGTCCAGTTCACTGACCACATGGCGAGTTCTTGAAGGAGTGGGTTGGGTTTCGGCACTGATGAATCGGTGATCTTTGCTGCATGGCCATGATAGAAAAAGCAGGGGTATATCGGCAGCCGAATCCAAGATCTGGGCTCTGAGATGCTACAGTAGACAAGAAACACGACGAGAAAAGGTGAAGAAACATGGCAAATCGGGGTTCGTACAGATGCAGATTTGGGAAAGTAAACCAGGTGAGAAGATTACCTCAGGAATTACAGATGCTGTTGCCATCACGGGAAATAGAAGAGGTTGCAGGAGTCGACGGACGGAGAGAGAGGTTGCAGTAATTCGTCTAGATTCGCTAGAGCTTGGTGGGGATGTGGAAGATGAAGCGGTGGTGCTCTGGTGATGTGAAAGTATAAAAAAATGAGGGGCAAGAAGACGAAGCGTTTTATAAAGGTATGACAGCGAGCGGGAATTGAGCGTTGGCACTGTTTCAAACATTTATGGCAAGTGGGTTATCTTGGGCTGCCTCGGTATGGGAGAAATCTAGAGGCCAAAGTTGGAAGAATTTCGGAATCCTTACAGAGGAACTCCGAAATTGGGGGGCATGTGTTAACGCCAAAATTTGTAAGGGACCTGTATCATCGGTCAAGAGGACGGTTGCAGTCGGAAATGGAAATTGATCCAAAAAGCAGACCGGTCTGAGAAGGAGCCGTGAAGACCGGCGTGGCAGTTAATTACTATAGTTATTAGGAAAAGGTTTATCTCTTTTAGGAAACCTGACCCGTGTCCGGTCAGGTCTCGTTAGTGTTTTCTGTTATAGATAGGAAATCATATATCGTGTCCTATAAGGACTCATGTAAACTCGGGGTATATATACGTATGCCCGGGGACCTTGTAATCTATCACAACGATCAATAAAAATTCGGCGCATCGCCACCCTTCGACGGGATCCTGCTTCTCGAGCCGGGCTGCATCGGTTAGTCCGAACTCCTGCGAGAGGTAAGTCTCGTCACACCGACTACCAATCGGCCTAGGACTTCTCGGTTAGGTCCGATATTCAGTCGGTTTATGGTAGTTCGGCTTACCACGATATATTTACTTTATCTATGGCTGCATCAGTTTAGTTTGATCTCATAGATTGACTAGGTATATCACATCACGTGTGCACAGATTGTATCGACTTATTGGGAGCGATTTATCATCAGTTCGTGCTGCAGTCGGTTAGGTCCGACCTACTGAACTGCTAGTGATAAGTCGATCCTGCTGAGCCGATTGCGTTGTGTGCAGGCGCTTTATCGGAGTGTATAGCCGATAAGTTATTTTCATCACGATCGCATTATATCTATCGACTCATTGAGGCATTGTTATTATTGTCGGTCTGTGCGCAACGGTTAGGTCCGATCTACTAGACTGACGATAATAGCTTTACTCTTTAATAAGCCGATGGTGTTGTGCGATGGTGTTATCGGAGTGCTTAAGCCGATAAGTTACCTGTAAAGCTGACTACATTATTCATTTGTTTTATCCTGTGTTCGCTTTATTAAGCAGTCGGCTAGCTTATCAATTATTTATCATTTACGTTATTGCATATTTTATTATTTATTTGTTCTTTGCCTGTATTATTGTCACAATCGGCTAAGGATAGTCCGATGGGTTCATTCTGCCGATCCAAGCACAAGTACAAGCAGGTTCGACACGGACCCCAGGTAAGGGCCGGGCATGAGCCGGGTAAGGACCAGTGCATGGGCCCGGACAGACGACGAAGATCTTGGAGCCGATATGAGCAAGGGCCGGGGTGCAGGCATACCTTCATAATAATACCAGTAACACTAGATCATGATCAGGCTAGGATCTGTTTGATTTATCATGCATTTATACTTGCTTATTTTATCTAGCTTATAGCCGGTTTTCGAATATCTCTTCGATGATCGGCTAGCATGATATTTGTTTATTATTACATTATTGTCCTTGCCATCATCGGTCTTAAGCCGACGTGTAAGTGCTACAGTGTACATCGGCCATCGGCTGATGAAACGAGTCTAGATCGGCTTCCAGCCGATTGGCTCATTGATCTAACATTTTCCTCCTTGTCAATTACAGGGTCAAATTGACTGGCACGCCTACGAACCTCAAACTTTAGGACCTGCACTGGAGTGAAGCAAATCTCCCAGGCCTTCGCGTGTCATCCAGACGCCGAACCAGGATCCGGCGATTTTCGACGTCAACAACCAGGCACAACCATCCCTTACTGGTTAACGTTACACCATGTTAACCAGACTTTGCTGATGAACGCTACACCACGTTCACCAGACTCCTTCGATTAACGTTACACCACGTTAACCAGACTCCACTGATCAACGTTACACCACGTTGACCAATCTCCCATGATCAATGTTACACCACGTTGACCAAGCCGCACTGATGAATGCTACACCACGTTCACCAGGTGTCATTGATGAACGTTACACCACGTTCACCAGTCTCCGCCGATTAACGTTACACCACATTAACCGGCCTCCACCGATCAACGTTACACCACGTTGACCGGACTCCACATCTTCCACCTGAACCATATCAGTTTCATAAAGCCAGATTAATTATCTAAAGGTGAGACTAATCATGGTGAGTCTTAACCAACGTACCCATAACCGCGGACGTGGCTATTTGAATAGATTTAACTCTGATCAGGGGTGTACAACTTTACCCACAAGACATAGCCCCACATACGTTCCCGTGTGCCGGTGCATCACCATGATACCCCGTGAGAGGTTGTGATAGGACCTGTTACAGCCCCAAATCTAACTTCAGGTAATTAGTGCCATGACCTACTGTCATTAGAATGCACAATTTAAAGTTTGCAAATATTTTCAAGACTCTCAATAGTAAAACCCTATAAGCAAAAATGGATCAACTCCTAACAGTGCAACAAACTTCACAGAAACATATATGGAAAATAATTTATTCAAATACTAGATTATTTACCATGAATTCAATATAATTTTTCCAGAATTTACTTCATTAGTTTAGACCTCTTAAAAAATTCCAAACAAGTTTTCCTGGAACCTTCATCTTTGACATATGCATGTGTACAGTCTAAGGATTTTTTCTGAAGATGTTAGGTTGTGCATAAAATCATGGAAAAATCCCTGTGAACACTATCCACATACAAATCAAATCCACTGTAAATTTATATATAATTTTATCACTTTTCAATAAATACTTCAACCAGTCCCTCAAATCAGCTAAACTAGGAAGGCTAGCTGAAATAAGTTGGGTTACTTCTAAAAATCACCCAATTAAAAATGAAGATTAATTAGGCAGTGCAATTCTACCAACAGGTGTGACACCATGAACCCTACCACTAGCAATTTGGCTCAATTTTAATCCAAAGAAGTCACATGAAATAATAGGAGCAAAGCCCTAGGGACATGAATCAAGCTGCAGAAAAACTGGATCAGTGACCCCACTTTGCAAATTCGCCAAAAATAAACCAGACCACTTATAACCACGAAATTTGGTCAGCAGGTTAAACACATCTTCCTCTACCTCCAATATTTTTCCCATAATTTATATCCTTTATTAACCTGCTGAAATCATATATGCAAGACAGCTGTCCATACTGCTCACAACCCTTAGTTTCTGGAGATTTCTCCTCTCTCAAGTCACTGACCAGTGGGACCCATAGGACCATGGCCCACCTGTAAGCTTCAGATTCTCTTTGGACAGTGTGTGCACCAACATTCCTACCCCTACTCCTCTCTCTTCCCTAGGAATTCACTTCCTGGACCCACAAGTCATAGAGTGAAGCTAGCCACAAGTATGTAGAAAAGTGTTGTCTTACATGTGGGACCCACCCTGAATACTGTAGCACTAGAGCAACTCAGCCCTGCATGGCACAGGTGTCACTGCCTCCTCTTCTCCTCCCTCACAGCGCACACAGAGAGACCTAGATGAGCTCCAACCTTGGAGACCTCGACCATTTCGCCCCTAATCTCGCCAGCAGAACCTCCTCCTCATCCTCTTCACGCTCCCACCGAGAAAGCCGACGGTATCCCCAAAGATCACCGGAGACAGAGCCATCCTTCCTGCCGCCGAAGATGTTCGATCGAGTTTGAGCCAGCGCCGGTGAGTTCCATCCTTTGTCAACCCCAGGAACGTGATCTACACATTGTAATCATTCCATTTTCACACTTTACAGCCCTAGGATCACCGGTCGAAGCCGCCGTGTTCCGCTTTCTGCTCTGCCGCGCCGCCACTAGCGTCATCTCGCCGTTCTGGCCACCTCGAAGCGAGTCTGACCGAGCCACTGCGCCAACGTCGTCGCCTCACCTCTGGAAGTTAGCTAGCCGAAGGAATTGAGTTATGATGCCGTGAAGCTAGAGATCGGCCTCCGTCTTCCCCAACTCCGGTCATCGCTCCGCCGCGGCCGTTCCTGTCGATTCGGTGAGCAAATTGTCGATTCCTTGCACGTAGAGTGACCTCAAGCTGTCCTTGACCTTGTGTGCGTGACATCTTGGTAATCCATGGGCTAGATCGAGCTACCGACGGTAAAACCGAAGCTACCTCGCGCCGCCGAAAGACATCGCAGTCGCTGCACTTCATCCAAGCTTCCCAGTCTCGACAAGCCGCACGGTGAGCTTCCTAGAGTCCACTAATATCTCCTGCATGCACTGGTTTGCCCAGAACCCGGCCATAGCTCGGTTTGCCCCAACGTCCCGAAAGCCTCTGCCGCTAGAACTTGCCGCCGGCGAGATTCCGGTCACCCGAGGTGTCAAGAAGACCACCCTTAGCTCTGCCATGAACTCCTCTATCTTTTCTCTTTGGGGGCCGATTACAACCGACGCCACCATCGCCGTCACCGCCGCCGAGAAGCTCGCCGACTAAACCTCCTCTGTTTCACCCTGCCGGACCAACCTCTCCGTGTCCGGACGGTCCGCTTCCTTTGTCCCGGTCTGCGCCTGCTCTGTTTGTCTCTATGCCGCGCTGACCCCACCTGTAAGAGAGAAAGAGAGGAAAAGAAAAGAAGAGAAATGTTAAACTGAATTGTTTCTCCAACAGAAAGATAGCTAAACTTTGAAAATCAATATCTAATTCATTTTAACTCCAAATTTGATGGAACAAAATTTGTGGGGATCACCAAATTATGCACTTTAATTTTGTGGAATAAAATCTGGAGAAACCAAAGCCTAAAATTTCTCAAAAATAATAATTATCATGAAGTATATGAACTTTATATGAATTCTGTTTACTTTAAATTAAGGTTTGGTAAAATCCAGAAATGGTTGACCTTTCATGCAGTAAACTGACATTTAGTTATACTTACATAAATGATACTTTGTCTATATAAATCATACACTAGGATTTAAATGATATAAAAAAAGGAAAAGATTAATATATTCCTAGATTTCCAAGGTGCATAAAAGTTTCATTCCTTTTTCAAAAATAACTTGGACTTAGGATCAGTAAGCTCCTCTTATTATGTTTGTCACTTTGTAAAGTATCTTATAAAACTTTTGTATATGTCTTGTACACAAAAATGTATTTCTATAACCATTAATATATAGGGACTCCAAAATTCATAATAAAATGTCTATAAATCCAAATTGAGTAAACACAATTTTGTTAAAACCAGTAGGTTATGTTCTTTTATATAAAAATACATGCCTTTATGAAATCTTAATAGAAAATGTCAGTTAACTATAATAACTTAAGATTACAATATAAATAATTACGAAACAGCCATTTTCAGCCTTCCTACCTTGTTATTTTTGTATCTCACAAACTAGAGATGCAAATGACTTGGTTCTTTTTCCTAAAATCTTATTAGGACATGCCCTACCTTCTGTAATTATCCCATAATTAATTGATCATGTGACATAGACATGTTTAATTGCTTCTTATTTGCATATTGCTTCTTATCGATAGATTCTGAGGATACGGAGTACGTGGAAGTTCATCCAGAGCCTGAGTGTGACCCCTCGCTGCAGCAAGGCAAGCGTCTAAGCATATTGAACCTATGTTTTTAATAAATTGATTTGTTTGTGAAAACAATATCTATATGCATGCTTCAGTCTATTTAAAATGGGAAAACGGGTAGAGTCAATATTACCCAATTGTATGCATTTCCATTCCTTGGGTATTGATGCCATGTTTATACATTGTCACCCCTGGTTAAGGACCTTGGGATACTTTTATTTTACCGAATGCTTAGCCATGCTTAAATCTAGACTTAGAAAAATCCGATAGATGGAGCTATCGGTTCAAAACTAGTTTAAAGCGAATAAATGGGTTCCAATCTGAAAGGAATAACCTCTGAATAATAATTGAGAATATGTTTGACTTGGACGGATGATAGGGCGATGAAGGGATGGTGTTTCCCCGATGCACGTAGCTCCGTCTGGGTCGTTAAGGACCGAACATGTTGACATCTATTCAAGCACCCTACGTACTTCCACACGCCGGTCATGGGACGGCTTAACTCAGTAGCACGGGAGGCTGTGACCATCTACGCTCGTCCGTCAGTCGTGAGGGGAGACCTTTGGAGGACCTCAGTGCGAGCCTGCACTTGGTGCGTCCATAACTTGGCCGAAAGTGCCTCCTACGATGGTGAGCCCGCCTTAGTTGCCACGCACGCACGTGACTAAGTCGTCGGGGGCCCAGACGCGGTTTAGGTGGTTGGGGCTAAGCGTGCAAAAGGTTCTATTGTGACCTCTAGTCCGCACTCAATGTGTAGAGTGTGGGTACCGACGGGTACGGATCAAACTAGAGTGTAGCCGTTTGGCTTCTATCACATCGTGTGGGTAAAGATGTACACCTCTGATCAGAGTAAGAACTATTCGAATAGCCGTGTCCACGGTTACAGGATGACCGCTTGATGTGTTAGTCAATGTATGTTAGAGACAAACTTGGGAGATATAGTTACGGGATTATGTGACTATATCAGGATTTAGGATAGTCATGGATGAAAGGGGTTTCTATAAAAGGTTTTTGGATATTAATTATGACTTGGTTTAGTCATGAGAAAGGATATGCTTGTGTAGCATAATTGTTTGGGCAATGGTGACCCATGGGTAATGTTTAGAGCACGGTTGGTGCTCATTTATATTTCATTTTCAGAACTATAAACTTGCTGTCCTAAAAATTCAGATTGTGTTATTTCTCAAAATGCTTATAGTTTTAAGTATTACTTGCTCAATAAAATCAGCTTTATGCAAAATCAGAGTCACATAGCCATATTCCTTGATGTAGAGACTAGCATTACTCCTTTGTACTATTAATACTGTGTAAGTCTTGCGGAGTACCATTCGTACTCACGTTGCATCTTTTCAGGTGAGGATAACGACGAAGATGGTGTGTTCTACTGTTATCCCGCCGAGGGTGGCGAGGATAATGTGTAGTTGATGTTAAGCTCTGCCCCAGTTGGTTGCCCTGTGGTTGGGTTTGGCATCACTGGTCTTATCTTTTGTGTTTATATTTTTCCGCTGCTATATTTGCATACTCTGTGATGATTTAGGGTGTGAGAACCCTCTATGTAATAATTATAACCCTGCTGTTCGTTTATTCATATTTAGAATACTTGTGATGTTTATCCATTGCTTACGATGAAAGTGTGAGGCTAGTCGCTTTCCTGGGGACTAGCTAAACATGAGTATGAGTTGTGTATAATTGAGATGGTTGGGGGATAGCTATTGTGGTTCGAGTCCTCTGGGGTACGTATCGTGTTTGGTCGCCACCATCGAGTGGTTTGACGGGCGTATGACGGGGAGGACTGGCAAGCTATCCTTATGATTATCTCTTTTGTACACTTCTCGGTATTTTGGATTTGTATTGTGAGTGGGTAAAGATTATGGCAAGTCTGCGATGAGGATGGATGGTTACTGCATTTATTCGGGTTTTATTCAAGACCCCATCCATCTAGATAGTTCGCGTTGCCGTAATAGTTTCTCTTCATAATGCACTTCCGGGGTGCCCACAGGACCGTTCACGCAACCTCTCCCTAATCATCCACACCACGCTGAGGTTGCACCTGCCGACAGGGCACACCATATTGGCCAGGCTACCCCCCTTGCGCCACGATGAATCCGGAAGCCGATCAACCCTACCCCGGGCCGACCCAACTCCATCACGCCCACCCTCATCTCCGGTGCCTAGGAGAGGGAGAAGAAACGCTACAAGCCCAGCTGTTGCCCACGCTGTCTTGTGGAAAGTACGAGTAATTGCCCAAGTGGTTCCCGCGAACCGGTCCTTAATTGCCATGGGTGCGACAAGCAGAACCATACACCCACAGCCCACCATTTAGGTCCAATTTTAGTAATTTAACATTAGCCTATCCAAAGTTCCATTTTTCCGACATTGAGTCGAATCAAATAAAAAGATAATATTTAATTCCTAGGTGAGCTATGTTGCTAAGCATGGCTAAGCATCCTAAGAATAGATAATTCGAATTATTTGGTTTGCATAAAATATCTCTATTTGCTTTGCAATTATTATGTGAATTTTATTCGGTATTATTTGGTTTCGCAGTGGTATTTTGTCGGTCTCAAGTTTACTTACAAAATTATTTTCTGCATAACATCGTTGTATTTCAAAATTATTTACTGTTCACCTAGTTGGATCTGAGCATACATTGATTCCCCCTCCTTGCTATCTATAGATGGACAACCTCCCCAACCATCGTGGCACCGACATGGGCGGTTTTGTGGAGGAGCTTCGGATGATGAGCTTCACGTTGGGGTATAGCCATGCCCCATAGTACACTGCAGTGGAGCCCATAGAGGGTGAGCTCCCACACTGGGTCCGCTTGGAGCTGCCAGGCGAAATGTACCTCCTACCTGCTATGAAGGTCGAGGTTGGCGGGCGTACCTACAATCATGCCTGCCAGGAGGCGGCTTTCTGTATGATCGGAGAGCTACAACGGAAGCACCACTCCACCCTCCGCACCACTGCCTACCGCTACCTCCCCTGCCGGGTGCACTACCAGACCTACAGCGCTTTCCAGCTGGCAGACAATGAGAACGACACCACCATCGTCCACATGAGGCGGGTGATGTTGGCCATGGACTTCATGCACGCCAACTGGGTGCGTGCAGCCCATGACCGGAGTACGCCAACAGGATGACCATTATTGGTCTCCAGAATCAGATCGACCGTCTGAAGAAGGAGCCACCACCCGGTGGGGCTAGGAACCGGCTAACCCCAAGGAAGAGGACCCTTCCTCCGGTGCATGTTCAGTTGGCCCCTAGGAACGGGCCACATGCACCACCAACGCCACCGGCACTAGCTCCAGCTCCAACATCAGCACCCGCTCTAGCTCTAGTACCAGCACCGACAGGTGGATGGATCAGCGCGTCGTCAAGCAATAGCGGCTCTCAGGGAGGCACTAGCATCCACGGGGGCTTCACTTCCACCGACAACAGCAGCTCCTTCAGCGGGTCTCGCACCCGCAGCGAGGCTAGTTCCCTGGCTCACGGAAGTGTGGACTACGTGGGTGGATCTAGGAGCCGCATCGACGACGAGGTGGGCGACGAGTAGGAGCCGGAGTACAACTCAGACAATTGCAGGAGCCGCTCGGAGCATTAGATGCGCCGCCCTTAGTTTTGTTGTTTTCCTTAGTTTGATTTCTTGTTTAGTTGTAATGTTAGGATGTTTGCTTTGCTTGGGGTTAGTTGGTGGCATACCGTCCGTTGTGGTATGTCCGCCGTAATTAGGAGTTGAATTGATTTTCCTCATGTTTCCAACTAAAAAGTTTAGTTAATTTAACTCAGTCACTTAATCATCACTCCTGTTCTGAGCCACCTGTTTTTCTCCTTCCCTTCCACTGCTCTCCCCTTCAGATGGTGAACACAAGGAGTGGTACTTGAGCTACCAGCGATGCCAGCGCTACCAACCAGCGGGAAGGAGCACCTCAGAACCATGGAGCACCCAATCACATGCCACCACCGCTACCAGAGAACCCGACGTTGGCACAGGTTCTGGCCAACCAGAACCAGATGATGGCCATTATGATGCAGCAGATGCAGCAGAACAATCTGCAGCAGCAACACCCGCAACCACATAGCCCGGCCGTTGCTCTTCAGTCAAAGCTGCATGAGTTCTTGAGGGTCAGGCTGCCAACCTTCTCTAGCACCACCAACCCCATAGATGCCAACGACTGGCTGTTGGCAATTGAGAAGAAGCTCAACCTCCTCCAGTGCAATGATCAGGAGAGAGTCGCTTTCGCTACCCACCAACTCCAAGGTCCCGCATCAGCTTGGTGGGACAATTTCCTTGTGACCCACACTGCTACCACGAAAGTCACTTGGGCAGAATTCTACCACAATTTTCGGAAGTCTCAAATTCCGATAGGAATTGTGGCACAGAAGAAAAGGGAGTTTAGGGACTTGGTCCAAGGAAACAAGACGGTCACGGAATACCTCCATGACTTCAACCGTCTGGCGCGCTATGTGCCTGAGGATGTCCGCACCGATGCTAAGAGACAGGAGAGGTTCCTGGACGGACTGGACGATGAACTGACCAATCAACTTCTCTCTAGTGATTATCCAGACTTCGAGAAGCTGGTGGATAAAGCGATCCGCCAGGAAAGTTAGCGTAACAAGGTGGACTGCAAGAGGAAGGCTGCTCAGTTCCAGACTCACCAAGGGCAGCACCAGAGGCCACGGATGATGCTGGGCCATCAGGGTGGACTGTCCACCATGATCGTCCGCCAACAGCGCCCGTTCCACCCGGGGCACTTCGGAGGCAGCAGCAGGAACAGCGGGCAGCACAACCGTCAGTCTGCTCCACACCCACCAATGGCACCAGTGCAGCAGGGTCAGTCATGGAAAGACGGCGGGGGCAAGGCGTTCGTCTGCTTCAACTGCAATGAACCGGGTTACTTCACCGACAAATGTCCGAAGCCGAGGCGAATGGGATCTAGGCCTGTAGCTCCCTAGCACTCCAATGCCAATTAGCAGGTGATAAAGGGGCGTGTCAATCATGTCTCCGCAGAAGAGGCGCAGACTACACCGGAAGTAGTATTGGGTATGTTTCTTGTGAACTCAATACCTGCAACCGTACTTTTTGATTCTGGTGCAACACATTCTTTCATATCCAAGAAATTTGTGGGGGCATATGGGATAAAAGTAGTAGAACTTAAAATCCCCATGAGAGTTCATACACTTGGGAACCGCATGATAACCGCTCACTATAGCCCTTCAGTGAGCCTAGAAATCCAAGGATAACCTTTTCTAGCCAATTTTATCCTCTTGGAATCCAAAGGCCTAGATGTCATCCTAGGAATGGATTGGTTGACCCGACACAAAGGGGTGATCAACTGCGCGGACCGCACCATAACAGTGACTAGTTTGGAAGGAAAGGTGGTTATCTTCAAGTCACCTGTGCCGCTGCATCAGGGAGCAAGCTTGAATCAGGTTGCAGCAGAGCAACCGTCGGAAGGTGGGACGAAGCCAGAAAGGAAAATAGAGGACATTCCAATAGTAAAGGAATACCCGGATGTGTTCCCGGAAGACCTACCAGGGATGCCACCAGAAAGGGAAATTGAGTTTAGGATTGATTTGGCACCTAGAACAGCACCAATATACAAGAGGCCGTATAGAATGGCACTAAATGAGATGGCAGAGGTCAAGAAGCAAGTCGACGATCTGCTATAGAAGGGGTACATCCGACCAAGTACGTCCCCTTGGGGAGCACCAGTCATCTTCGTGGAAAAGAAGGACAGAACAAAACGGATGTGTGTGGACTATCGCGCACTAAACGACGTCACCATCAAGAACAAGTACCCCTTACCGAGGATTGATGATCTTTTCGACCAATTGGACGGTGCCACCGTTTTCTCCAAGATAGACCTGTGATTAGGCTATCATCAGCTGAGAATTCGAGAAGAGAATATACCGAAGACAACCTTCACCACTTGGTATGGGTTGTACAAGTGCACTGTTATGTCCTTCGGACTGATGAATGCACTAGCCTTTTTGTAACGCCCCCTTCTCGGTACCCCCGTATAGTGATACCAGAGAGGAAGCGCCGCAGGAGATTGGTGTGAACCAACTCCCACGAAACCGCGATGCCGGTACCAGTCCCAGGAATCCTTGCTGGTACCCGCGGTCAACGGAGATGTACCACAACAATTATCTAAATAAATAAATATATATATATTATACCTTTATAAGTTGTGACTTCGGGCAAGCCCTGAGCAGCAACCAGCAAACAGAACAACGGCAGCGGAACGACAGCGCAGCGAGAACCCAATCCACAAGCAACGGCTTGGGACTAGGAAAGAAACCCTAATCTTCACTTCAGCTTCACTCTTCCTGAATGAGGGGAGAAAAGAAATAGATTGAGTACTTACGTACTCAGCAAGTCACGGAATACGTGAAACATGCAGGCTATCAAAGATAGGCTGGGGTTTATTTCACAAACCATTTCATTTGAAAACATTTTTGAAAACCTAAGTGTGGGTTGTTTCAGTGTGACTGGAAGGAGGCTCTTGCCTCGATCTTGTCCGCGAATTGCTTTTCAACAACTCAAGCGGACGGACCAAATTTTAATTGATCTTAGATATTCTTATACTGCCTGTCGGTTCATGACAGCGGTTCAGTGGAGCTGCCCTCAAACAGCTTTCCACTGTATCAACATCTATTACTTTATTTTCAATTTCACCCACTCAGGACGTAATCTCATTTTTCCTTTTACTTTAGTCCCATCCAGGACATCATCTCATCTCATAACTTATCTCGATGGCTCCCCAAGCCATCCTTAACTCAACTCAAAACATATACCGCTCCCACTCAGGAAGCCCTAACTATGATGCCAATCGACATCCCAGGTCACACAGTCCCGTTTCAGACCACTCAGGTCATCCATCAGTCACAAAGGCCAATTTTGGTAACGATTCCCATACCACAAATCACTTTCGCAAACACTTGCAAACAAATCTACGCTAGAGGAATCACCTCACATTGCCCATAACCGTGGGCGCGGCTGTTCGAACAGTTCATTGATCTTTGTAAAGTTTGCACGCTTTACCCACACGACGCAAGCTTACTCCCACACTGGCCAAGCGGGGAGGTTTGTGACAAAGCCTTTCCAAAGCCTTCCTAGGATAGCACGCTGCCCTATAAATGGGTGCTCACTCTTAACCAAGTACCAAGAACTCACTTCCTGTACTCAGGGACGGGGGTATATCGCCCTCTTGGCACCCAGCCAGTCCCACATTTATTAGCAACCAAAAACCATCCTGGGAACACTAATTACTCAGCCAGGAGTGTCCCATTCCACCCGTGTGGTCGCACTGTGAGATGCTTGGATGAAATTCCCCAAGGAATCGGTCCTTATATGCGAATACGAAGTGCCACCACACAGGCGATCACTTTGCACCGCGGAATTTTCACAAATAAATTTTGTTTCGCAAATCTTGCTGACATCGCATGTCGGGTTTTTAAAACCTTTGGAAACCCAATTTTCCCAAATCGACAAACAATTGTGCTGGAGGTGGAACCATTGGAATCCATACTCAGAGAGCACGGTCACCAAGGTACCATGGGTGGAGCGACAAGGGATAGGGTATCAAAGACCTATAGGGTTTATGCAACTACCGGGCAGGTCCGTTGGTTCGACACGCAAACCAAGGTTGATCAATTTATCGTGCACACTAGCAATGTAATTTTGCAAACAAAACATTTTAAATTTAGGAGCAATATGGTCAAGGAGTGACTTGCCTCAGACTTCGTCTTCAAACTTCGCGGAAATCCAACGTCCAACGAATTCCCGTAGCATTGAGTATGCGCGAAGCGAGAGAAAAACACACAAAACCCTAAAAATAATATACTATTATTAATAACTAATAGTGCCATGAGGTAGATCTCATTTTTAGAAAAATTTAGAGACTTGAACGGGCTCAATCGGAGTTACAGTTGAGGAGATATGAATTTTGGAAGTTTCGGGGATTTTTCTAGAAAAGAAATAGATTAATTGGATTTCTGGAAATAGAATTATTTTTGGGAATAGTGGATGACAGGTGGGGTCTACTGTTAGTGGCAGGGAGAGAGGAATTAAGGAGATGGCCCACATGTCATTGTCATAGAGAGGAGAGGGAAAAGAGGGCCCACATGCAGTGAGTTAGAAGAGAGGAGGGTTACTGTGTTTCATGGGCCCACATGTCAGAGACCAAAAAATAGAGATGAGCCTGTCCTGGGGGCCCACTTGCTAGTGAGGGATTTTAGAGGAGAGTGTACTGTGCACTATAATGGGTGGGGTCCGCTTGTAAGTGAGAGAAATGGGGTTAATTGAATGGGATCACTATGCACTTATGGGCCCACTTGTCAGTTGCTTGGGGGGATTAGTTGAGCGGGGCCCGTAAGCCAAAGACCGAGAGGGGGAGCGGTGCCAGACGGGGAACAGGAAACCGGCCGGGGTATCGACGGCCGACGGCGGCCGTGGTCGCGCCGGCGAATGGCGGCGAGGGAGGAAGGGCGGCCAACGGGAATGGGACGAGGGGAGCACGGTGAAGGAGATGAACGGCTCGGATTAGGGCCAGGGTGGCCGATGGCGGTGGGTGGTGACATCTAGAGGCGGTGGAGAGAGAGAAGGATGAGAGCGGCGACGGTACAATGCCGGTGGTGGCAGAGTACTTTGGCGGAGAGCGGTTGAGGAAGGAAGCCGAGGAGCTGGGGAAGAAGAGGAGTGGCTCGGATGAGCGGGGCTTGGCACGGTGGTGACTGGCGACGGCGTCCAGTGGCGGCAGCGAGGTGCGGTCGTCGCCGGTGTCCAAGAGATAGCGGAGGAGTCCGGAAGGGATCGGTTTGGGTGCGGTGTCCCATGGGAAGAAGGACAGAGGAAGGAATTGAGCTCTTACCATGCGCAACGGCGAGCTCTGAAGCACGGTAATGGCGGGCGGCGGCGGTAGAAATTGGGTGTTTTGACCACCGGGGTTCTCAGGCACTGGTGAGGAGCTTGGGGAGGTCACGGGACTCCAGGGAACACAACGGTGGCGGCGGCTGGGTTGATTGGGCTCGGAAATGGTGGTATTTGGGCGGGTCCGAGTGGCGTTAATGGCGGCGGAGAGAGAAGCTTGTGCCCGGCGAGGCTTGCTCGGGATGGGTGGCAACAGGGAGTCTAGGGGGTATTTATAGGCGGTGAGTGGCGCTAGGAGACAAGGAAGAGAGGCGGTGCAGCAACGGGGCATGGCTATGGCAGAGGTGATAGGACCGGAGCTCGGGATAGACATGGCGAGCACTGGGGATGGCGTCAAGCTCTGGTGCCAAGGAGATAAGGGGAGACCGAGAGGGATGGGCACGGTTCGGGTGATGCGACAGGACGGACGAGGATTTGCTCACGGTTTTTGACTTCGCCGGAGAGACAGGCTTCGGCTTCACCGGCTTTTTGACCGAGCGCTGCGTCTTGCGCTGGCCTGCCGGGGAAGCGAGTTCTGCGAGGTTGACGAGGGGGCCGCGTGCTTGTGCTGGTCGGGACAGAGAGATATGGGCGCGGACAGTGTCGGGAAGAGAGGAGAAGGATCGAGAGAAGAGAGAGAAGAAAGAGAGCGGAGAGAGGCCGAGGAAGACGAAGAAGACACGAGGAAGATGACGACGCTGACCGCTGGGGCTCGCGTGTTGGGAGACCGTGTCCAGGAGGAGGGCTGATGAGCGAGGCCCGAGGCCGGGGCGCGTGCGTCGCGCGGCCGTGCGCGAGCTGCGCCGCGTGGGCGGCTGTTGCCAGGCCGGTGGGGTCCGCTGTCAGTCGGGAGGGAGTGGAGGCAGAGATGGGCTGCGGTTGGGCTGAGGAAGAATTGGAGATAGGGAGGTCCAGTGGAACAATAGTGATTGGGAATTTTTTTAGGGATTTTTAAAAGGATAATTGGAGGACTTCCAATGGGGATCAAATCCAAAATTTAATTTTTGGGGCCCACATAAATTACTGAGATTTTTGAGGAGGACTTGGGATATTTGTCTGGATATATATATATATATATATATATGGGAATGGATAGGGATTTTTGGAGAATTGAAAGGGTATTAATTGGGAATTTGATGTTTGATTTCTCGGGAATTAAATCAGGGAAATTTTGCAGAGGGACTCTGAGATGGGTATATATATGTATATTTATATACATATATACATATATATATACATATATATATATATATATATATATATATATATATATATATATATATATTGAAAGAGAGGTTTTAGAGAGAGTTGTTGGAAGGATAATTTGAAGATTAAATTTCGGATTTGATTTTGATTTTGGGATTTGATCTCCTAGGACCTTGGAGAATTTTTGAGAGGAGTTTCTGTGGTTTGTGGCTGAGCTTATATGGGTTTTTGGATGATATTTGGGAAAAGAAAAAGAGGAGATCCAAAGGGGGTTTGATTTAAAATTGGGACTTGATACTCGGGGATATTTTGGGAATTTTACAAGGGATTAGAAATGGGAGGACCTCGAGGGAATATTAGAACTCGATTTAATTCTTAGTAGTATTTAATTCTTACAAGGGATTGAATTTTTCCGAGGAAGTTTTGAGAGAGACAATCAAATTGCAAAATTCGAGTCTCGGATTTTAGGAGAGAGTTTGGGACCGAAGATTTAGGGTTTTAAGGAAGGCTTTGATCTGAGATCTACGGCACTTAGTCCTTAAGCACACACAAAAATCCAAAAATTTTGAAATTTGGGTTTTTACGAAAATAGTTTTTAACGGCCCGGAAACCAGGGCGTTACACTTTTTCATGAACCTGATGAACAAGATGTTCATGGAGTTTCTGGACAAGTTTATGGTAGTCTTCATCGACGACATCCTGATCTACTCGAAGTCAGTGGAAGAGCATGAGCAACACCTTTGCTTGGTCCTCGAGAAGTTGAGAGAGCACCAATTGTACGCCAAGTTCAGCAAGTGTGACTTCTGGCTGAGGGAAGTGCAGTTCCTCGGACACATCCTCACTGCCCAGGGAGTTGCTGTGGACCCAACGAACGTGGAATCCGTCACCAATTGGAAACCGCCTAAGACAGTGACACAAGTGCGGAGTTTTCTTGGACTTGCGGGTTACTACCGCCGGTTCATCGAGAACTTCTCAAAGATTGCCAGACCTATGACACAATTACTGAAGAAGGATGTGAAGTATGTCTGGACATCCGAGTGCAATCACAATTTTGAAGAACTCAAAAAGAAGTTGGTTTCGGCACCGGTCTTGATCCTGCCGGATCCTAGGAAAGACTTCCAAGTGTACTGTGATGCATCCCGCCAAGGGCTAGGGTGCGAGTTGATGAAAGAAGGTAGAGTTGTAGCCTATGCATCGCGTCAGTTACGCCCCCATGAGGGCAATTACCCGACACATGACCTGGAATTGGTCGCAGTGGTCCATGCTTTGAAGATTTGGCGGCATTACCTCATTGGTAATCGTAGTGAGATTTATACGGATCACAAGAGCTTGAAATACATATTCACCCAGCCTGATCCGAACCTCCACCAAAGAAGGTGGCTGGAATTGATTAAAGACTATGATGTGGGGATACATTATCACCCGGGAAAAGCCAATGTCGTGGTAGACGCCTTGAGCAGGAAAAGTTATTGCAACACTACTCGAGTAGAGGCATTGTGCAAGGAAATACAGCAGGAATTTGAATGCTTGAATCTGGGCATTGTCGAACATGGATTCGTGGCAGCCCTAGAGGCCCAGCCCACGCTTTTTGATCAAGTTCGCAAGGCACAAGCAAATGATCCAAAAATTAAAGAACTTAAGAAGAACATGAGAGTCGGAAAAGCTCAAGGTTTTACGCAAGATGAAAACGGGACAGCATGGATGGGGGAACGTTTGTGCATTCCAGAGAATAAGGAACTCAAAGACCTAATACTCTGGGAAGCCCATGAGACGCAGTACTCCATTCATCCCGGAAACACAAAGATGTACCAAGATCTTAAAACAAAGTTTTGGTGGGCCAGCATGAGAAGGGAAATCGAAGAATTCGTGGCACTTTGTGATGTGTGCCAGCGAGTCAAAGCAGAATACCAACGGCCTGCTGGATTGTTATAGACGCTCAAGGTCCCAGAGTGGAAGTGGGAAGAGATCGGGATGGATTTTATCACCGGTTTGCCCCGCACATCTTCGGGGTATGACTCAATCTGGGTGATCGTTGACCGACTCACCAAAGTTGCACATTTCATCTCGGTGCATACAACATATTCGGTAAAAAACTGGCAGAACTGTATATGGCTCGCATAATGTATTTACACGGAGTACCCAAGAGGATCGTCTCCGATCGTGGTAGCCAGTTCACTTCCAAGTTTTGGCAGAAGTTACAAGCAGAACTGGGAACCCGACTAAACTTTAGCACAACATATCATTCACAAACAGATGGTCAGACTGAAAGAGTCAATTAGATATTGGAGGATATACTAAGGGCTTGCGCACTAGACTTCAGAGGAACATGGGATAAGAGCTTACCCTATGCGGAGTTCTCGTACATCAACAGTTACTAAGCCAGTTTGCAGATGGCACCATTCGAAGCTCTGTATGGTAGGAAGTGCTGTACACCCCTTTTCTGGGATCAGACGGGTGAATGCCAGGTATTCAGAACCGACGCACTCAAAGAGGCAGAAGAGGAGGTGGCCATAATATGGGAGCGCTTAAAGATGGCTCAATCCAGACAGAAGAGTTATGCCGACAACCGTCGCCGAGACCTAAGCTTCGAGGAAGGGGACTATGTGTATCTTCGTGTCACACCACTCCGCGGAGTACACAGGTTTCAAACCAAAGGGAAGTTAGCACCTCGCTTCGTGGGACCCTACCAAGTGCTAGCCTGTAAAGACGAAGTTGCATATCAGTTGAGCCTCCTAGCTTCAATGACAGGTATACACGACGTGTTCCACGTGTCACAACTGAAGAAATATCTGAGGATACCAGTAGAACAGGCAGATCCGGAGCAGATCGAGATCTAGGAAGACCTCACCTATGTGGAGAAGCCAATTCGGATCTTGGAGATCAGTGAAAGAAACACCAGAAGCCGAGTGATTAGGTTCTGTAAGGTACAGTGGAGCCACCATTCAGAAGAAGAAGCTACCTGGGAGTGGGAGCGAGAGGATGAACTGAAGTCCGCCTATCCCCACCTCTTCACCAGCACGTTTGAATCTCGGGGACGAGATTCCGTTTAAGGGGGGTAGGTTTGTCACACCCTAAATTTAGCCACACAAAAATAATACCTGTGAAAATGTCCCAAGAAATTAAATTACAATGGCTAAAGGAATTAATTAAATGTGTGAAATGCAAAATAATAAGCTACTGTGGCTGGGAACATTTTCCCTATGTTCTCCTTGCCAAAATATATTAACTGGATTTTTAGTGGAATTTTCAGAGCACAGGAACTATTTTTAATAAATCGAAAATGATTATCAGAATTAATTTTGCTATGGAAATTAATTTCCCTTTTCCTTTCTCTCTCTTTTTCTTTTTCCTCTCGCTGGGCTGCCGGCCCAGCACTGTGCTGGCCTGCGCGTGCGCGGCCCGTGCGCGCCTGCTTCTCGCGGACTCTGTCGACCGCTCCGCTCTCGCTTGCTCTCTCTACACTGTGGGCCCCGCCTGTCAGCTTCATCTCCTTGCTCCGTCCGAATCGGGCGGAGGGGATTTTTCCCTCCGCCGTCCGATCGGCGTCGCGTCCCGTCTCCACGCGCGTGCCCGCCTCTGGTTCAAACGAGGGCGGACCAAGTCCTCACCTACTCCCCGATGTTCTCCGGCGCACTCGCCCCCTCTCGCACGTGAATCGTGCGCACGACCCCGTCGCCGCCGCCCTCAAACCAGAGCGTGATTGGAGCCGTTCGGCCACGATCTCGCCCAGCCGAGCGCATAAGAATGTTCGCCGTCCTCTCCTCTACATTTTCCCTCACACCCCGACGCCTCCCGAGCATCCTAGCACCTCGCGCCACGCAAACCAGAGCCGCCGCCACGCTCCGCCGTCTCTGGTCGCCCGCCGCCGCCGCTGTAGCCGCCGCCAGACCTTGAGATCACCACCGCTAGCTTCGCCGCACCCGTGCGAAGTCCAACCACCGCATCCGTGAGCCCCTACGCTGCCGGAAGCCCGATCTCGCCGTCGCGTCCCTCGGTAAGCCTTTCCGCTGGTCGGCGGCCGTGTTTTCTCGTCGATCCACTTGGTCATTTTGGCCCTAATTGCTTCCCACATCTTCGCCAGGATCTCCTCAGTCCTGTCCACGTCTCTGTCGCCGGAAATTCCCACCAGAACGCCGACTCCGTCATCGTCCCGTACCTCCGCTGCCGCCTGTCCCCTCTTTCCGCTGCCGTTCACCGTCTTCCGGTCGTCAAAACCCCTCGGTGAGCTCTCCCTCATTTTCCTCACCTCCTCCTGTAGCTCGCCGTCATCTTTCGGGGGCCGGATGGTCGCCGGCGGTGACCATCGGGCCGCTCGCCCCGCCGCGGCGCGGCTGCGCCAGCGAGGGCGAGTCCCCGTTTGTCCGTGGCCGTCCGATCTGCCTCGGGGCAGATCTAGACCGGCCGCGTGGCCTCCCCCGTGGGCGCGCGCCTCCACGCCATGTGGCTACTCCCTCACTGGGCCGTGGTGGACTCGGTCCACCGTGCACCATCCTCTTGTGCGCCGCTGACCGGTGGGGCCCGCCTATCGGAGCCGGCTTCCCGGTCCAGTGACGCATTAAATCGATTAATTGCGCAATAAATCGTTTAGTAATTAGTTTTACATTGGAAATAACAGTAAAACTTCAATAATTCATAACTAATTCATACGAACTCCGATTAAGTCCATTAAAATTTCATTAAATCCATAAAAATGCCAAGAATTCATTAAAAATACTTTCAGCCCATGTTTGATTGCCCACATGTACTTTTTTAATTATTTGTGCATTGTTTGTTATAGAATCTGACGCCGGTAATTCTCCATTGTATTACGAGGTCATAGCCGAGTTCATCGATCCAGAGCAAGGCAAGTCGCACTGTTATCTTGATTATTTTGTACCCTTTTTCGCTAAATTGCTATGTTTACTTAAATAAAATGCATTATTTCAATATTTCATGTGGATGGGTTATAACGTATACAATGATAGGACTTTGGCTTAGTTTTGAAACCTGAATCCTTGTCACCTGGGTAATAATATGATTAGATTACTATTCTTAGGATGCTTACCCATGCTTAGCAACATAGCTCACCTGGGAATTAAATATTATCTTTTTATTCGATTCGACTCAATGTCGGAAAAATAGAACTTTGGTTAGTCTAATGTTAAATTACTAAAATTGGACCTAATGGTGGGCTGTGGGTGTATGATTCTGCTTGTTGCACCCATGGCAATTAAGGACCGGTTCATAGGAACCACTTGGGCAATTACTCGTACATTCCACAAGCCAGCGTGGGCGACGGCTGGGCTTGTAGCATTTCTTCTCCCTCTCCTAGGCACCAGAGTTGAGGGTGGGCGTGATGGAGTTGGGTCAGCCTAGGGTAGGGTTGATCGGCTGTCGGATTCACCGTGGTGCAAGGGGGGTAGCCTGGCCAATATGGTGTGCCCTGTCGGCAGGTGCAACCTCAGCGTGGTGTGGATGGTTAGAGAGAGGTTGCGTGAACGGTCCTGTCACAGCCTCTCACGGGGTGTCGTGGTGATGCACCGGCACACGGGAACGTGTGTGGGGCTGTGCCTTGTGGGTAAAGTTGTACACCTCTGATCAGAGTTAAATCTATTCGAATAGCCGCGCTCGCGGTTATGGGCACGTTGGTCAAGACTCACCGTGATTAGTCTCACCTTTAGATAATTAATCTGGCTTTATGAAACTGGTATGGTTCGGGTGGAAGGTGTGGAGTCCGGTCAACGTGGTGTAACGTTGATCGGTGGTGGCTGGTTAACGTGGTGTAACGTTAATCGGTGGAGACTGGTGAACGTGGTGTAACATTCATCAATGACGCTTGGTGAACGTAGTGTAGCGTTCATCAGTGCGGCCTGGTCAACGTGGTGTAACGGAGACTAGTCAACGTGGTGTAACGTTAATCAGTGGAGACTGTTTAACGTGGTGTAACGTTAATTAGTGGAGTCCGGTTAACGTGGTGTAATGTTAACCGGAGGAGTCTGGTGAACGTGGTGTAGCGTTCATCAGTGGAGTCTGGTTAATGTGGTGTAACGTTAACAGTAAGGAATGGTTGGGCCTGGTTAATGTGGGGTAACGTTAATTGGTGGAGAATTAATATTATTAAATTAATCAACCTTTTACTGTTTACGAACTACTACTGTTTGCAATTGCTCTTATGCAAATCAAACCCTAGCCTACCTTTGCTTCCCGTGCATACGCATAATTGTGGGTGTGGTATGTGGAGTACTGTGGGTGGTACTCAGTCTTGCTCCCTTTTCCCCCTCTCAGTGTTGGAGAACGCGTCCGACGAGGATCGTCGTGAGGAATAGGCTGGCTCCACCGTCAAGGTGCTTGTGGGATAGAAGCTGCTGCTCGGCTCGATGTCTATAGACTATATTTACCTTTTCCGCTGCATTTTTGTAATATATTTTTACTCTATTTGTAAGACGCACTCTGTATGGCAACTTGGTTTGTATACCCTGGCTGTCCTGGATAGGGATTTAATACACATGGATGTTCAGAATTTCGGGGTTGAATTTCTGGGTGTTACAATGGGGAAGACGAGAAGAAAGTTAGGACGAAGTAAGGAGGTGCGGCGCGGCGGAATTGGCCAGCCGGAGAGGAGACAGTGGACCAAAGCTCACCGTGAACGAGGGCAGAGCGTTCCGGCGGGCTTCGGCTTTCACGGAGCGTCGGTCGAGGGACTCCTCGGCACAACGAAGACGATGGCGGTGGTGGCGCGGCTTGGCGGTGTCTGGAACGGCAGCGAGCGACAGCCAGAGTTGGTGAAAGGCGGTGGAAGCTCGGGTGCGCGGTGGCGACGGTGTTTTAGGGCACGGGAAGGCTTGATATGCTGGGGGAAAGACGGAGGAGAGGACGGGAAAGCTTTTTATGCGCGTGGGCGAGTGAGATTGAGGCCGTAACGGCTCCATTCCTCACTGGATTGAGGGCGGCGGCAGGGGGGTCGTGCGCATGATTCGCGTGCGAGAGGGGGCGACTACTCCGGAGAATGTGGGGGAGTGGGTGTGGACTCGGTCTGCCCTCGTTTGAACCAGGAGCGGGCGCGCGCGGAGGCGGGACATGGCGCCGATCGGACGGCGGAGGGAAAAATCCCCTCCGCCCGATTCGGACGGAGCTAGGAGATAGAGCTGACAAGCGGGCCTGGCCTGTTAGCGGGACAACGCATGAGCGAGCGCGGCGAAACAGCCCGACAGGCGGACCCCACAGCACAGAGAGAGAGCGAGCGGGAGGGTGCGGCCACAGGCGGGCCCAGGGGAGGCAGGCGCGCGTGGGCCGTGCGTGCGAAGTCCAGCACAGTACTGGGCCGGCGGCCCAGCGGGAGGAAAAAGAAAAAGAGAGAGAAAGGAAAAGGGAAATTAATTTCCAGAGCAAATTTAATTCTGATAATCTTTTTGATTTATTAAAAATAGTTCCTGTGCTCTGAAAATTTCACTAAAAATCCAGTTAATATATTTTGGCAAAGGGGAACATAGGAAAAATGTTCCCAGCCACAGTAGCTTATTATTTTGCATTTCACACATTTAATTAATTCCTTTAGCCATTTTAATTTTATTTCTTGGGACTTTTTCACAAGTATTATTTTTGTGTGGCTAAATTTAGGGTGTGACAGACTATATCCCTTTTCTTATCATGTAAGATAATATGAAGCCGAGTCCTACTCTATCTTTAATTGTAGGGACCGGCCTATCCTCTGTCCGAGTGGTCGTAATTGCCCTTCTTGAGGTACTCGGGGCCTATGGCCTCTACAGTAGCCCCTGAGACCTTCATAGTTGAGTCATAGTTGATGCTGAGTGCTCATCCTCCACGGTGAAGAGATTCCCGAGTGCTTTGCAACTGAATACTCATTGTCCGAGTGCTTCTTCTCCCGAGTCCTGCTTCATGTCAGCTGGCAACGAGGCTATGAAGGGCTTCATAGATGAATAGTGTGCATCTAATAGGTGCATCTATTAGATGTAGCCCCTGACTTTGTGCTTAATTGGGAAATAATTAAACATAAAGTCAAAGATTTTTAACCTTTAAGTCTTTCCCGAGTGATATGTTTCTTAGAAATTGGACTCTTTAGCTATATATTAGTTGGAAAATTTTCTCATGACAATTTGGCTAAGCATGTAAGCCATGTTTCACTATAGACCCAACCCCAATGCATGATGAGTTGTACTTGAGAGATACCTGCATCCCCAATTTTAATGGAGACCAGCTATTGATCCTTATAAGGATATATCCTCAATAGCTTAAAATAATCAAGATATCCCAATGTATACACCCGGCTATAGGCTTAGCATGAAGCGTATCTGATTATTTAATCAATTCTTTTAAAATAGCACCTGCATCGCTATTTTAACGCGACTAGCGGGCGTCCCAATAAGACATGCCATTTAAGAACTCATATCTTCGGCCTACTACTGCATAAGCTGGCCCAAACCAACCTATCCAGCGCAACCCTATAAAATCCGAAGATTTTGATCATTGCTCAATAGGCCCATTGCTCTGAGGGTATGCCTCCGAAGCGTAGCAGATCTTGATGCTGAAATCATCGTAGAAATCTTTGAATATGCCACCTATGAACTGAGTGCGTTGCCCATAATGATGCGATTGGGGACTCTAGATCTATAGATTATACTTAGTATGAAGTCTTCCGCCCAGGCCGCAATGGTAGCAATAGGTCCGGAATCAATCCACTTTGTGAAGATGTCCACCACGACGAACAGATGTGTAAACCCTCCTGGCGCCTTTTTGAATGGCCTGACCATGTCAAGCCCCTAGACAGGGCCACGAAATTTGGATAGCCTGCAACTCTTGTGTTGGTAGCTGAGTTTGCCGAGCGAAAAATTGACATCCCTCGCATGACCGGACGAGTGCTTCAGTGTCGGTAACCGTAGTCGACCAGAAGAATCTTTGTCTGCAAGCCTTTCCGACTTATGTTCTGGATGTAGCATGGTTGCCACTGATGCCCAAGTGGATAAATTACAGGATCTACTTGCTCGTCTCAAGTGTGACGTAGTGCATGAGAACTCCGGATGCGCTTTGACGATATAGGTCTTCTCCGACTATGAGAAAGCTTTTGCTCTGTCGCTTGACTTACTCAGCTTCGTTGCGATCTTTAGGACGTTCGTCTTCTAGTAGAAATCGAATGATTGGGGTCTTCCAGTCTTGAAAAATAATGAGCACCTCCGTAGGTTCTGGGTTTGGTGCTACTTTCGACTGAAAGCTCTAGTAGTAGCTTGTTTCCTGTTTTGGCCAAACAGGTACCCGAGCATTGTGCTAGCGCAGGATTCAGCTGGCGACCCTCTTGAGGCATACCCAACCTGGAAAAATTATAGCTAAATAAGGTACCCGAACCTCGCATTAGCATAGGATTCGGCTGGCGACCCTCATGGGGCGTACCCTATCCAGTTGAGTTGTGGTCAAATAAGGTACCCGAACCTCGCATTAGCATAAGATTCAGCTGGCGACCCTCATAGGGCGTACCCTACCTAGCAGTGTGGTACCTGAGCCCCGACTGGTGCCGAAGGTCAGTTATTAGCCCCCATGGGGCGTACCATGGTAAAGGTGACATCCGTGTCCCGACTGGCGCAAGTACTCAGTCAATAGCCCTCATGGAGCATTTCGAGTGATTCTTGAACCGTCACACTCCATGTGTATCATGGCAGAGTGGTCTAGCCCTTAAGCGTAGGAGATAGGCTCATAGCCATGAGTTCCTGTTACACGTATCTGGAACTGGGCCTTGCATTATAAACATGTCGATGTTTTACACCAGCAATATGAATATGGGGCTACCCGACAGATGGAAAATCGGTGGATTGCCAAGGAACACAAGGAGATTTTATACTGGTTTAGGCCCTCGATGTGAGGTAATACCCTACGTCCAGTTGTGGTGTTATTTCTTTGAGGATTTGTGTTGGTCTGATGAACTCGTGCCCTCAGGGGGCGCCCTACCTCCCCTTATATACTGAGGGATAGGGGTACAAGGTAGGAATCCCAGCCGGATAAGGCCAAGGAATCTCCTCATAGAGATACAATTTACCCGACTAGGACTGTATATTCCTTATCGTACAAGGCAAAGTCTGCCAGGTGCTACTATATCTCTAATTATAAGGCTAGGCCCATCCTCTGTCCGAGTGGCCCATATGCTTGTCGTGAGGCACCTGGGGCCAATGGCCTCCACAAAACATATCGGATGAGTAGCATCTGATGAAGAAAACATCACCCAAAGAACAATTATGTATTTTACAATAGACGTAAATATGTGTTCCTCCTCTTATTGATATTAATTTCCTCGAGTAGTTGACCTCTTACGTTTAAACACTTTGCCCGACTAGTCATAGCCCCTGAGCGTCACAAGTCGGCTTATGGCTCTTTCCCAGACACGCATTTTGGGTGACTTGAGTTCGCCTTTCATGAAGCAAAGCTTTACGGATCGGAATTTATGCTACTCGAGTACTTTTGCAATCATTAAGAGCAAAAATAGAAAATACGCAGTATGTACACCTATTAGGTATAAGCGGCTGCAGCATTAGCGAGGCCGAGCGAGGAATTGACGATCTCATCCCCCCTAGATCCAATCCCGACTGGCACTAAGCTGTATCCGAGTCAAACCATAAGGAAGTGAGTTGCCTCCTGGCCCATTTATATAAGAATATCATATAAAGGAGAAAATATTTATCAGAAAGCGACTTAGTTGTTCGGTGTTGCACAAGTTGGGAGTGGGGATGCCATCCTTGCATTTGAGCTTTTAAGCCCCAAACATGTGACTTGTTGTTCTGATAATCTTCGCTTCTAGGAGGTTGAGGATGGTTGTGATCAACTGCTGCAATAAGGCCCTCAGATTTCCGCTTGTGGTTCCCAGACTTGGATAGGGCCACATCATCTGTCTCCCGTTGCTCCTTCTGTCGGGGCTTGTCGTCGAGTGCCTCGGCCACTGCATCGGCTGAATCTGCATATTTATTAGCCATCTCGAAGAGAGCTTTGACGGAGTCGGGCGGCTTCCGAGTGAACTTGGCGATGAACGGCGCGTCTTTGACTCCCTTGCGGAAGGCGGCGATGACAGCCTCATCCTTGATTTCGGGGATTGAATTTCTCTTTTCGGAAAAGCCCTTGATGAAGTCCTAGAGAGACTCCTTTTTCTCTGATGACATTGGTATAGATCTTACTCGGATGCTGGCCTTTGGTCTGTCCCTTGGAAATTGGCCACGAAGCACTCACGGAGTTCCCTCAGGAGCCAATAGATCGCTTGGGAAGCCCCGTCAACCACGTCCTTGCCGAGTCGGCTAGGGTGACTGGGAGGTAATTCACCATGGCCTTATGATCACTTCTAGCTACTCGGATCGCCAAGGTATACACTGTAAGCCAGGATTCCGGGTTGGTGCTTCTCTATACCAGTCGGCTTGAAGCTAGATGGCCAATCGACTTGTTGTAGCTTGTGGGTGAATGCTGGTACTCCTTCGTCTGAGTAGGGGCTTCAATTGGCTGTTCTAGGGTTGGCGGTGGAACCATTTTCAGCATCCTGTGTAGTAGCCGGGTTGATTGATGGATCTGGGTTTCTTGCCAGGATTGGGTCTTGCTATAACCGAGGCGGTTGGGAACACGGATCTGACGGTTGGTGCGACATGCCATCTGTTCCAGGTTGATTGAGGTCAGAACGATGGGGAGATAGGAGTAAAGATGTAACCGAAAACACTAGATAAAAACGGTTTTCGCAATTCCGAGGAAAAAATAGTGGTATGTCCTAGTCAGTAGCCCAACTGGTCCCATACCTGAAGATGGACTACCAGGCATAACCTCACATACGCACTGCTTCATCACAACTCCTACTGAGTGGGCGACGATACTAAGGTCAACTTATTTTCGTGGGCTAGCTATTAACTCGCTAGGCAGAAGCACACCTTTCATCAACTGAGCATGATGACAGGCGGGTTCCAGGGCAAAAGTCATACACGAGACTAGCTTCTAGATTTTGAGGTAGACAGGGAAATAGACGAAGATTTTTTGCAATTCTAGACCAAAGGAAAACAAATCCTTAGCTTTTCACAATTAGCTTTGTATTCAAATATTGCCATCCTATCAGGGGGTTTTGGTCCTAGAGCCAACCTATGCTCTGATACCATATCTGTCACACCCCGATTTGGTATCGTCGTACAATGGCACCAAATAGGATGTGCGGTAGGAAAACAGCATGAACTG
Organism: Oryza meyeriana var. granulata; assembly: GCA_003991445.1. Classification (NCBI taxonomy): domain Eukaryota; kingdom Viridiplantae; phylum Streptophyta; class Magnoliopsida; order Poales; family Poaceae; genus Oryza; species Oryza meyeriana. The sequence continues at coordinate 82,634 of RYFJ01002340.1, forward strand.
CCTTCCCGTGAAACCGCGATACCGATACTAGTCCCAGGACGCAGCGCCGGTATCCACGGAAATAAGATATGCATCATTGCAGAAACTTAATTAGATAAGTAATTAAATAGGCTTATACCATAACTTACGTTGTAGCTCCGGAGCAAGCCGGAGACAGTAACGAACATCACAGAGGCAGCGGCAGCAGCGGAACAGCGGACTAAGTCCCAACACACAGGCAACGGCTGGGAACTAGGATGAAACTCTAATCTTCACTTCACTGCAACTCTAGCTTTAGCTCCCGACGGAGAACTATATATATAGAGTAAAGGTGAGTACTTACGTACTCAGCAAGCCAGGGGAACTTAGGTGGTTGTTGCAGGCTTCAAAGAGTGGCTGGATATTTTATAATCTATTTTATTTGAATTCCTTTAGAATCGGCTAAGTGTGCGCTTCTCGACAATCAGGACGAGGTGGGTCTTGTCCGATCGGAGTGAAAGATGCATCAATCTTTATTTCTCCAGTTTTTCACAATCACAAGAATTCACATCAATCGGCTCTCAGAGCCAGAACATTTCTCTGGACTTTCCAAATCCTGCTGTCCATGACAGCCAAGCCATTTCATCGGACCTCCAGTGTCCTTAATGGCACCTCCTTTCCACAGTTCCCAAACCACACATATTTTGAAAATAGGGTAAAATAAAACTATGCTAAGGAATCACCTCACATCCGCCCATGACCATGGGCATGGCTGTTCAAATAGTTTAAACCTCTGCAGAGGGGGTACACTTTACCCACACGATGCGACTCACTCTAGCCACCACCTCGCATAGTTCGGTACGATTGATGACATAGAGATTTTCATGACAAGGCATTTCCCAAGCCCTCCCAGGTTACCCCATACCAACTGGAGGGGTCCTTGAGACCAATCACAGGGTAGGTCCACGACCATGCTATACTAGGAACCCAAGAGGCATCCCCGACGCCCTCCCGCACGATCCGCAGTTCATTGGCATGCAAGGCATCCCTAAGAGACTAGTTACTCAGCCAGAGGCTATCCCATATCACCCATGTGGTTGTACTGTCATATGCTCGGATGAAATTCTAAAGGAATCGGTCCTTAAGATGACCACACAGGCATCACACACACCGGACCGGCCTTGTGTCACGAATCTCCATTTTTGAAACTCATTTTTCTTTCACAAGGCACCGACCCAGGTGCCGGGTTTTCCAAACGTTTCGTAAAACCAAGTTTTACCCAAGAAGTTTCTCAATTCTAAGTTTAAAAGAGCGACCGTCAGTACTCATACAATAGTGCACAAATATGAGGCGCGATAGCGGTGGTTACAAGGGAACAGGGTATTTCAATCATCAATGAAGGATTTAGATGCAGCAAGTTTAGGCAGGTCCACCGATCTGACTTGTAGATGGGACTGAACAGATCAGTGCAAGCTTATCGATGCTATTTCGCAATTAAAATAATTAACGTTCACATATCGGCTCAATTGATCAAAACTGACTTGCCTTGCTCTAGGTCTTCACGAGTCTTTGAGAAATCTCGGCGAAATCCGCTCCGAACGATATTCCAACGACCATATACTATGCGTGAACACTCAAAATCTACACAAAGATTAGGAAAAGGTCCTATTTAGTGCTACTAATAGTGCCATCAGATAGATATCAATTTTAGAAAATTACAGGAGTTGGAATGGAGTCAATCAGAGTCATGGATAAAAAGATATGATTTTTTGAAGATTAATTGGATTTCTAGAATAAGGGAAACGATTATTTGGAATTTCTGGGCTGGGAATATTCTCTGGAATCCTCTCTGGCAGTCACTGACAAGTGGGGGCCGCTGGCAGCATGGGCCTGCTTGTTGGTGGGAGGAGAGGGAGGAACAGAGGCCTGTGGTCACTGACAAAAGGGGCCTCCTAACATCACTAGCCCACAGGTCAGTGGGCCGGGAGAGAGGGCTAGATGGTGGGAGAAAGGAGAGTGGGCATGGTGTTCAGTGAGGCGGCCCACATGGCAAACCTGGACGGGGGGGGAGGGGTGGGGAATGGTTCAATGACATCTAGGGCTCAGGCGGCAGGGAGTCAATGGTTCAATGGTTTGGCTCACAGTAGACCGGGGGCGAGGGCCCACGGGTCAGTGAGACATGTGGTGTCCACGGATCGAGTTCAGCGCTGGTGGGCCCATGTGTCGGCGGAGGCAATGAGGAGATGTGGCTCGGCTCGGGCAAGGCGAGGCCGAGCCGGCTTGATGCCCACACGGTGGCTTTGGGAATTTCCACGTAGTCGTCTTCTCCATGGACTCAGCACAAGGGAGAGAACACGCAGGTCGGACGGCGGACGAGGGCGGGACCGTGTCAGTGAATGGTGGTGTTTCACGGCGAGCCACCGCGCCGGCAGAGAGGGGAGCAAGGTGAGTGGCCTCAACGGTTTGGATTGCACCGGGGTAGGCGACGACGGCCGGCGATGAGATGCCCAGGCGGCGGGGAGAGAGAAGAGGAGAGGCATCTATGGCGACGCGGCGGATTCTGGCCACCCGAGGTGGGTAAAGAGAGGAGGAGGGAGTCTAGAGTAGCATCCCGAGGAGGTACACGTGAGGGGTTCATTGGGGAAAGCTCACCGGGGAGATTCACAGGTGACGAAGTTCTGGAACAGGGGCTACGTCGCGGAGGAGTTTGAGATGCTGTGTCCTTGGGTTGAGCGGAGGCCGGACGGGGAAGGAGGGACGGAGCCGGGGCAGGGTGGCGTCCACGGCTCTGATTTGGTCCATCGCGGAGGACGACGCCTGAGGGGTCAAGCAGTGGTGGCAGCCGGGCTTCGGGATGACACACGGCCGACGGCGTCCGAGAAGTAGGGCCAAGGGGGGGGGCGAAGAGGTGTGCCGGGGGTATTTATAGGCATGGAGGGATGGCGGCCGCTAGGTCGGTCGAGGAGGGGAGCCGAGCTTCCCTCGTGACCAATAATGTAGGTGAGAGAGGCGGGAGAGAAATTCCATTTTCTTGGGCAGTGAATTCTACCAACGGCGGGGATTTGAGGGACGGCTGATAGCGGTGGATCGAGCGGTGGGGCTTGATCCAATTTGAATGCGGGGCGTGGGCTCTCAGGGGCGTGGGAGGATGACGATGATGTCGCGGCCGCGGGAGCCCTTTTGACCGGCTTGGTCCGGGACCGAGGAGAGGGAAAAGGAGAGGAGGAGAGGGGAAACAGGAGCTGCGGCGTTTGCCCAACCATTGGCGGCTAGCGGCAGGGATGGAGGTGCATGGTGGGGCACCGGTGCAAGGTCATGGTGGCGCGACGGCCTCTGTGGCATTAGGCCGAACGGTTGCGGTGCGTGGACGGGGTGAGAACGGGGAACGGGGAGAAGAAGAAACAGTGCAGCGCGATCGGACGGCGGCGCTCAGCATAGGGACACGCAGCGCGATCTGGCGAGGTGTGGCGGTTTGTGAGGGCTGAGGGGGAGTCGAGCGGTGAGGAGCGGGAACGAGGGACACGCGGCAGCGATCGGCACAGCTCGGCGGAATCCACGTGGCGCATGCGCGCGAGCGGCGAGAGAGAGAATTGGACGGCGTGGTGCGGAGGGCTGGGACGCGTGATCGCCGTGGTCCACGAACAGGCGTGCAGCGAGTGAGGGGCATCGGATGGCTATGGATGCTCGGTAGTGCACGTGGCCGGCATCGGCGAGCGGGCGTGCGCCACAGGCTCAGGTGAGGCAAGCTAGCTATGAGGAAGGGTTGCGGCCCATTGACACAGTGCACTTTTCTTATTTCTCAGAGGGATTATTTTGGGAGAGATTTTTGAGGATTTGAATTGGGATTCAAACTCAAATTTGATACTTGTGTTTAGGGAAAATTCAGAGAATCCCAGGGGAATTTTCCAAGGGATTTTTGAGGTCTTGCTTGGAGGTTTCAAAATGGAATTGATTGGAGAATTGAATTTAAATTTTGTTTTACACACAGGGGAAGATAGGGAGAGGATCAAGGAGATATTTAGGGTTCCGATTCGGATCTTCGGGACAGATATCGAAACGGAGATTTGGAATATCGGTTCAGACGTCGAGCCGGAGGTTTCTCAAGGGAGAAACCGAGGGATTTGTCTTTAGGGTTTCAAGAGCGGAGTTTGAATACGGTGATTCGAGCTCAGAGATTATTTTAGAACGGAGGTTTTTGAGAGGAGGGATTTTGAGATCAAGGACAAGAATACAAATCGAGATCCAGTCACGACTTACAACACAACACACAAAATCGAAATTTTCACGGGTAGTTTTTAGTAAAATAAAGTTTAACGTCATGTTGAAAGCGGGGCGTTACATCGCGGCGGTCGTCATGATGGTGCCGCCGTCGGTCATTACTCGGATTGCTGAGTGACGTATGTCGTGACTTCGAGTGATGCTGACCAGAGCCAGCTGCTCGGCGCCATGCTGAAGCAGATGAAACCACCATATTAGTGGCTGTCTTGTTTGACGGTACGAGAGTGTCTCCAGATTGCTGTCGCTACTGGCATGCTGCAGCAGTGATCATTGCCCTTGATCCTTGCAATGAATTGTCGGGTGCTCTTGCCTGGTGGTCGAGCCCCAAACTGTAAGGTGTCCAACAATGTGGCAGCGGCCACGACGTTCTATTGTGGGGTCACAAAGACGCCATGGTCACCTACTCGGGTTTGGAGGATCTCTTGTTGAGTAGTCCATCCAACCTTGCGCAAGTTGTCATTGCGAGCGTCGCACTCAGCTTGCAGGCGTCATGCGTCCTCCTCCTGTTGCTCACGCAGTCGGTGAGCCTCCTGGTCGCGTAGTCGGCGTGCATCTTGTGTTGGACTTGATCCCTTTGACGCCATGAAGACCTCGTGTGGTGGAGAAAAGCTTCCCGAGCTGCTGTCTGACTAGGTGATGGCAACGGGGTGCCCAATCTTCCGTTAGGTAAGGATAACTCTCGATTTGGTGGAGAATCGACACTCACGATCCGACTTCTAATCACCAAGACCCGAACCTGCATTGTAGTACCACGTCTCCTCTGCGTTATCAATCAGCGCTGCCCGGTTGACCTCACCACGAAGGCTTAATCCCTGCATATGAATCGAAAAACACAAGCTAGAACAAGGAAGATTGCCAACTCACTTGCAGATGAATGATTATACTCTCGAACGTTGGGGTCTCCACAAGCGTAAAACGGCGAAACTGTTCACAACAGATTATCTAAGTAAACTCACTCTAACGGCGGCGGCTACCTGAATATATATGAGTTAGGATGTCCTAGGGCGAGGGTTTGCCCTGTGAGGGGCGCACTCCTCATGGGTTTAGCCCACGACACAAATACAAAGCCCAAAGGCCCAAACTGACTCGAACAGGAAAAATAATGCAATTTGTTTCGACGATTTTGGACAGCTCAGGAGGAATTTTGGCATGAAACTAAAACCATCTGAAAGTAGACTTCATAAGCTTCCCAACAAGTACTTGTAGGCCCTGTAACTCCTTCTTTATCAAAAGTTATGGCCGTTTGAAGTTGACGCTGTCTCCCAGCCCGAAACTGAACCGGTCTCAGAAATCGGAGTTTACTTGCACTTGTTGTCTCCACTTTAATATTTGGTTTCTTGAGCTATTGTCCATGGTCTTCTCCCAAGTTTCTAATAACAATAAAATCATCACAAGAATTAAATAGTAGGCCATTCGTAGAAATATTTCCATATAAGCTTAGGAACACATTCACCTGGCGATTAAGTTGATGGGCACGTGCGCGAGTAATTGGTCCTTGGATTTGTGGCGCATCTTGTTCAACATGAGGAGGTTGTAAGTGTCTATCTAAAGAAGTGATGTCTTCATCACTATGAGTCGGATTCGGAGTAGTTTAGCGGTGTGATGATGACCCCAACCTCCTTGGACCCGATCTCGAGCTGCTCTGGGCCGTATCCGAGTTGAATTCCAGAGGATTGAGTCTGCCGCATCAGATTGGAATTGAAGATTGTTGCAGCATTGTTGAGTCCGAGTAGGAAATTGACGATCTCGTCTCCCTTGGACCCGATCTCGATCGGCTCAGGGCCGAATCCGAGTCGAATATCAGGTAAGAGAGTTGTCCCAGAACTCGTAGATCTTGAGTATTGCCAAAGCAGGATGTTGAAAACTGCTGCGGTGTTGAGTAAGCCAACCAGCGCTGAGTTGGCTTGGTCCATAGCCGATCGGGTTAAAACCGAGTCGGACAAGGTGAGATTGCCGAGATTGTCGACGATGAAGTCGAGGCTCCAAAATGTCACACCCTGGTTTTCCCCTTAAATAGAGCCACACAAAATATACTAAAGAAAAAGCCTCAAAGAAATAAAATTAAAAGGCCAAGTGAATTAATTAAATAAGAGAAATGCAAAATAATAATTTATTATAGCTGGGGATATTTTTCCTATATTCCACTTGCCAAAATACACTAACAGGATTTTTATGGGAATTTTTAGAGCACTGGAAGTAATTTTAATAATTCAAACAAATTATCAAAATTAAAATCCTTCTGGAAATTCCTTTTTCTTTTCTTTTCTTTCCCTTTCTCCTTTTCTTTTCCTTTTGTTCCCGCCGGGCCATCGGCCCAGCGCTGTTCCTTGGCCTGCCGCGGCGTGAGCGCGCCTTCCCACTGGGTCCCACCTACCAGCCGCACGCCACGCGCCTCTCCTCTCCCTCTCTCTGCCGCGTGGGCCCTGCTCGTCAGCCCGCTCCTCCTCTTTTTCCCCCGCGCCGCTAATAGCCGGATCCCACTCGCCAGCGTCCGCTTGCCTGCGCCCCTCTCCCTCTCTCCGACCTGTGGGATCGAGGCCCACATGTCGGGCTCGTCGTCTACCTCCGTCCGGATCGTGTGGAGGGGAAAATTTCCCCACCGTCTCCGCTCACCTCCTTGCTTCTCGCCCCACGTTCAAACCCCATGGACTAGGTCGCCGCCCGTTACTCCCACATCCTCCGCCCCACACATGCACAACCCCGTGTGAATTTCGCACATCCTGCGCTCGCTACTGTTTCCCTCTTTCAGTAAAATCCGGCCGCCTCGGCCACGATCTTGCTCTCCTCATGCCTACTAAAACCACCACCATGCCCCTCTGCTCTGTTTCCCTCAAACACCCAAGCTTTCCGTGCCTCCTAGCCCCTCGTGTGACGTGAACCCGAGCCGTCGCCGCGCTCCGCCGACTCTAGTCTCACGTCGACGTCGCTACAGCCATCGCTAGCCACCACACTCGCGCTTGCTAGCTTCGCCGCACGTCAGAGAATCCTAGTCATCGCTCCCACGAGCCCCTAGGTCGCTGGAGTCCCTTCCCCGCCGCCAATCCTCTTTGGTGAGCCTCTCCGCCGGTCTTCGGCCGCGTTTTCCCATCGGCCCATTTGGCTATTCCTCTCCCTAATCGGCTCTATACCGTCCCCAGGTCCTCCTGCATTTTGTCCGCGCCTCCGTCGTCGCCTTACGCCATCGAGATGCCATCACTGTCATCTTCCAGAGCCTCGCCGCCGCTAATCCCCTCTGTCCGCCGCCATTCACGGCTCTCCGTCCGTCGCAGCACCTCGGTGAGCACCCCGCCGCCTTTCTCGCCTTGTTCGCCACTCGCCTCTTCCCTCCGCCTCGCAGGATGGTCGCCGGCAGTGACCATCAGGCCATGCATGCCGTCGTCAGCTGCGTGCGCTGCCGGGGATTGGCCTCGGCTCAATCGGAGCCATCCGATCTACTTCGGCAGATCGGGCCATTCGCAGACGCCCGCGCCTCGCTCGCTTGTGTGGACTGGGTCCGCGTGCACCGTCCTCCTCGCGCCACTGACCCGTGGGCTCCGTCTGTCGGCGCCGGTCCCCCGTGGTCCACTGATGCATTAATCTGTTTTATTGTACAATAAATCGATTAATAATTAGTTTTGTACAGCAAAATCACAGTAAAACTTCTAAAATCCATAACTAATTCATACGAGCTCTGAATAATTCCATTCAAATTTCATTAAATTCAGAAAAATGTCAAGAATCCATTAAAAATACTTTTAGCTCCTGTTTCTGTGCCCATATGTACTTTTTTAATTGTTTGTGCTTTATTTGCTATAGAATCCGACGCAGTCGATTCTCCCATTTATTACGAAGTTGTTGCAGAGTTCACCGAGCTGGAGCAAGGCAAGTTACATCATTTCCTCGATCATTTTGTACCAACTTATTGCAAAATATTTGTTTTAAATTTATAAACATGCCTTATTTCATTATTTCATGTGGAAAGGTTGACCTATATAAATGCAATTTTAATTGCTCTGACTTAATTCCACCTATACACCTTTGTAGCTAGGTAATAATATGACTAGAGGCTATTGTTGGGATGCTTAGCCCTGCTTAGAAACCATTAGCTCACTTGGGAATTTAAATACTCTTATTTATGTTCTTTGTTCGACGCTATGTCGGGAAATGGAACTTTGGATATGTTAATATTAAATTACTAAAATTTGATCTAAATGGTGGGCTATGGGTGTATGTTTTTGTTGGTCGCACCTATGGCATTTAAGGACCGGTTCACGGGAACCCCTTGGGCAATTAATCGTACATACCATAAGCCAGCGTGGGCAACGACTGGGCTTGTAGCATCTTTTCTCCCTCTCCTAGGCACCGTTGGTGAGAATGGGCGTGATGAAGTTGGGTCGGCTCAGGGTTGGGTTGATCGGCTTCCGGATCCATTGTGGTGCAAGGGGGGTAGCCTGGCCGATAAGGGGTGTCCTGTCGGTAGGTGCAACCTCAGCGTGGTGTGGATGGTTAGGGAGAGGTTGCGTGAACGGTCCTGTCACAACCTCTCGCGAGGTGTCGTGGTGACACGCCGGCACACGGGAACGTGTGTGGGGCTGTGTCTTGTGGGTACAGTTGTACACCTCTGGGCAGAGTAAATTTATTTGAATAGCCGCTCCCGTGGTCATGGGCATCTTGGTCAAGACTCACCGTGATTAATCTCACTAAAATAAATTGACACTAAAATTAGTTTTAGGATGGATGGTTGGGCCTGGTTAACGTGGTGTAACGTTGATCAGTGGAGAATTAATATTGTTTAATTAATCAACCTTTTTACTGTTTGCGAACTACTATTGTTTGCAATTGCTTTTACGCAAATAAACCTCTAGCCTATCTTTGTCTCCCATGCATTGTGTATATTTGCGGGTGTGACTTGTTGAGTACTGTGGGTGGTACTCAGTCTTGCTTCCTTTTCCCCTCTCAGTGGTGGAGTACCTGTTCGATGAGGATCATCTGGGGGACTAGGCTGGATCCGCCGTCAAGATGCCTGTGGAATGGAAGCCTCCGCTTGGCTAGTTGTATATAGGCTTTATTTACCTTTACCGCTGCATTTATGCAAGACAATTTTATTTTGTTTGTAAGATGTACTCTATATGGCAACTTGGTATTGTGTACTCTAGCTTTCCTGGACAGGGATTTAATACACAGAAATGTTCAGAATTCCGGTTACGAATTTTTGGGCGTTACACCGAATCTGATGGCTTGTCTAGGAGAGAAGTTGATGCCGTCGACTCCTATGGTTGGATCCATCGGGGTTGATGACGATGATCTCGACGAAGCCCTACCTGGCACAGAAACTGTCGATATTTTGTATCGGCAATAATTATATGGGGCTATTCGTCGGACCTAAACTCGATAGATTCGAAAGGACACACGGGATTTATACTGGTTCAGACCCTCAAGGTGAGGTAATACCCTACTTCCAGTTGTGGTATATTGCTTTCGCGATATGTGGAATCATCTCTGACGAGATTGTCCTATGCCCTAGGGGGCTCCCTACTCCTCCTTATATACTGGAGAGATAAGGATTACATGGTAGAAAACCCAGTCGGATACGATCAAGGGCTTTCCTTATCAGTACATAGAACATACGGTTAAGACTATATCACTTTCCTTATCATGTAAGATAATATGAAGCCGAGTTGTACTCTATCTCCAATTGTAGGGATCGGCTTACACTCTGTCCGAGTGGCCATAATTGCCCTTCTTGAAGTACTCGGGACCCATGGCCTCCACAGTCAATTATACCATATATTAAAAAAAAGTAATACTAAACTGGAGAAATATACATGATATCTCATAGTAAGATAAAACCATGGAATCAACACCATCCACTCCGGATTTCTATCTATTATCTTTAAAAAAGGATAAATTGAAGGGTAGGGCGATAAAGAAGCGATGAACTGATGACAATTTGGTGAATAATTAAACCACTGAAAAAAAGCATATCCTGTGGCTTATAAAATGAAGACATATAAATATAATGGAAATAATTTTGAGGTAAGACTTTTACATTTCTACTTCAATTTTAATGGTCGAAAAGTTAAAGCTGAATGAAGAAAAACGACATAAATACCTAAATTAATTTTAAGATTAAGTTCTAAACTTTAAAATTGCTTAATTAGCTCGGTCAAAAAGCAAGCCATAGTCATGTGCCTAATTAAATTAAGTACCTAAGTGGTCCTATTAGCTAGATCGAGATCAGACTGACATGCTAACATAGCTCTCAAATTTATCATCGATGTCGTCACAATTATTGTCCTTTCGACACAGTCGAAATAAAATCTGATTTTTAATAGGGAAGAAGAATCATTGTACTTTGAGTACGTGCATGCATGTGTGGCTATGTGAGAAGAGAGAGGACTAAGCTAGAGTTTGAGAGGTTCTCAGTTTCAAATTTCCATAAAATTAATTCTCGCAATCCTAAACTAGATATTCGGGGTTTAAAAAGTATTCAATTTTCTGTTTAGCTAGCCCACATGTATATATATATGTATATATATATTTAAGCGCACATTTCTTCTTTTCTACATCTGCCATGGACGAAGTAATTAAATTAATAAAGAAGAGCCATGGAACTTTCCTCAAGGAATATTCCTCTCTATGGTAGCCAGTTGAACCTCAAAAGCAAGAATCCAACAAAATGCACAAGCTAATTAGGGAGATGGATTGGCAGCCCATTGCATGTACATTTGTCTCACTATTTCAGCTTTTGCGACAATCGGATGCACACGAGGGCTTACGATATGGGGGAACAGGAGATAGGTTTTACAGCACACAGAAAGTATTGCCACAGCCACTGACCGTTATTTTATTTTCTGACTAGTAAACATAGGGCTAGGTGTTTCATGGAACTGAGTTGAATGGACCGAGTTGGCCAGTCATTCACACTACCTCCGACTATAATTTTCTTTTCTAAAAAAAATTTATGTAAACATACTAACATAGAAGACATGATAAAAGTGCTTTTGATGACAAATCTAGTTGTACTCTTTTCAATTTACTTAACTAAATAATTTAACAAATATTGTCGGTCAGAGTTTGGGAAAAAAAGTTAAGTATATTATATATTTAGAAATAGAGATAGTATATGCTAAATATATATGGCCTACTATATACTTATTACGAATTTCGGGCAGATTCCTGGGTGGAGAGCCCTGCCACGTGGCACCGCGTGCATCCAGTGTTCGTCCCCTCCCGGAGCCGTTGTATCGTGGATCACCGGTGACAGATCACTGCGATGGACGTTGTTGTAATATACAAAGTTTGACGGGATTTTTTTTGGCAAAAGTGCTCAATCCCTATCCACCCATGCTCCTCCTCTCCTCCCCACCCGGGCAAGGGAAATTTAACTATTTACCACTATTAGATTTGGCAACTCTCTAAATGTCACTCTTAGATTTGACCTTACAAAATTGTCACTGAAGAGAGATTGTTTCTTAACTATTTGCCACTTTTGCCTACATGACGTGCCACCGTGTCTTGCCAGTGTGGAAAGTAGGTGGACCCCACGCGTCAGACCCTTGCCTTCCCCTTCATCTCCTCTGCCGATCGCCGGTGGAGCAGCAGCCGACGCAAACATCTGCAAAAATACACAGACACACCATCAAGCGCCGCAGAGGAGGAGAGCCCACCCAGATCCAGCAAGCGCATGGCGATGGCGACGAAGGGTAGGGGGAAGCTGGGGATGAGACCAGGCCTATACCTGCGCTAGAAGTAGCGTGAGGGCCAGTGCGCCCCGACTTCTCCCTCGACGTTGGCTCGCTCATCATCTCCCCCCGACGCCACCATGCCCGTGCTCGCCGTCTCCTAGGCGCCGTGTCACACTTAGAATTTCCATCCAAATTTCAGGTGCTTTATTGTGTGTAAACCCTCGTCCAGAAATCAACCGAGGCACACATGACAAAGTTTATAACAAAGTAATTGTTTACATAATGACTATATTTATTACAGAGGCAAATGGCAACTCTCAAAATAATAAAATCTAAGCAGTGGTATAAACTACGGACAATGTGACGAATCCCACTCTACACGCACTTGACCAGGCTTCCGCTTAGTCCTCCAGAAAGTCCTCCAGAAAGTCCTCCTCGCTGTAGTACTCCTCTGATGATGATTGTTGATTGCAAAGTGAGTACATGAAATACTTCGCAAGCCACATAGCAAATATGCAAGTGCACAGGATAACAAATGATGGCATAATATGGCTCAAATTGCGTAAATAGCATTTAATAGAACATTTAAGAGAGTAATAAAGCAATAATCATTAACTGACATTAATCAATTCTATACTGCTCTCCCAAGCGATATAGGCCCAAGCTCTCCAACTTGGAGCTAACAATGTTTCACCATTCAATAATTAATTAAGATAGTGTGGGTAACCAGCACAATAGGACAAATATAGCTTAAAACATGGGTACAATATGCTCAAAGGGGTTGAGAAATCTGTATGACTTGCCTTGTAGCTCTATACACGCTTCCGAACTCTTCTCGAGAATTCCCGACTCTTCCGGTACGTCAATGGCTAAAGGCAATAAACAAAATAAGCAAAACAGTACATAAGCACACATAAACAGTACAATATTATATTTTTATAGAGTAGATTTTGATTTTTAAAGAATTTTGCAAGTTGAATCACCCCAAACGGAATTAAGATGAATTCGTTATGAATTTTAGAAGTTTTAATCCTTTTAAAGCTTATTCAAAAAGATTAAACCAATTTATTGCTTCATTTAGGATTTATTTTAATACTGGAAAAAGGGATTATGGCATCAGCACTGGATCAGGGGCGGCTGACAACCGAGGCCCACAAGTCAGAGAGAGGAGGGGATCAGCCCACGGTAGACTGAGTCCACCGAGCTGGTTCATCGGGAAACAACGGTCTAGATTAGATCGGAGGAGATTGGATGGTCTAGATTCAATCTTGGGTTTATGGTGGATTTGGATGGCCGAGATTCAACGGAGGATAGATCGGACGGCTGGGACTTAACCAACCCGATCTGACGGCTGGGATCCATCCCGATTGGATTGGACCCATAGGGCCGAGGTGGTGCTGATCTGGCATCGACGTGGCATCCATGTCGGCGACCGGCGACGGTGGCGGCTCGGGGACCGATGGTCGACGACAATCAGCGGCGCGGCGGAGCTCGGCGACAGCACAGATGGTCTCCACCTGTCAGCGAGAGAGCGGAGGCACAGGCGCGAGCAGGCTGTGGGCCGCACAGCGCACGCGAGAGAGGGAGGAGAGAACAATGACAGGCCGGATTCGGCCCAAGCACAAAGAAAAGATTTTTAAATTGTTTTCTTTTGTTTAATTGCTGAAATGCTTATTCCAATTATTAAAAGTACTTTCCTTGCTCAAATAAATCCCAGAAAATTCCAGGAGATAGATAATTAAGCAAAGTATCTTCTAAAATTATCTCCAGGCCAACTTTTGTTAGGAATTTTCTCTGATTTTTATGATTTCACTCCTTGAGGTTTTTATAATAATTTCTAAAAATTCCTTTTTACACACAATTATTTTAATTAAGTTATTTCAGAGTGTTACAAACCTACCCCCTTAGACAAAATCTTGTCCTGAGATTCAAAAGATCAGGCGAAGAGGTGCGGGTGAACGGACTTCAATTCATCTTCGCGTTCCCATGTTGCTTCCTCTTCCAAGTGATTGTTCTACTGTACTTTACAAAACCTTATCACCCAGTTTTGAGTGTGTCGATGTTTTATACCGGCAATATAATTATAGGGCTATCCGGGGGATGGAAACTCGGTGGATTGCAAAGGAACATGGGAAGATTTTATACTGGTTCAGGCCCTCGATGTGAGATAATACCCTACGTCTAGTTGTGATGTATTCTTTTGAGGATTTGTGTCGATCTATGATCTTCTCTGCCCTTAGGGGGCGCCCTGCCTCCCCTTATATACTGGAGGATAGGGGTACAAGGTAGGAGTCCTAGACGGATACGGCCAAGGGATCTCCTTTTAGAGATACAATTTACCCAACTAGGACTGTATATTCTTTATCGTACAAGGCAAAGTCTGCCGGGTGCTACTATATCTCTAATTACAAGGCTAGACCCATCCTCTATCCGAGTGGCCCATATGCTTGTAATGAGGTACCCGGGGCCCATGGCCTCCACAACAGCCCCTGAGACCTTCATAGTTGAGTCACAGCTGATGCCAAGTGCTCATCCTCCACGGTGAAGATTGCTCAAGTGCATTGCTCCTGAGTACTCTTTGTCCGAGTGCTTCTTCTTCCTAAGTCCAGCTTCATGTCAGCTGGCAGCGAGGCCATGAAGGGCTCCATGTAGAAGTATGAATAGTATGCGTCGAATAGGCGCACCTATTAGGTGTAGCCCCTGACTTTGTGCTTAATTGTGAAAACAATTAAACATAAAGTTAAAGATCTTTAACCTTATAGTCTTTCCCGAGTAGTATGCTACTGGTATATGAGACTCTTCGGTATCATGTCAACCGGAATATGATTTATAATCTTTGCTGAGTAGCATGCCACTCGTATATGGGACTCTTCAGTTTCATGTCAGCTGGAAATGGTGTTTATAGTCTTTCCCGAGTGGCGTCCCACTCGGAAGTTAGACTCCTCAGCGTCATATCAGCTGGAAAAAAATATTTATAGTCTTTCCCAAGTAGTGCACTACTCAAACTGCTTCCAGGCCCACGAATCGGAAACGGCTCTATAAAAAGGCAGGGAGAGAGAGAAAAGATTCCCTCATCTTCTCCAATCCTCCAATCGTTTCGTCTTCCAGCTTCCGCATCAAAATTTTGCCTCTCTCTTCCCTAGGGTTCGCCATTGCTCGCTCTTCCCCACTGAAACTTGGGCGATTCCGCTCCTCCTCATCTATTCCAAGCCCCCGATAGCCTTTTTCCCAAATCTCCTCGCCCCTAGCCATGGCGAGAACGTCGGAGATCCCAGAGGTGACCGATGAGGCATGGCTGACTTCGGATTGTGGTCGGTCCAAGTTGGAGCGCTTGGAGAAGCAGTTGAGGTTGCAGAGCCATGATGTCGTCAACTGGCGTCCGGCTGAAGGGGAAATGGTTCCGAAGCCCCAGGAGGGTGAGACCGTCGTTTTCGCCTCTTTTTTCCACCGGGGTCTTTCTCTTCCTTCTTCCGAATTTTTCCGCCAGCTTCTCACTTTTTATGAACTTGAGTTAATGAATCTGAATCCCAACTCGATTCTGCAAATCTCCCTTTTTGTGACTCTCTGTGAGTGCTTCCTGGGTGTGGAACCCCATTTGAATCTCTTTAGATATCTATTCCATATCAAGTCCCAGCTCTCCAAGAATAAAATCCAAGTAATTAGGGGGGCCAGCATCCAACTCAGGAACGAGATGAAGAGGACTTATATCAATATCCCTTTGAAATCTTCTCTCAAAGGCTGGCATAAGGAATGGTTTTACTGTTCCGATCTTGAGCCAAGCCTTCCCCCTTTTAAGGGTTTGCCCCCGGTGGTTATTGCCAAGTGGTTGTCTCTGCCCACCTCTGAAGAAATGAGGCAGGTCCACAAACTTGCTGGCAAGATTGACAAGCTGAAGAAAGCCGGGTTGTCTGGTCCATGGGTGGCCAAACATTTCTTGACTCGGAGCATGAGGCCACTGAAGCTGAGGTGCCACTTCGGCTGGGACTACAAGGGAAAAGGTGATCCCAGCCGGGAATACGCTGATCTGATAGACACGTACAAAGTGATCGATACCCTGCTGGATTTCTTTGCCAGTGGGGTGGTTGAAACCTAAGATATAGGGCAATCTGTGGCGGCTTATAGCTAGAAGAGGCCACGCCCAAAGGTAACCCTTGCCGATGTTGTCTTGTAGTTCATCTGTGGTGAATGCTTGCAGATATATGCCTAAATTGGCTCCGGGATATGTAAAATATATTGTTGAACTGCTTGCAGTCATGTGAGGAGTTTGATAATGACTCCCGAACGCTATCAGCCATAAAGTCGAAGAAAAGGCCGAGAAGTCCTTCTGTTGCCCAGCCCGACTCTAAGAGAGCGGGGAAGAGACCTATTGTATATCAGGGCAAGAAGAAGGTTATGAGGCCGAGTGCCGCAGCCGGGAGTCTGAAGATAAAAGACACCGCCGGTACAGCCCCTAGGCCGCCGAGTCCCAGGCAGGGACCAGCGCAATCGAGCTTAGCATCATCGAGCCCAATACGAGCGCCGCTGAGTACAAGGCCAAGTCCAGCGCTACCAAGCTCAGTAACATCGAGCCCAAGAATGGCGCCGCCGAGTACCTAGGCACCCTAGCCGGCCACACCGCGAGCGGGGCCGACCAGGATGGAAACACTGCCACCGACCACCGTGCCCTCAGGCACGACAGCCAGCGGCCCTCCAGTGTCGACCTGTGGGAGCCATGGGCCCCGGGTACCTCATTACTAGCACATGGGCCACTCGGATAGAGGATGGGCCAGATCATGTAATTAGAGATAAGATAGCACCCGGCAGGCTGTGCCTTGTATAATAAGGAAACATAGCCTTAGTTGGATAGGATTCTATCTCTAAGAAGGAAATCCCTTGGTCGTATCCGACTGGGATCCTTACCATGTACCCCTGTCCCCTAGTATATAAAGGGAGGCAGGGCGCCCCATGAGGGCACGTAAGATCATTGATTGCAAAACCACCTCAGAGGAATAACACCTCAACTGGACGTAGGGTATTACCTCACATCGAGGGCCTGAACCAGTATAATTCTCTTGTGTTCCTCTGCCATCCACCGAATTCCAGGTCGCCGAGTAGCCCCATAATATTATTGCCGGTGTAAAACATCGACAGTTGGCGCGCCAGGTAGGGGTGCGGTGAATTCTTCATCAACAGATTCGATGGATCCTATCAACGGAGTCAAGGGCTACAAGTTCTCCAATGGAGACACCATCACCTTCGGGAGTCTTGATTTCGTCGCCGATCAACTCGGCAATCTTTCCTTGGCTGAAGCAGATCCGATCTCGCCAGCCGAGGAGCCAGCCGGCGTTGCGCCAGTCGGCCCCAGGGACGTCGCCATCTCCTTCGACGATCTACTACGACAGTCCCTCACGTCGCCGGACATCGGGACAACTCTCTCCTTCGGCGTCCGACTCGCGCTAGGCCTTGAGCCAGCGCGGGTTAGGCCAAGAGGGGGAGAGATCGTCAATCTCCCGTACGGATTCGGCGACGCTGTGCATCTACAACCCGCGCAGCATATCCGACCTCCAGCAATTCAGTTTGGACACGGTCATGAACCGTTTCAGATTGGATCTAGAGAGGTCGGAGTCGTCCTAACTCCGATAAACTACTCGGAGTCCGACACCAAGTCGGATAGCGGTTCGAGCACCAACTCGGACTCCACCTTGGCAAGCTTCCTCCTCCCCCGCGAGATCTTCATGGCTTCAACGCCACCTTCCGAGGTGCGCCGACTGCAAGAGGAGCAGCAAGAGGAGGTGCGCCGACTACAACAACAAGAGGAGGCCAACCGCCAAGCTCGCAATGACGGGCTACGACAGGCTGGACGAGCTGCCCAGCAACAGATCCTCCAAACCAAAGTCGGCGACCACGACGTCTTCGTCACGCCACAACAGAACGTCGTGGCTGCCGCAACTCTGCTGGACACGCTCCAGCTTGGGCCGGATCATCAGGCCACACCAACTATCGCCAAGATCAAGGCGATGATTACTGCTGCTGCCTGCCAGCAGCAAGAACAGTCAGGCAACACTCACATACCGACCCATCGGATGGGCTCTCCAGCGGCGGAGTCATCTGCATCAGCGCGACGTCGGGCGGCCGGCTCCACCCGGCAGCGCGAAGAGTCCCGCCAAACAACGCTCGGCAATACCAACTACGACAACCGGCGGCGTCGCCAATACGACCGCCGACCCAATCAAGACCTCTGAGTGCGAATACAACGCGATCTTCGCCACACCATAAACGCCCGGCGCGAAGAGCGCGAAGAGGATGAACGCCGCCGACTGGAGGATGAACACGAGCGCTTCGGTCTCCACTACGAACGGCTACACCGCCAAAACCGAAGCCCAAGTCCTCACGATGACGAAGGCATTCCAGCCTTTACTCGGGAGTTACAGGACATCCGCTGGCCAGTCGGCTTTAAGCCTACCGGAATCGAAAAGTACGACGGCAAGACCAACCCAGAGTCCTGGCTCACCGTTTACGTCCTAGCAGTACAAGCTGCTGGGGGCGACAGTAGAGCCATGGCTAACTACCTCCCAGTCGCATTAGCCGACTCGGCGAGGACATGGTTGACAGGCCTCCCAAGGCGGTCGATCGGTTCCTGGGGACAACTCAGGGAGCGGTTCATCGCTAACTTCCAGGGGACCTACGAGAGACCGGCTTCCGAGCACGACCTTTACCAGCTGCATCAAAAGAAGAACGAGTCTCTGCGTGAATTCATCAAAAGGTTTTCCGAGAAGCGCAATCAGATTCCAAGTATCAAAGACGAGGTCGTCATCGCCGCCTTCCGCAAGGGAGTAAAAGACGCCCCGCTCATCGCGAAGTTCACTCGGAAGCCACCATCCACTGTCCGGGCTCTTTTCGACATGGCCAACAAATACGCCGACTCGGCTGAAGCCGTCGCTGAGGCCTTCGACGAGAAGAAGGAGCCCCGACAAAAAGACAACAAGGCGAAAGCCGACAACGAGCCGTCTCAGAATAAGTCTGGCACCCGCAAGCGGAAGTCGGACAACGAGGTGGCCAACATGGAGCGCGGTTGGTCGTGGCCCCAGCGGAACAACGACTATCAGAAAGTCATGAGCGGGCCTTGCCCATTTCACCCCAAAGGCCGGCACGCGGCCAAGGACTGCCACATGCTCAAGAAGTTTGCCTCCGAGCAAGCTTCATCGTCTGGCGCCGACAAGGACAAAGACAAGCCAGACTCAGGCCTGGCTGAGGATTTCTAGGATCCCCAAGCCGAACTCAACCACATCTTTGGGGGACCACTTGCATACGAATCCAAACGCAAGCAGAAGCTCTCAATACGCGACATCAACACGGTCTCCACAGCCGACACCCCCCAATACCTGCGCTGGTCAGAAACGGCCATCACCTTCAATCGCGCAGATCACCCAGATCGGATTTCCCACCCGGGACGATATCCACTCGTCCTGGACCCGGTCGTCAAAAATATCAGGCTGAAGAAAACCCTCATCGACGGAGGTAGTGCGCTCAACATCCTGTTCGCCAAGACTTTGGACGAGATGAGAATTCCTCGTTCAGAACTACGGCCGAGCACTGCGCCCTTCCATGGGATAATTCCCGGCTTGTCATCAACCCCACTCGGGCAGATAACCTTGCCGGTAACCTTCGGCACGCGGGACAACTTCCGTACAGAAAACGTCTGCTTCAAGGTCGCCGACTTCGAGACCGTGTATCACGCGATACTCGGACGACCGGCCCTCGCCAAATTCATGGCGATACCGCACTATACGTACATGGTGCTGAAGATGCCCGGGCCAGCAAGAGTCCTCTCCCTCTACAGCGACGCTAAGCAAGCCTTCACCTGCGACAAGGAGAGCTGCGAACTGGCTCAAACACAAGAAGCGGCAGTCGGGCGCGACAGCATCCGGCAAGCCGCTACACCTGAAGTTGATCAAGATCCAGTTCCGGCGAAAAAAGCAGCGAAGTCGGGAATTTCAGCGGACTCTGACACGAAGAAGATCCCCCTGGACCTTTCCGACCCCTCCAAGACTGCCTTAGTCGGGACCGGACTCGACCCCAAATAGGAAGACGCGCTCGTCACCTTCCTCCAGGCCAATAAAGATATCTTCGCATGGAAACCGTCCGACATGCCGGGCGTACCAAGGGAGGTGATCGAGCACGCCCTACACGTAAAGCCAGACGCCAAGCCAGTCAAGCAACGGCTGCGGCGCTTCGCTCAAGACCGCAAGGATGCTATCCGGGAGGAAATCACCAAGCTCCTCGCAGCCGGGTTCATCAAGGAAGTCTACCACCCGGACTGGCTGGCAAACCCAGTTCTGGTCCGGAAGAAAAACGAAAAATGGCGCATGTGCGTCGACTACACCGACCTCAACAAAGCGTGCCCCAAGGACCCATTTGGTCTTCCCCGGATAGATCAGGTGGTTGACTCCACGGCGGGGTGCGACCTACTCAGCTTTCTCGACTGCTACTCGGGATATCATCAAATTAGCCTGAGGGAACAAGACTGTTTAAAAACATCTTTCATCACGCCGTTTGGAGCGTATTGCTATATCACAATGCCGTTCGGTCTGAAAAACGCGGGCGCAACTTACCAACGGGCTATTCAGCGCTGTTTGCACACCCAGATCGGGCGCAACGTGGAAGCCTACGTCGACGACGTGGTGATCAAGACCAAGCCCAGAGAAGATCTCATTGCCGACTTGGAAGAAACCTTCCAAAACCTTCGAAGATTCAAGATGAAGTTGAACCCGGAAAAGTGCACCTTCGGAGTGCCGTCTGGAAAGTTACTCGGCTTCATCGTCTCGCATCGCGGCATCGAGGCCAACCCGGAGAAAGTTAACGCCATCAGGAACATGGCGCCCCCGACCAACCTCAAAGACGTCCAGAAGTTGACAGGTTGCATGGCGGCACTCAGCCGGTTTATCTCCCGACTGGGCGAACGGGGCATGCCTTTCTTCAAGCTCCTCAAAAAGGCGGACACCTTCAAATGGACTCCGGAAGCCCAACAAGCCTTCGAAGACTTCAAACAGTTCCTCACGTCACCTCCTGTGTTGGCATCACCCTTACCCCAGGAACCGCTAATGCTATATCTGGCGGCAACCACTCACGTAGTCAACACGGTGCTGGTAGTGGAGCGATCCGAACAGGGTCATACTCAGAAAATACAACGGCCAATCTATTTTGTCAGCGAGGTCCTTGCCGACTCCAAAACGAGATACCCGCAGGTCCAGAAGTTGCTATACGGCCTACTCATCACAGTCCGAAAGCTGGTGCACTACTTTCAAGCACATCAAGTCACGGTGGTCACAGCGTTTCCACTCGGGGATGTCCTTCATAATCGCGAGGCCACTGGCCGGATCGCTAAATGGGCACTCGAGCTGATGGCGTTCGACATCACCTTCCAGCCACGGACAGCTATCAAATCTCAAGCTCTAGCCGACTTCGTGGCCGAGTGGACAGAAGTTCAACTCCCAATACCAACAACAAAGCTAGAGTACTGGACAATGTACTTCGACGGTTCCCTACGGATCGGTGGCGCCGGGGCTAGAGTCATATTGACATCCCTCACTGGCGAAAAACTAAAGTACGTTCTACAAATCCACTTCCCGGCTTCCCACAACGTCGCCGAGTACGAGGCACTCGTTCACGGGCTCCGCATCGCCATATCACTCGGCATACGTCGACTGGTTGTGCGCGGAGATTCCCAACTCGTGGTAAACCAAGTCATGAAAGACTGGACCTGTCTCGACGATACAATGGTGGCATACTGTCAGGAGGTCCGCAAGCTGGAAAATAAGTTCAACGGGCTGGAAATCACACACGTCCTGCGCCAATACAACGACGCGGCGGATGAGCTGGCAAACATGGGATCCAAACGAGAAGCAGTCCCGACTGGAATCTTCGTCGAGCAACTTATGGAGCCATCAGTCAAGAAGAAACCGGCACAAGAGCAGTCGGGAGGCGAGCCTACCCCGGCTACCGACGAAGTGCTGCACATATGTCAAGACTGGAGGGGTCCTGTTGTCAAATTCCTTCTGGATGATGAACTCCCAGAAGATCGCAGTCAAGCCGAGCAGGTCAAGCGTCGGAGCAAAAGCTTCCTGCTAGTCGGAGAAGACCTGTACCGAAGGAGCGCATCCGGCGTCCTCATGCGTTGCGTCACCACCGAGGAAGGCAAGCAGATCCTGCATTCAATCCACTCGGGCATATGTGGCAACCATGCTGCATCCAGAACGTTAGTCGGAAAGGCCTACCGGCAGGGATTCTTCTGGCCCACAGCAGTCACAGACGCCAAAGACATCGTCCGCAAGTGCGAAGGTTGCCAGTTCTTCGCAAGGCAAACAAATCTCCCAGCCCAGGAACTCCAAACTATCCCTATCTCCTGGCCATTCGCAGTATGGGGGCTCGACATGGTCGGGCCCTTCAAGAAAGCGCCAGGGGGGTTCACACATTTATTCGTCGCGGTGGATAAGTTCACCAAGTGGATTGAGGCTAAACCCGTCGCAACAATTACAGCGGCACGAGCAAAGGACTTCATCATGAGTATATTATACCGGTTCGGAGTCCCTAACTGCATCATCACCGACAATGGTACTCAGTTCGCGGCGGGCCTATTCCAAGATTTCTGCGACGATTTCGGCATCAAGATCTGCTATGCATCTGTGGCACACCCGCGGAGCAACGGGCAGGTTGAGCGAGCCAACGGTATGGTCTTGCAAGGCATCAAGGCCAGGATATTCGACCGACTACAACCATATGCGGGTCGGTGGGTACAAGAACTCCCATCCGTTCTCTGGTCTCTCAGAACCACAGTTAGTCGGTCAACAGGGCAATCCCCTTTCTTCCTGGTCTACGGTACCGAGGCCATGCTACCGACAGAGATACAGTTCGGCTCTCCGCGAGTCCGGGCTTACTCCAAAGACGACTCCAACAACATCCGACTGATCGAATTAGATCAGCTGGAAGAAGCAAGAGACGCCGCAACAATCCAGTCGGCAAGGTATCTTCAAGGCCTGCGTCGTTACCACAATCGCAATGTCCGTGGCCGCGCCTTTTTGGTCGGGGATCTCGTTCTAAGGAAGATACAAACCACCAAGGACAGGCACAAATTATCCCCCATCTGGGAAGGGCCGTTCATTATAGCCGAGGTCACGCGGCCAGGCGCCTACCGACTGAAGACCAAAGACGGCGTCCTCATCACCAACTCATGGAACATAGAACAGCTACGTCCTTTCTATACCTGAGTTTTACATTTTCCATGTGTACAGTTTTTTCTGACTCACTACGCCGCTTGTTTCAACCGAGTAGTGAGTCGGGGGCTGCATGTATATATGTGTTCTGTCAATAACATACAAGCTTATTTCACCCCGGTTATGAAGCCTTGCCACGACTGATGCGTTCGCCCGAGTATAGCATCTTACTCCGAACGTTTTTTATCAAGTTCTATCCGACTAACTCGGTGCATGCTACACGGTCGGGTAAAGCTAATGACAACCGAGTGATAAGCTTGGCGACACGACACACATATTTACACATGACCATGTATAAAAGCTTATATACATACCGACTACATAATGTATTGCCTTTACAGACCCAGGTCTCGGGTAATTACTTCAGTAGTCGGCTTCGCCTGTGCGATCAGCTCCAGCGCTTCCTCAGGCGTCGTCTCTTCGGAAAATCCCTCCCCGATGGCCTCAATGGCCGCCCTCGGGTAGATGGACTTGGTCATTGCTAGGGTCTGGGCCACGCCGGCGGCAACCCGCTCGTCCGAGTACCTTTTCAAGGCACTCGGCGCGTCCTCGAGACGCCCCATTATCTGAGGAATTCTGCTACAGCTGGTTCCCACTGGGCGGGGATCTACGAGGTCAAGGAGCCCTTTCACGGACCCGACAAGGGCCTCCCGTGACTCCCTGATCAACCTTATCTCCTCCGTGTAGAACCGATACTGGGCCCGGACGTTAGCTCTCATGCCTGCCCCGATCGGCTAGCAAGTAAGCTTGTCAAATTCGGCTACACACAGGATAACTAATGGATTGGCTGAGACCATAGTCGGGTTGAGGACTTACTTTCGTAGTTGGCCTCCCACCCGGCCACGGTCTTCTCCAGTTCAGCCTTCTCCTTACCGAGCTTGACGACGGCCTTCTCCAACTCGGACTTCTCCCGGTCAAGCTCGGTGTTGGCCTTCGTCAGGTCGGCCTTGACCTTTTCAAGCTTGGCCTTGGCTTCTTCAGCCTCCTTCAGCTGCGATTCCCTCTCTGCTCGGGTCTTTAACTCCGCTTCGAGGTCTGCACCACAGATTAGCCAAGAGCTCAACCGTGCAGTCATGACACCACCGGGCAGTCGGAATCAACACGGCTGGATGAATACATCAACGGTTCAGTCGGGAAGATATACTCGAGGATTTTACCTCTGATCTTCTCGGCTAGGGCATGTCTCCGCCCTGAGCTGATCGGCGCCACTCTTCAGCCAGGCCTCCCTCCCCGCGTGACGTGCCTCCATCTCGGCCTTCAATGCCCGGAGTTGCTGCAATTCCGCGAGGTGGGGAGCCATCTCGACCAGGATCTCCGTCATCGCCTCGTTGCGGTCGACGAGCTTCTGCTCGGGACAAGGAACAAACCGACGACAGAGTCAAACACCAAAACAAGAAGATTGCTGGAGCTTTACTACAAGAATCATACCGCGACCCCTTGGGACCCGCTGATGGCGGCGCGAAGCAGGCTTTCGCGCTCTCTCCTTGCAACGACTTCATCGAGCCTGAAGCTTTTCACAGTACCGTCGCGAGTGGTCCACGTAAAGGTCCGGGGCATCACACGTGGGGGAGCTTCGATCCGAGGCAGATGTGGGATCTCCGGCGGTGGCGGCAGCGGCGGCGATGGCGATGACAATAACCACGACGGCGACGGGGTCCTGGCCTCAGCACCGCCTTCCCCTACGACTTCGGGGACCGGCTTAGGGGCTCCATCCGCCGCTTCTGCAACGTACGGCGCCTCGGGGGCTGGGGCCTCAGTTTCAACAGCCACCTCTCGGTCGGGTGGCGGCAGCGGCCCTGTAGTCGGAGCCACCTCGGTCTCAGCAACCGGGCTGGCCGCCGGCTCAACAGGTGTGTTCACCGCCGCTGGCTCGGCTGGGGCAGGCTCATCAAGTGGAGCAGACGGGTCAATCTCCTTGAGATCGATATCGGCCCGCTTCCTGCACGACGAAGCAAGACATCAGGACATTACTCTAACATACAATGACTACAGAGGACCCGGAGTAGCGCACCTCTTGGAGAACCTCAGCTTCTTGCCGGGCGGCCCGCCCCCCGGCGAAGCGCTAGCGTCGCCAGTCGGCCCGGTCGGCGCCATCGATGGCAGAGGCGTATCAGCCCGAGTCGGCCCCGACTCTGGTATGGTGGGCTCAGGTTCCTTCGTCCCAAGCGGCCTCTGCTCTAGCCGGCCCCTTGGTGGCGGTGCTGCCGAGCACGACAACGTTGGGCCCGAACCTGCCGGTCTCAGCCTGGGACTCGATCGCGTGGGCGTTGTAGCAGCGGCGTCCTTTATTTTCAAGCTGCCGCTCACGGCGCGCGCTGTCATGGCCCTCTCGCCCCGATATAAAATCGGCTTCTTCCCTGCTCTCTTAGAGTCGGGTTGGGCAGCAGAGGGACTCCTCGGCCTCTTCTTCGACGCGACCGCCGACAATGGACGGGAGTCTTCATCAAATTCCTCATGCCACTACAAGCAAGTCGACGAGATACCATCACGCAAGGCTGAACAATCACCGTTCCACAGGCGTTCACCACAGAAGAAAGTAGAAGGTTACCTTGGTCCGCGGCCGGATGAAGCTATAGGCAGCAACTCGGCGGTTATCATCTTCGGTGGCAACCACCCCTTCGGAGAAGTAGCCGAACAAGGTATCGGTCACTGCCCCCTTGTCCGCCGTCTCGTTGCTCACTCGGTCGGGATCGTGTTTACCTTTGAAGGCCCAGCCAAAGGCGCTTCTCAACTTCAGCGGCTGGACGCGCCTCGTTAGAAAACGACGAGCCACCCAAGGCCCTGTCAAGCCGACCCTCTTGAGGTCATCTATCTTCGTCAGCAATATATGTGCCTGGCCCAATTCTTCAAAGGTTGGCTCCGAGGACCAGCTTGGCAACACCGCCGACGGCATACCAGTAAACGGGCGCAAGGAAGGAGCCAGATCGGCGCAATAAAACCACTCCTTGTGCCAGCCCTTCAGAGAAGATTTCAAGGGCAAATCGATATACGTTTTCTTCCCATCGCTCCTCAGTTGAAGACCAGCCCCTCCAATCACACTGATATTACTCTTGGAAGGTTGGGGTTTGATATGGAACAGGTGTCGGAAGAGGATGAAATGGGGTTCAACACCCAGAAAGCACTCGCAAAGAGTAACAAATATGGAGATCTGAAGGATTGAGTTGGGATTTAAATGCACCAATTCCAGCCCGTAGAAATCAAGGATGCGGCGGAAGAAATCAGAAGACGGAAGACACAAGCCCCGATCAAAGAAAGAGGCGAAAACTACCGTTTCACCAGGCCGGGGGTTGGGGATCGACTCATCCCTCGCCGACCGCCAACGGATCACTTCTTGGCTGGGCAACTTCAGCTCGCTCTCCAGCCGTCTCAGCTTCACCGAGCCACAATCTGAGATCGGCCAAGAACTCCCTGGCGCACCCGCAGGATTCGTCGCCTTCGGCATGACTGGAGGTGGTGAGATTTGGGGGAAAGCAAATCGGGGGCTTGGAATAAACGAGGAGGATTGAAATCGCCCGAGTCCGGGTGGGGAACAGCGGCTGCTAACCCTAGCCGGGCAGGAGGCGAAAGGTTAGGCGCGAAGGTGGAAGACGAAGAGATTGGCCGATTTGGGGAAGACGACGGAATCTTTTTCTCTCTCCCCGTCTTTTTATAGCCTGTACCGACTAGATGGGCCCAGGCCTGCACAGTCGGTATTGGGCCGACAAGATATGAGTTCCTACAGTAGCATGCTCCATGTGGGCCGCCTGCAGGCTGAGTTGAAATTATAGCGCTGGTGCTACCAACAGGAACCGATGAGGTAAGCGGATACGCTTCATGAGAGCCTTATTGCTGAACGTATATGTTTGGGTATCTGTTTATCTCACAGGTCTCGAGGATATATCCTTACAAGGATCACAGGCTGGTCTTCATTAAAATTGGAGACGCATGTATCTTTCTCGAGTACACCTGACCACGTAATGGATTTATTTTCATAAGGTGGTACTCGGCCTACATGCGTGGCCATCAGTTGCCATGAGCAACATTATTCCAGCCGACATGACGCTGAAGAGTCTAACTTTTGAGTAGTGCACTACTCGGGAGAGACTATAAATATTTATTCCCGCTGACATGATGCGGAAGAGTCTAGCTTTTGAGTGGGACGCCACTCGGAAAAGACTATAAAATCATATTCCAACTGACATGAAGTCGAAGAGTCCTATATACGAGTAGTCTTCTACTTGGCAAGACTATAAAGTTTATTCCGGTTGACATGATACCGAAGAGTCGCAAATAACCAAAGTAATCTACTCGGGACAGACTTCCAGGTTAAAGATCTTTGACTTTATGTTTAATTGTCTTCACAATTAAGCACAAAGTCGGGGGCTACACCTAATAGGTGCGCCTATTCGGCGCACACTATTCATATATCTACATGAAGCCCTTCATAGCCTCGCTGCCAGCTGACATGAAGCAGGACTCGGGAAGACTTACTCGGACAAAGAGTACTCGGGAGCATCGCACTCGGGTAACCTTCACCGTGGAGGATGAGCACTCGGCATCAGCTGTGACTCAACTATGAAGGTCTCAGGGGCTACTGTGGGAGCCATGGGCCCCGGGTACCTCATTACTAGCACATGGGCCACTCTGGATCACCCGGTCAGCAGTCATTCGGAAAGGCCAGATCTTCCTAGGCTCGAAGCCCCTCCCTGCAGGTTCCCAAGGACATTCTACTGGACAGCCCCTGACGGAACTGCGAGGAGTTACAAGCATGACGAGGTTGCGGTAGAGAAGGAGCATGAAGAATTGCTTCGCGGCTCAATCACCTCGTCCCAGGGGATTAAGGTATGAATCTCGTCGTATTGGAATCTTGGTAGTCCTCCTTGCACGAGTGTTCTGACGCTTGATTTCGCCTCGCACTGTTTCTTCCCGAGTAGAAACTGGTTGACCGCTCAGAGAGGATAAACGAGGTCCTGACCCGGGTTGCTCCCCAGCTCCAAGAATTAGACCAGCTCCGGGCTTTAAAAGCCGAAGTGGAAGGGCGTAGCTAGGAGAGGGAATCTTGGCTGAGGGAGGCCGTTAATCAGCTCAGGACCGAGAATTGGGACCAAGTCAAGAAGATTGGAAGTAAGTCTCCAGAATGTCTCCCTGACTGATCCCTTAGTATATTTGTCCAGCTGTGTTGTTTTCCGACTGCCCAGTTGTGTCTTGACTGCCATATTGAGTGCTTGACTATTCTGATGTGCACCCTCAAAGCCGAGCTAAAGACCCAAACAGAGGGAGAAGTCCAGTTGAAGGAGGCCGAGAGAGCCAAGGCCGGGCTCGAAAAGGACAAGTCCGACCTGACAAGGGCCGTGGTAGAGTTTGAGAAAGAGAAAGCCAACGCCAAGCTCGAGAAGGAGAAGGCCAAAGCCAAGTGGGAGGCCGACTACGAAAGTAAGTCTCTGCACTGACAATGATCTTAACCAATCCATTAAGTACTTCGTCTGTAGTTTGCCTAACAAGTTTACTTGTTGGTGAACAGCTGCTAGAGCCAATGCCCAAATCCAATTCCAGGCTTTTGCAGAGGAGATAAAGGTCGTCAAGGAGTCACGGGAGATCCTTGCCGAGTCCGTGAAAGGGCTCCTTGACGTGATGGATCCTCGTCATGTGGGAACTAGCTCCAACACGGTGTCTCAGGTGCAGGCACGCCTTAACGAAGCACCGAGTATCCTGAAGAGGTACTCGGATGAGTGTACTGTTGTCGGCGTGGCCCAAACCCTGGCGATGACGAAGTCCATCTACCCCAGGGCAGACATTGAAGCCATTGGAGAGGGATTCGCCGAGGAGACGATACCTGAGGAGGCGCTCGAGCTGATAGCCAAGGTGAGGCCGATTGTAGAGGTGATCACCCAAGACCTGGGTATGTAAAAACAGTCCATCATGCAATCGGTGTATATGAATTTTTGTAAAGACATGTGTAAATATATGTGCAATACCACCAAGCTCTGAATTATTACTTAGTTGTCATTAGCTTTACCCGACTATATAATCTGCGCCGAGTTGGTCTATAGGAACTTAATAAAATCGTTCACCGTAGAAAGCTGTACTCGGGCAAATATAACGAAGTCATTGCAAAACTTCATAACTTAAGTAAAGCAGGCTCGTATATTATTGACAAAGCACATATAATACATGCAACCCCCGACTCACTACTCGGTTGGAACAAGTGGCGTAGTGAGTCAGAGAAATCTGTACACATGGAAAAATATAAAACTCAGGTATAGAAAGGATGTAGCTATTCTATATTCCATGAGTTGCTGATGAGGGCACCGTCTTTGGTCTTTAGTCGGTAGGCACCTGGCCGTGGACCTCGGCTATAATGAACGGCCCTTCCCATATTGGAGATAGT
Organism: Oryza meyeriana var. granulata; assembly: GCA_003991445.1. Classification (NCBI taxonomy): domain Eukaryota; kingdom Viridiplantae; phylum Streptophyta; class Magnoliopsida; order Poales; family Poaceae; genus Oryza; species Oryza meyeriana. Next base: position 112,153 of record RYFJ01002340.1, read on the forward strand.
TTATGCCTGTCTTTGGTGGTTTGTATTTTTCTCAAGACGAGATCTTCGACCAAAAAGGCGCGGCCACGGACATTGCGATTGTGGTAGCGACGCAGGCCTTGAAGATACCTTGCCGACTGGATTATTACGATATCCCTTGCTTCTTCCAACTGATCTAGTTCGACCAATCAGGTATTATTTGAGGTGTCTTCTGAGTAAGCCCGAACTCGCGGAGAGTCGAACTCTAACTCGGTTGTTAGCATAGCCTCAACACCGTAAACTAGAAAGAAAGAGGATTGCCCTATTGCTCGACTAACCATGGTTCTGAGAGACCAGAGAACAGATGAGAGCTCTTGTGCCCACCGGCCCGCATAAGGTTGTAGTCGGTCGAATATCCTAGCCTTGATACCTTGTAAGACCATACCATTGGAGCGTTCAACCTGTCCATTGCTCCGCGGGTGTGCCACAGATGCATAGCAGATCTTGATGCCGAAGTCGTCACAGAAATCTTGAAACACGCCACCCGTGAACTGAGTACCGTTGTCCATGATGATGCGGCTAGGGACCCCGAATCGGTATAATATACTCATGATGAAGTCCTTTGCTCGTGTCGCTGTTATGGTAGCAACGGGTTTTGCCTCAATCCACTAACGTCCTAGATGCGGCATGGTTGCCACATATGCCCGAGTGGATTGATTGTAGAATCTGCTTGCCCTCCTCGGTGGTGATGCAGCGCATGAGGACACCGGATGCACTTCTTCGGTACAGGTCTTCTCCGATGACTAGAAAACTCTTGCTTTGACGTTTGATATGTTCGGCTTGACTGCGATCTTCTGGGAGTTCATCGTCTAGGAGGAATTTGAGAACATGAGTCTGCTAGTCTTGACATATGTTCAGTACTTCGTCTATTGCCGGGGTAGGTTCGCCTCCCGACTGCTCTAGTACTGGTTTATTCTTGACTGATGGCTCCATAAGTTGCTCGACAAAGATCCCTATCAGGACTGCTTCTCGCTTAGATCCCATGTTGGCCAATTCGTCTGCAGTATCGTTGTATTGTCGTAGGACATGTGTTATCTCCAGCCTGTCGAACTTGTTTTCCAGCTTCTGGACCTCCTGACAGTATGTCGCCATTGTGTCATCGAGGCATGTCCAGTCTTTCATGACTTGGTTGACCACGAGTTGAGAATCTCCTCCCACAACCAGTCGGCGGATGCCAAGTGATATAGCAATGCGGAGCCCGTGGATGAGTGCCTCGTACTCGGCGACGTGGTGGGAAGCCGGGAAGTGGATCTGGAGAACGTACTTGAGTTTTTCGCCAGTTGGGGATGTCAGTACGATGCTGGCCCTAGCGCCGCCAATCCGCAGAGAACCGTCGAAGTACATTGTCCAGTACTCTAGCTTCGCTGTTAATGTAGGCATTTGAACTTCTGTCCACTCAGCTATGAAGTTGACTAGAGCTTGTGATTTGATAGCTATCCGCGGCTGAAAGGTGATGTCGAAAGCCATCAACTCGAGCGCCCATTTAGCGATTCGGCCGGTAGCCTCGCGATTATGCAGGACGTCCCCAAGTGGATACGATGTGACCACCGTAACTTGGTGTGCTTGGAAATAATGCACCAGCTTCCGAACCGTGATGAGTAGGCCGTACAGCAGCTTCTGGACCTGCGAATATCTCATCTTTGAGTCAGCAAGGACCTCGCTGACAAAGTAGACTGGCCGTTGAATCTTCTGTATGTGACCTTGTTCGGATCGCTTGAACACCAGCACCGTGCTGACTACCTGAGTAGTTGCCGCCAGATACAGCATTAATGGTTCTTGGGGCATTGGTGATGCCAACACGGGTGGTGATGTGATAAATTTTTTAAAGTTTTCGAAGGCTTGCTGGGTTTCTGGAGTCCATTGGAAATTGTCTGCTTTCTTTAGTAGCTTGAAAAAGGGCATGCCCCGTTCGCCTAGTCGGGAAATAAACCGGCTGAGTGCCGCCATGCAGCCTGTCAGCTTTTGGACGTCCTTCTGGCTAGTCGAGGGTGCCATGTTCATGATTGCGTTGACTTTCTCAGGGTTGGCCTCAATGCCGTGATGCAAAATGATGAAGCTGAGTAGCTTGCCGGATGGCATACCGAAGGTGCACTTTTCTGGATTCAACTTCATCTTGAATCTTCGAAGATTTTGGAAAGTTTCTTCCAAGTCAGTGATGAGGTATTCTTTGGACATGGTCTTGATCACCACGTCATCGACGTAGGCTTCCACGTTGTGCTCGATCTGAGTGTGTAGACACCGCTGAATGGCCCGTTGATATGTTGCTCCAGCATTTTTCAAACCGAACGGCATAGTGATGTAGCAGTACGCTCCAAAAGGCGTGATAAAAGACGTCTTTAGGCAGTCCTCCTCCTTGAGGTTGATTTGGTGGTATCCCGAGTAACAGTCGAGAAAGCTGAGAAGTTCGCACCCTGCGGTTGAATCCACCACCTGATCTATTCTGGGTAGACCAAATGGATCCTTGGGGCACGCCTTGTTGAGATCGGTGTAGTCGACGCACATGCACCATTTACCGTTTTTCTTCTAGAGAGGATTGGGCTTGCTAGCCAATCCAGGTGATAGACCTCTTTGATGAACCGGGCTGCGAGAAGCTTGGTTATCTCCTCCTAGATAGCATCTTTATGGTCTTGGGCGAAGCGCCGCAGCCGTTGCTTGACTAGCTTGGCGTCTGTCTTGACGTTGAGGGCATGCTCGATCACCTCCCTTGGTACGCTCGGCATGTCGGATGGTTTCCACTCAAAGATATCCTTGTTGGCTTGGAGGAAGGTGACGAGCGTGTTTTCCTATTTGGGGTCGAATCCGGTCCCGACTAGAGCAGTCTTGGAGGGGTCGGAAGGGTCCAGGGGGATCTTCATCGTGTCCGAGTCCGTTGAAATTCCCGACTTCACTGCTTTTTTGGCCGAAACTTGATCATCCTCGACTTCGGTTGTGGCGGCTTGCCGAATGCTGTTGCGTCCAACTGCTACCTCTTGTGATTGAGCCAACTCGCAGCTCTCCTTGTCACAGGTGAAGGCTTGCTTGACGTCACTGCGGAGGGAGAGGACTCCTGTTGGGCTAGGCATTTTGAGAACCATGTAGGTATATTGTGGTATCGCCATGAATTTGGCGAGAGCCGGTCGTCCGAGTATCGCATGGTACGTGGTCTTGAAGTCGGCGACCTTGAAGCAGATGTTTTCTGTGCAAAAGTTATCCTGCGTGTCGAAAGTGACCGGCAAGGTTATCTGCCCGAGGGGTGTTGAAGACAGGTCGAGAATTATCCCATGGAAGGGCGCAGTACTCGGCCGCAGTTCTGAATGAGGGATTTTCATCTCATCCAGGGTCTTGGCGAAGAGGATATTGAGTGTGCTACCACCGTCTATGAGGGCCTTCTTTAGCTTGATATTCTTGACAACCGGGTCCAGGACGAGTGGGTAGCGCCCCGGGTGTGAGACCCGATCGGGGTGATCTGCGCTGTTGAAGGTGATGGGTGTCTCTGACCATCGCAAATATTGGGGGTGTCTGTTGTAGAGACCGCGTTGACGTCATGTGCTGTTAGCTTCTGCTTCCGCTTGGACTCGTACGCAGATGGCCCTCCGAAGATATGGTTGAGCTCGGCTTGGGGATCCTGAAAATCGTCGGCCGGGCCCGAGTCTGGCTTGTCTTTGTCCTTGTCGGCGCCAGATGATGAAGCCTGCTTGGAAGCAAACTTCTTGAGTATGAAGCAGTCTTTGGCCGCGTGCTTGCCCTTGGGATGGAAGGGGCAAGGCCCGTTCATAACCTTCTGGTAGTCGTTGTTCCGTGGGGGCCGCGACCGAGTGCGCTCCACATTGGCCACCTCATTGTCTGACTTCCACTTGCGGCTGCCAGACTTGTTCTGTGATGGCTCGTTGTTAGCTTTTGCCTTTTGGTCTTTTTGCCGGTGCTCTTTCTTCTCGTCGAGGGCCTCTGCGACTGCCTCGGCCGAGTCGGCATATTTGCTTGCCATATCAAAGAGAGCCCTGACAGTGGCTGGAGGCTTCCGAGTGAATTTTACCATGAACGGGGTGTCCTTTACTCCCTTGCGGAAGGCGGCGATGACGGCCTCGTCCTTGATCATTGGGATTTGGTTGCGCTTCTCGGAGAACCTCTTGATAAATTTGTGCAGAGAATCGTTCTTCCTCTGGTGTAGTTGGTATAAATCGTGCTCGGAAGACGGCCTCTTGTAGGTCCCCTGGAAGTTAGCGATGAACCGCTCCCTGAGTTCTCCCCAGGAACCGATCGACCGCCTTGGGAGCCCTGTTAGCCATGTCCTCGCTGAGTCAGCCAAGGCGACCGGGAGGTAGTTAGCCATGGCTTTATGGTCACCTTCGGCAGCTCGAATTGCCAGGGTGTATACGGTGAGCCAAGACTCGGGGTTGGTTTTGCCGTCGTATTTCTTGATTCTCGTAGGCTTGAAGCCCGATGGCCAGTCAACGTCCTATAGCTCATGGGTGAAAGCTGGAACGCCTTCATCTTCGTGAGGGCTCTGGCTCCGACCGTGGCGGTTAAACTGCTCGTGGTGAAGACCGAAACACTCATGCTCGTCCTCCAGTCGGCGGCGTTCGTCCTCTTCACGTTGACGGCGCTGGGCATTAATGTCTTGTCGAAGATCACGTTGTAAACGAATTCAGAGGTCTTGGTTGAACTGACGATCATTCTGGTGACGTCACCGATTGTTATTGTTGGTGTTGCCGAGTGATGTTTGCCGCGACTCCTCATGTGGCTGACTTGAGCCGACCGCCCGGCGTCGTGCTGATGTAGATGAGCCTGCTGCCGGAGAACCCGACCGGTTGGTCGGTACAAGTGTCTCGCCCGACTGCTGGTGCTGCTGACAGGCGGCAGCTGTAATCATCGCCTTGATCTTGGCGATAGTCGGGGTGGCCTAGTGATCAGGCCTGAGCTGGAGTGTGTCTAGCAGGGTTGCAACGGCCACGACGTTCTGTTGTGGTGTGACGAAGACATCATGGTCGCCAACATTAGTCTGGAGGATATGTTGCTGAGTGGTTCGCCCAGCCTTGCGTAGCTCATCGTTGCGAGCCTCGCGGTCGGCCTCCTCCTATTGCTCCTCTTGTACTCAGCGTACCTCTAGTGGAGGAGTTGAAGCCACGAAGATCTTGTAAGGCAGAAGGATACTCGCTAGACTAGTGTCCGAACTAGTGTCTGAAGCATTGTCCGACTTGGAGTCGGAATCCGAGTAGTTGATCGGAGTAAGGACGACTCCGACCTCCCTAGATCCGATCTGGAGTGGCTCGGAGCCACGTCCAAATTGAAGCCTAGAGGATCGGGTCAGCCGCGTGGGATGTAGATCCGCGGCGTCGCCGGGTCTGCAAGGGAGATTGGCGATCTCTCCCCCTCCTAGCCTGACCCGAGCCGGCTCGAGGCCAAGCGCGAGTCGGACACTGAAGGAGAGAGTTGTTCCGAGACCCGGCAAGATGGTAGATCACTGCCGCAAATCGACGAGGGTGGCTACAGCGTCTTGTGAGCCGACTGGCGTGGAGTCGGCTGGTTCCTCGGCCGGCTGGATTGGATCCGCGTCGGCCAAGGTGAGATTGCCGAACATGTTGGCGACGAAGTCGAGGCTTCCAAACGTCATTGTGTCTCTAGGGGAGAATTTGTCGCCATCGACTCTGGTTGCTGGATCCATCGAGCTTATAGATGTAAAACTCGCCGGAGCCCCTACCTGGCGTGCCAACTGTCGATGTTTTACACCGGCAATATAATTATAGGGCTACCCAGTGGATGGAAACTCAATGGATTGCAAAGGAACACAGGAAGATTTTATACTGGTTCAGGCCCTCGATGTGAGGTAATACCCTATGTCCAGTTGTGATGTATTCCTTTGAGGATTTGTGTCAATTTATGATCTTCTCTGCCCTCAAGGGGCGCCCTGCCTCCCCTTATATACTGGGGGACAAGGGTACAAGGTAAGAGTCCCAGCCGGATACAGCCAAGGGATCTCCTCTTAGAGATACAATTTACCCGACTAGGACTATATATTCCTTAGCGTACAAGGCAAAGTTTGCCGGGTGCTACTATATCTCTAATTATAAGGCTAGGCCCATCCTCTATCCGAGTGGCCCATATGCTTGTGATGAGGTACTCGGGGCTCATGGCCTCCACAGAGTGTTTGTCTCACTAGTCTCCAAGATACGGATAGGCTTCTCGACATACGTTAGGTCTTCATGTATCTCTATCTGTTTCAGATCAGCTTCCTCAGTCAGCACTCGTAGGCACTTCTTCAACTGAGACACATGAAAAACGTCATGTACCCCAGCCAAGGTGGGAGGCAACTCTAACTGATAGGCAACTTCTCCTTTTCGGCCCAATATCTTGTATGGTCCCACATAACGTGGTGCCAACTTTCCTTTCGTCTGGAACCGGTGAACTTCCCGAAGTGGCGTGACTCGTAAGTACACATAATCACCTTCCTCAAAACTGAGGTCTCTCCTACGATTGTCTGTGTAGCCTTTCTGATGAGACCGAGCTACTCGTAGGCGCTCCTGTATAATTTTCACCTTCTCTTCTGCTTCACATAGAATGTCAGTTCCATATACTTGCTGTTCTCGGGTTTGATCCCAAAGTAGGGGTGTGCGGCACTTCCGTCCGTACAAAGCCTCAAACGGGGCCATCTTGAGACTTGCCTAGTAATTGTTGTTGTAAGAGAACTCGGCCTACAGTAGGCTCTTGTCCCAACTTCCACTGAAGTTTATGGCACAAGCCCTCAGCATGTCTTCTAAGATCTGATTAACCCGCTCGGTCTGACTATCTGTTTGTGGGTGGTATGCGGTACTGAAGTTTAACCGCGTACCCATCTCCTCTGGGAGTCTCTGCCAAAACTTGGAGGTAAACTAGCTTCCTTTGTCTGACATGATCTTGCGTGGCACACCATGCAAACACACAATCCGGGCCATGTACAATTCTGCCAACTTGCTATCGGAGTAGGTTGTTGTCGATGTTTTACACCGGCAATATAACTATAGGGCTACTCGGCAAGGGGAAACTCGGTGGATTGTAGAGGAACGCAAGGAGAATTTTATACTGGTTCAGGCCCTCAATGTGAGGTAATACCCTACGTCCAGTTGTGGTGTTATTCCTCTGAGGTGTTTATCTATCGATGATCTCGTGATTTCGTGCCCCTTGAGGGGCGCCCTGCCTCCCCTTATATACTGGGGGACAGGGGTATATGATAGGAATCCTAGCCGGATACGACCAAGGAATTTCTCTCTTAGAGATAGAAACTTATCCGACTAAGACTATGTTTTCCTTATCGTACAAGGTAAAGTCTGCCGGGTGCTATCTTATCTCTAACTATATGATTCGGTCCATCCTCTATCCGAGTGGCCCATATGCTGGTGGTGAGGTACCCGGGGCCCATGGCCTCCATAGTAGCCCCTGAGACCTTCATAGTTAAGTCACAGCTAATGTCAAGTGCTCATCCTCCACGGTGAAGATTGCCTGAGTGCGATGCTCCCGAGTACTCTTTGTCCAAGTGAGTCTTCTTCCCGAGTCCTGCTTCATGTCAGCTGGCAGCGAGGCTATGAAGAGCTTCATGTAGATGTATGAATAGTGCGCCGAATAGGCGCACCTATTAGGTGTTGCCCCCAACTTTGTGCTTAATTGTGAAGACAATTAAACATAAAGTCAAAGATCTTTAACCTGATAGTCTTTTCCGAGTAGTATACTACTGGTATATGAGACTCTTCGGTATCATGTCAACCGGAATAAACTTTATAGTCTTGTCGAGTAGAGAACTACTCGTATGTAGGACTCTTCGACTTCGTGTCAGTCGGAATGTGTGTTTATAGTCTTGCCGAGTAGGATACTACTCATATATGGGACTCTTCAGCTTCATGTCAGCTGGAAAAGGGGTTTATAGTCTTTTCCGAGTGGCGTCCCACCCAGAAGCTAGACTCCTCCTCATCATGTCAGCGGGAATGAGAAATTTATAGTCTCTCCCGAGTAGTGCACTACTCGAAAGTTAGACTCTTCAGCGTCATATCGGTTGAAATAATGTTGCTCATGGCAACTGATGGCCACGCATGTAGGCCAAGTACCACTTTATGAAAATAAATCCATGGCGTGGTTAGGTGTACTCGAGAAAGATACATGCATCCCCAATTTTAATAAAGACCAGCTTGTGATCCATGTAAGGATATATCCTCAAGACCTGGTGGATAAAACAGATACCCAAACATATATGTTTAGCAATAAGGCTCTCATGAAGCATATCTGTTTACCTCATCGGCTCCTGTTGGTAGCACTAGCGCTATAATTTCAACTTAGCCTGCGGGCGGCCCACTTGGAGCATGCTACTGAGGAACTCATGTCTTAGTGGCCCAGTACCGACTGTGTGGCCCAAGCCCATTAGTCGGTATCGGCTCTATAAAAAGCGGGGAGAGAGAAAAAGATTCCCTCATCTTCCCCAAATCAGCCAATCGCTTCGTCTTCCATCTTCGCGCCCAACTTTTCGCCTCCTACTCGGCTAGGGTTAGCTGCTGCTGCTGTTCCCCGCTCGAACTCAGGCAATTCCAGTCCTCTTCGTCTGTTCCAAGCCCCCAATCGCTTTTCCCTTAAATCTCTCCACCCCCAACCATGTCGAAAGCTTCGGATCCTGCGGGTGCGCCGGGGAATGCCTGGCTGACTTCGGATTGTGGCTCGGTGAAACTAAAGCTGCTGGAGAGTCAATTGAAGTTGTCCAGCCAAGAGGTGATCCGTTGGCGGCCGGCTAAGGGTGAGTCAGTCCCAAATCCCCAATCTAGCAAAACAGTAGTTTTTGCCTCTTTTTTCAATCGGGGTTCGTGCCTTCCCTCTTCTACGTTCTTCCACCGCATCCTTGACTTCTATGGGTTGGAGTTGGTGAATTTGAATCCCAACTCAATTCTTCAAATCTCCATATTTGTTATCAATTGGTCAGCAGATCCAACCTTTGAGGAGATGGGCCAAGTGCATCAATTGTTGGGGAAATTAGAAGAGCTTAAGGAGGCTGGCCTGACTGGGCCTTGGGTGGCCCGGCATTTCCTGACTCGGCGCATCCAGCCGCTGAAGCTGAGGAGCGCGTTCGGCTGGGATTTTCAGGGCAAATATGATCCTGACCGAGTAAGCCACGAGTTGGCCAACAAGTACAAGGTGACCAAGACTCTGTTTGGTTACTTCTCTGAGGGGGTGATCGAGACCGAAGACGATAAACGCCGGACCACGGTTTATAGCTTCCTTCGTCCCCGTCCCAAGGTAATCTTTGTCCTTCTTCTGTGACAAATGCCTGTGGGCTTGTGTCTGTGATTGCTCAGCATTATGTGATGTACTTTGTTGATCCATCTGTAGTGGTGCGAGTTCGACGAGGACTCCCACCCGTTGTCAGCCGTTAAATCGAAGAAGAGGCCGAGGAGCCCCCCTGCTGCCTAACCCGACTCCAAGAGAGTGGGGAAATAGCCTGTTCTATATCGGGGCGAGGGGGCCATGACGCCACGTGTCGTGGTAGGAGGTCTGAAGATAAAGGACACCGCCGCCGCGGCACCTAAGCGATCAAGTCCCAGGTTGGGACCAGTACGGCTGAGCTCAACATTGCCGAGCCCGGCGAAAGCACCACCGAGTACATGGTCCGAGTAGGCACCGCCAAGCACACGGGTGCCCAAGTCGGCCACGCCACCAACAGGGCCACCCCCAGTTGCCATGCCGCCGCCGACTGCTTCACCGACCAGGCCGACAACCGGGCGTAGCGCTCCGCCGGGACCCGGATCGCCCGGCGGGAAACTCAAGTTCTCCAAGAGGTAAGCTGCTCTGGATCTTCCGAGATTCTTGTCTGTTGCAGTAGTATTTTGAAGTCTATTTTGCCATGTAGGAAGCGTGTCGATATTGATCTCAAGGAGACCACTTCGACCGCTCTCCTTGAAGAGCCCGCCCCAGCCGAGCCGGACGCCGCAAGCACACCCGCTGAGCCGATGGCCAACCTAGTCACGGAGATTGAGGCGGTCCCGACTGCGGGGCCGCTGGTGCCACCTGACCAAGGGGCGGTTATTGAGGTTGCTGCCCCAGCCCCTGAGTTGACGCCCGTTGCCGAGGCCATTGCCGGAGCCCCCGAGTCGACCCTCGAGGCCGCAGGGGATGCCGGCGTGGGGGCCAGGACCCCGTCGCCGTCATGGTCGTCGTCGTCGTCGCCGGAGATCCCGAACCTTCCTTGGATTGAAGCTCCTCCGCGTATGTTCCCCCGGACGTTCACCTGGACGGCGCCTGATGGAACTGCGAGGAGGTTCAAGCTCAATGAGGCCGCGGCAAGAAGGAAACGCGAAAGCTTGCTCCACGCCGCCATTGCCGGGTCCGAGGGGGTTCGGGTATGATTCTTGCGGTGGAGTCCTGGTGGTCTTCCTGTTCTGACGTCTGACTCCGCTCTTGACTTGTTCTCTCCCATAGCAGAAGCTTGTTGATCATAATGAGGAGATGATCGGGATCCTGATCGAAATGGCCCCCCATCTCGCGGAGTTAGAGCAGCTCCGGGCGTTGAAGGCCGAGATGGAGGAGCGCCACACGGGGAGGGAAGCTTGGCTGAAGGATGCCGCCACCTAGCTCAGGGATGAAACTTGGGTCCAAGCCGAGAAGATTAGAGGTAAATCCCCCGAATGTATCTTCCCGATTGAACCATTGACGTATTTCTCCAGCTACGTCGTTCCCAACTGCCCAGTTGTGTCATGGCTGCAAGGTTGAGTTCTTGACTAATCTGTCGTGCAGCCCTCAAAGCCGAGTTAAAGACCCGAACAGAGAGGGAAGCCCAGCTGAAGGAGGCCGAGGAAGCCAAGGCCGAGCTTGAGAAGGACAAGGCCGACCTAACAAAGGCCAACGCCGAGCTCGAATGGGAGAAGGCCGAGTTAAAAGAGGCCACCATCAAGCTCGGCGAAGAAAAAGCTAGACTGGAGAAGACCGTGGCCGAGTGGGAGGCCGATTACGTGAGTAAGTCTCCGTCTCGACGATGATCTTAACCAATCCTTTAATCATTCCATCTGCAGCCGTGCCAAACAAGTTTACTTGTTGGTGGACCCGGGCAGACCTCAGAGCCAATGCCCAGGCCCAATATCGGGCTTATACAGAGGAGATAAGGGTTATCAGGGAATCACGGGAGGCCCTCGTCGGGTCTGTGAAAGGGTTCCTTGATCTGATGGATCCCCACCCTGTGGGAACCAACTGCAGCCGAATCCCCCAAGTGGAGGCGCGTCTTGAGGATGCACCGCGTGCCCTGAAGAGGTACTCGGATGAGCATGTCATTACCGGCGTGGCCCGGACCCTGGCGATGACCAAATCAATCTACCCGAGGGCAGACATTGAAGCCATCGGGGAGGGGTTTGCCGAGGAGATGACGCCCGAGGAGGCGCTAGAGCTGATAGCCCGGGCGAGGCCAACTGCTGAGATAATCACCCGAGACCTGGGTCTGTAAGAGCAACATATTATGTAGTCGGTATGTATAAATTTTCGTGGAAAACATGTGTAAATATATGTGCAATGCCGCCAAGCTTTGAATTACTACTCAGTTGTCATTAGCTTTACTTGACTGTGTAGTCTACGCCGAGTTAGTCTGTCAGAACTTAATAAAATCGCTCAATGTAAGAATCTGTACTCGGGCAAACGTGACAGTCGTAGTAAGGCTTCATAACTGGAGTAGGACAGGCTCGTATATTATTGACAAAACACATATAAAACATGCAGCCCCCAACTCACTACTCTGTTGATATAAGCGGCGTAGTGAGTCAGAGAAACTGTATACATGAGAAAGTATAAAGCTCAGGTATAGAAAGGACGTAGCTGTTCTATATTCCATGAGTTGCTGATAAGGGCACTGTCTTCGGTCTTCAGTCGGTAGGCGCTTGGCCGCATGACCTCGGCTATAATGAACGGCCCTTCCCAGATTGGGGATAATTTGTGCTTGTCTTTAGTGGTTTGTATTTTCCTCAAGACGAGATCCCCAACCAAAAAGGCATGGCCACGGACATTGCGATTGTGGTAGCGACGCAGGCCTTGAAGATACCTTGCTGACTGGATTGTTGCGATGTCCCTTGCTTCTTCCAACTGATCTAGCTCGACCAATCGGGTATTGTTTGAGACATCTTCTGAGTAAGCCCGGACTCACAGAGAGCCGAACTATAATTCTGTCGGTAGCATAGCCTTAGCACCGTAGACCAGAAAGAAAAGGGATTGCCCTGTTGCCTGACTAACCGTGGTTCTGAGAGATCAGAGAACGGATGGGAGTTCTTGTACCCACCGGCCTACGTATGGTTGTAGTCGGTCGAATATCCTGGCCTTGATGCCTTGTAAGACCATACCGTTGGCTCGTTCGACCTGCCCGTTGCTCCGCGGGTGTGCCACAGATGCATAGCAGATCTTGATGCCGAAATCTTCACAAAAGTCTTGGAATACGCCGCCCGTGAACTGAGTACCGTTGTCGATGATGATGCGGTTAGGGACCCCGAATCTGTATAGTATACTCATGATGAAGTCCTTTGCTCGTTCCGCTATTATAGTTGCAACAGGTTTTGCCTCAATCCACTTGGTGAATTTATCCACTGCGATGAATAGATGTGTGAACCCTCCTGGCACTTTCTTGTAAGGCCCGACCATGTCGAGCCCCCATACCGCGAATGGCCAAGAAATAGGGATAGTTTGGAGTTCTTGGGCTGAGAGATTGGTTTGTCGTGCGTAGAACTGGCAACCCTCGCATTTGCGAACAATTTCTTTTGCGTCAGTTACTGCTGTGGGCCAGAAAAATCCCTACCGATAAGCCTTTCCGACTATCGTCCTGGATGCGGCATGGTTGCCACATATGCCCGACTGGATCGACTGTAGGATCTGCTTGCCCTCCTAGGTGGTGACGCAACGCATGAGGATACCGGATGCGCTCCTTCGGTATAGGTCTTCTCCGACTAGTAGAAAGCTTTTGCTTCGATGCTTGATTTGCTCGGGCGATCTTCTGGGAGTTCATTGTCCAGGAGGAATTTGATAACAGGAGTCTGCCAGTCTTGACATATGTGCAGCGCCTCATCTGTAGCCAGGGTAGGTTCGCCTCCCGACTGCTCCGGCGCCAGTTTCTTCTTGACTGATGGCTCCATGAGTTGCTCGACAAAGATCCCTGTCGGGACCGCTTCTCGCTTGGATCCCATGTTTGCCAGCTCGTCTGTAGCATCATTGTATTGTCGTAGGACATGTGTTATCTCCAGCCCGTCAAACTTGTTTTCCAGCTTGCGGACCTCCTGACAGTATGCCGCCATGGTATCATCAAGACAAGTCCAGTCTTTCATGACTTGGTTCACCACGAGTTGAGAATCCCCGCGCACAACCAGTCGACGTATGCCGAGCGATATAGCAATCCGGAGCCCGTGGATGAGTGCCTCGTACTCGGCGATGTTGTGGGAAGCCGGGAAGTGGATTTGTAGAACGTACTTCAGTTTTTCGCCAGTGGGGGATGTCAATATGACTCCGGCCCCGGCGCCGCCGATCCATAGAGAACCGTCGAAGTATATTGTCCAGTACTCTAGCTTCACTGTTGATGTAGGCAGTTGAACTTCTGTCCACTCGGCCACGAAGTCGGCTAGAGCTTGTGATTTGATTGTTGTCCGTGGCTGAAAGGTGATATCGAATGCCATCAACTCGAGTGCCCATTTAGCGATTTGGCCGGTGGCCTCGCGATTATGGAGGACGTCCCCGAGTGGAAACGATGTGACCATCGTGACTTGATGTGCTTGGAAATAATGCACCAGCTTCCGGACTGTGATGAGTAGGCCATATAACAGCTTCTGGACCTGCGAATATCTCGTCTTCGAGTCGGCAAGCACCTCGCTGACAAAGTAAACTGTCCATTGTATTTTCTGGATGTGACCCTGTTCGGATCGCTCGACCACCAGCACCATGCTGACTACCTGAGTGGTTGCTGCCAGATATAGCATTAGCGGTTCTTGGGGCATGGGTGACGCCAACACGGGGGGTGATGTGAGAAATTTCTTGAAGTCTTCGAAGGCTTGCTGGGCTTCGGGAGTCCACTGGAAGTCGTCGGCTTTCTTCAATAGCCTGAAAAAGGGCATACCCCGTTCGCCCAGTCGGGAAATAAATCGGCTGAGTGCTGCCATGCAGCCTGTCAGCTTCTGGACATCCTTCTGGTTAGTCGGGGGAGCCATGTTCATTATTGCGTTGACTTTCTCCGGGTTGGCCTCGATGCCCCGATGCGAGACGATGAAGCCGAGTAACTTGCCGGATGGCACACCGAAGGCGCACTTTTCCGGGTTCAACTTCATCTTGAATCTTCGAAGATTTTGGAAGGTTTCTTCCAGGTCAGCGATGAGGTCTTCTTTGGACTTGGTCTTGATCACCACGTCGTCGACGTAGGCTTCCACGTTGCACCCGATCTGAGTGTGCAGACACCGCTGAATTGCCCGTTGATAGGTTGCTCCAGCATTTTTTCAAACCGAACGGCATTGTGATGTAGCAGTACGCTCCAAACGGCGTGATGAAAGATGTCTTTAAGCAGTCTTCCTCCCTCAGGCTGATTTGATGGTATCCCGAGTAGCAGTCGAGAAAGCTGAGTAGGTCGCACCTGGCCGTGGAATCTACCACCTGATCTATCCTGGGAAGACCAAATGGGTCCTTGGGGCACGCCTTGTTGAGATTGGTGTAGTCGACGCACATGCGCCATTTACCATTTTTCTTCCAGACCAGAACTGGGTTTGCCAGCCAATCCGGGTGATAGACCTCCTTGATGAACCCGGCTGCGAGGAGCTTGGTGGTCTCCTCCCGAATAGCATCCTTGCAGTCTTGAGTGAAGTGCCGCAGCCATTGCTTGACTGGCTTGGCGTCTGTCTTCACATTGAGGGCGTGCTCGATCACCTCCCTTGGTACGCCCGGCATGTCGGACGGTTTTCACGCAAATATATCCTTGTTGGCTTGGAGGAAGGTGACGAGCGCATCTTCCTATTTGGGATCGAGTCCGGTCCCGACTAGGGCAGTCTTCGAGGGGTCAAAAGGGTCCAGGGGGATCTTCTTCGTGTCAGAGTCCGCTGAAATTCCCGACTTCGCCGCCTTTTTTGCCGGAACTTGATCTTGCTCGACTTCAGTTGTGGCGGCTTGCCGGATGCTGTTGCGCCCGACTGCCGCCTCTTGTGATTGAGCCAGTTCACAACTCTCCTTGTCGCAGGTGAAAGCCTGCTTGACGTCGCTGCAGAGGGAGAGGACTCTTGCTGGCCCAGGCATCTTGAGCACCATATATGTATAGTGCGGTATCGCCATAAATTTGGCGAGTGCCGGTCGTCCAAGTATCGCATGGTACACGGTCTCGAAGTCGGTGACCTCGAAGCAAACGTTTTTCGTGCGGAAGTTATCCCGCGTGCTGAAGGTTACTGGCAATGTGGTCTGCCCGAGTGGAGTTGATGACAGGCCGGGAATTATCCCGTGGAAGGGCGCAGTGCTGAGCCGTAATTCTGAACAAGGAATCCTCATCTCGTCCAAAGTCTTGGCGAATAAGATGTTGAGCGCGCTGCCTCCGTCGATGAGTGTTTTCTTCAGCCTGATATTTCTGACGACCAGGTCCAGGACGAGTGGATAGCGTCCCGGGTGCGAGACCCGATCTGGGTGATCTGCGCGATTGAAGGTAATGGCCATCTCTGACTAGCGCAGGTACTGGGGGGTGTCCGTCGTAGAGACCGTATTGACGTCGCGTGCAGATAGCTTCTGTTTTTGCTTGGACTCGTACGCGAGCGGCCCTCCGAAGATGTGATTGAGCTCGGCTTGGGGATCTTGAAAATCATCAGCCAGGCCCTAATCTGGCTTGTCTTTGTCCTTGTCGGCGCCAGATGATGAAGCCTGCTCAGAGGCAAACTTCTTAAGCATGTAGCAGTCTTTGGCCGCGTGCTTGCCCTTGGGGTGGAAGGGGCATGGCCCGCTCATGACCTTCTGGTAGTCGTTATTCCGTTGGGGCCGCGACCGAGTGCGCTCCATTTTGGCCACCTCATTGTCCGACTTTCGCTTGCGGCTGCCAGACTTGTTTTGAGACGGCTCGTTGTCGGCTTTCACCTTCTGGTCTTTCTGTCGGGACTCCTTCTCGTCGAGGGCCTCTGCGACCACTTCAGCCAAGTCAGCGTATTTGTTGGCCATGTCGAAAAGAGATCGGACAGAGGGTGGTGGCTTCCGAGTGAATTTCGCGATGAACAGGGTGTCCTTTACTTCTTTGCAGAAGGCGGTGATGACAGCCTCGTCTCGGATCATTGGGATCTTGTTGCGCTTCTCGAAGAATCTCTTGATAAAATCTCATAGAGACTCGTTCTTCTTCTGGTGTAGTTGATACAAATCGTCCCCAGAAGATGGCCTCTCGTAGGTTCCCTGAAAATTGGCCATGAACCGCTCCCTGAGTTCTCCCCAGGAACCGATCGACCGCCTCGGGAGCCCTGTCAGCCATGTCCTCACCGAGTCGGCTAGCGCGACTAGGAGGCAGTTAGCCATGGCTTTGTTGTCGCCCCCAACAGCTCGAACTGCTAGGGTATATATGGTGAGCCAGGACTCGAGATTTGGTTTGCCGTCATACTTTTCAATTCCTGTGGGCTTAAAGCCAGTCGGCCAGTCGACGTCCTGTAGCTCCCGGGTGAAAGCTGGAATGCCTTCGTCTTCGTGAGGACTTGGGCTTCGACCACGGTGGTTAAACCACTCGTGATGGAGACCGAAGCGCTCGTTTTCATCCTCCAGTCGGCGGCGCTCGTTTTCGTGTCGTTCGTGGTGCCGGGCGTTGATGGTATGGCGGAGGTCGTGTTGTAGGCGCTCTCGGAGGTCTTGGTTGGGCCGGTGGTCATACTGGTGACGCCGCTGACTGTCATTGCCAAGTGACGTTTGCCTGGACTCCTCATGTGGCCGACTTGAGCCGGCCGCCTGACGCCGTGCTGACGTGGATGAGCCCGCTGTTGGAGATCCCGACCGATTAGTCGGTACCACAGTGTCGCCCGACTGCTGTTGTTGTTGCTGGCAGGCAGCAGCCGTGATCATCGCCTTAATCTTGGTGATAGTTGGGGTGGCCTGGTGATCAAGCCCGAGCTGGAGCATGTCCAGCAAGGTTGCGGTGGCCACAATATTCTGTTGCAGCGTGATGAAAATGTCGTGATCGCCGACTTTAGTCTGGAGAATCTACTGCTGAGCTGCTCGCCCAGCCTTGCGTAGCCCGTCATT
Organism: Oryza meyeriana var. granulata; assembly: GCA_003991445.1. NCBI lineage: Eukaryota > Viridiplantae > Streptophyta > Magnoliopsida > Poales > Poaceae > Oryza > Oryza meyeriana. Next base: position 129,346 of record RYFJ01002340.1, read on the forward strand.
GCGAGCCTCGCGGTCAGCCTCCTCCTGTTGTCGCAGTCGGCGCGCCTCCTCCTGTTGCTCCTCTTGTAGTCAGCGCACCTCGGGTGGTGTTGAAGCCATAAAGATCTCGCGGGGGAGGAGGAAACTCGCCAGACTGGAGTCCGAACTAGCGTTTGAACCGTTATCCGACTTGGAGTCGGACTCCGAGTAGTTTATCGGAGTAAGAACGACCCCGACCTCTCTAGATCAAATCTGAAACGACGCTTGGCCATGTCCAAACTGAATCGCAGGAGATCGGGTCTGCTGCGCGGGATGTAGATCCGCAGCGTCGCCGAATCCGTGTGGGAGATTGACGATCTCTCCCCTTCTTGGCCCAACCCGAGCTGGCTCAAGGCCTAGCGCAAGTCGGACGCCGAAGGAGAGAGTTGTCCCAATGCTCGGCGAAGTGAAGGACTGCCCCAGTAGATCATTGAAGGAGATTGCGGCGTCCTGTGGGCCGACTGGCGCAACGTTGGCTGGTTCCTCGGCCGGCTGGATTGGATCTGCTTCGGCCAAGGTGAGGTTGCCGATCTGGTCGGCGATAAAATCGAGGCTTCCAAAAGAGATTATGTCTCCAGGGGAGAACTTGTCGCCATCGATTCTGGTTGCTGGATCCATCGAGCTTGTGGATGTGAAACTCGCCGGAGCCCCTACCTGGTGTGCCAACTGTCGATATTTTATACCAGCAATATAACTATAGGGCTACTCGGCAAGGGGAAACTCGGTGGATTGCAGAGGAACGCAAGGAGAATTTTATACTGGTTCAGGCCCTTGATGTGAGGTAATACCCTACGTCCAATTGTAGTGTTATTCCTCTGAGGTGTTTGTCGATCGATGATCTCGTGATCTCATGCTCTCGTGCCCCTTGAGGGGCGCCCTGCCTCCCCTTATATACTGGGGGACAGGGGTACATGATAGGAATCCCAGCCAAATACAACCAAGGGATTTCTCTCTTAGAGATAGAAACTTATCCGACTAAGACTATGTTTTCCTTATCGTACAAGGTAAAGTCTGCCGGGTGCTATCTTATCTCTAACTACATGATTCGGCCCATCCTCTATCCGTGTGGCCCATATGCTGGTGGTGAGGTACCCGGGGCCCATGGCCTCCACAGTTGTCTTGACTGGTATGAAGTGGGCTACCTTAGTGAGTCTGTCCACCACTACCCATATGGAGTCAAAACCTGATACGGTCCTTGGCAATCCAGTGATGAAATCCATCCCCACTTCTTTCCACTTCCATTCAGGAACTTTAAGGGGTTGCAGTAATCCTGCAGGTCTTTGATGCTCGGCTTTCACCCGTTGGCATACATCACAAATTGCCACATATTCAGCTATTTCCTGTCACGTGCTAGACCACCAGAACTTCTCCTTGAGATCTTGACACATTTTGGTGCTGCTAGAATAGATTGAGTACTGAGTACCATGGACTTCATCCAAGATCAGCATCTTCAGTTCTTCTTTGTCTGGTACATAGATTCGTTCCCCGAACCATACAATACCTTGTTCATCTTCTAGAAATCCACTAGCTTTACCCTTTTTCATGTTTTTCTTGATCTCTAGGATGTCTGGGTCGTGGCTCTGAGCTTCTCGGACTTGATCCACCAGAGTAGGTTGTGCTTCCAAAGCTGCCACATATCCTTGACTGACTAATCCTAGATTTAACCGTTCAAACTCTTCACACAATTTCGAAGGTAACTGTTGGCCTTCCGTGGTGTTGCAGTAACTCCTCTGCCTAAGGGCATCAGTCACCACATTGGCTTTCCCCGAATGATAATGGATTTCGATGTCGTAATCCTTGATCAGCTCCAACCATCTCCGTTGTCGAAGATTCAGATCTGGCTGGGTGAAGATATACTTCAGACTCTTGTGATCCGTGTAGACTTCACTACGGTTGCCGATGAGATAGTGTGTCCAAATCTTTAAAGCATGCACTACGGCTACGAGTTCCAAATCATGGGTAGGATAGTTATTCTCATGGGGTTGTAACTACTGTGAGGCGTACGACACCACTCTTCCTTCTTGCATCAGCACACATCCTAAACCTTGCCGGGATGCTTCGCAGTAAACTTGAAATCCTTTCTTGGGATCTAGCATGATTAACACAAGTGCAGATACTAGCTTCTTATTCAACTCTTGGAAACTCTGCTCACACTCTGCTCTTTCCCGCGCAATCACGTATGTCTCTGTGTATGGCTCCAGATGGCACCAAGGCCATGCCATCCATGCGCTTGTTCGGTCGATGGAATCTCCTCTGTTTTTCCCCTTCCGTCGCTGCCGCGCATGCTATGCGCCGCCACCAAACTACTCCGTGAAGGATTTCTCTCCACCGCCCCCGAGCCCTCTTGGCCCCTCCTAACCGCCGCCATGGCCGATGCCCCTTCTCCCCTTTTTCTCTTCCCTCTGCCCCCAGTCTCCCGCTGCCAGTCATCGTTGCTAGGTCTCTTAGAAATCCGAGCCACTCAATCGATTCCCCTGCATCTCCTCTCCCCATCAGTGTAGCCTCCTCGCCGCGGAATGCCACCACTTGCCGGAACATTTCCGCCGCCGTCAGCCATTGGATCCCGCCGGCAGAGCCATGCCCCTTCCTCGCTCTCACTGCTATGTGGGCCCTACCCTGACCTAAACAAAAACCCTCTCCAATGCAATGTGCGGTTGACACCGGGCCTAGCCTCTCGCCCCTCTGTCGTCGGTGCCCTGGTTCATAGACCACGCGCCACTGACCGGTGGGCCTTGTCCCCTCGGTCCATGTAGACTGACGCGTGCACCCGCCCCACTCGTCCTCTCTCTTCGTACCCGGTTGGACCCAGTCCATGCGCCATAACCGCTGACGTGTAGGCCCCTTCCTTGGTCCACACTGGCCTACACTGTGTACCCCTTGTGTGGCTGCTGCCTAGGTCCAACAGCCCACTGCCCCTGTCCTCCCTCTCCCCCACTGACCCATGGGCCCAGTGCACCAGTGGCCCCTTTGTCAGTGACACAATGAGGATATCCCGAGAACATTCCATTCCAGAAATCCCATAAGTCATTTCCTTTATTCTAGAAATTCAAATAAACTTTGGAAATTCATATCTCTTAATCCGAAGCTCCGATTGACTCCGTTCCAACTTTAGTAATTCTCTAAAATTGAGATATATCTGATAGCACTATTAGTAGTCCTAAATAGGATCTTTTCATTGATCTTTGTGTAGATTCTTGACGCTGTCAGAATTTTCTTTCAAAGCGGATTTCGCTGAGATTTCTCGAAGATTTGTGAAGACTTAGAGCAAGGCAATTCACCCTTGATCAATCGAGCCTATATGTAAATTTAATTTACTTTGTTTGCGAAATTTCATCGATAGATGTGCATTGATCTATGCGGTCTCGTCTGCGAGTCAGATCAGTGGACCTTTCAAACTTGTTGCACTTCAATGCTTCTTTGACATTGAAATACCCTGTTCCCTTGTAATCACCATTGTTGTGCTTCAGTATTCATGCACTCCTGTGCGAGTACTGACGATCGCCTTCAAACTTTAAAATTTGAGAAACCCCTTGGGTAAAACTTGGTTTTACGAAACGTTTGGAAAACCCAGCACCTGGGTCGGTGCCTTGTGAAAGAAAAATGAGTTTTAAAAATGGAGATTCGCGACACAAGGCCAGTCCGATGTGTGATGCCTGTATGGTCGCCTTAAGGATCGATTCCTTTGGAATTTCATCCAAACATATGATAGTACAACCACATGGATGGAATGGAAAGCCCCTGGCTGAGTAACTAGCCACCCAGGGACGCCTTGCATGTTATTGGACTATGGATCACGTGGGAAGGCATTGGGAATGCCTCCTAGGTTCTTGGTATAGTATGGCCTTAGACCCCTTCAGTTGGCATGGGGTAGCCTAGGTTGGCTTGGGAAATGTCTTGTCACAAAAACCTCTATGTCACCAAATCATACCCAATCAGTGTGAGCTGGTGACTAGAGTAAATCGTGTCGTATGGGTAAAGTGTACCCCCTCTGCAGAGGTCTAAACTGTTTGAACAGCTGTGCCCACAGTCATGTGCGGATGTAAGATGATTCCTTAGCGTAATTTTGTTTTACACTGTTTGCAAAATATGAGTGTGGTTTAGGAACTGTGGAATGGAAGTGCCGTCAAGGACGCGGGACGTCTGATTATTATGGTTTGGCTGTCATGGACAGCAGGACTCGAGAAGTCCGGAGATTTATTTTGGCTTTGGGAGCAACCATGATGCCAACTCTTGAGATTGTGAAAGCTGGAAAAAATAATTTGATACATTTCACTCCGATCGGGCAAGACCCACCTTTGATTGTTGAGAAGCACACACTTAGTTGATTTAAAAGATTTCAAATAAAATAGATTGCAAAATATCCAACTTATCTTTGAAGCCTGCAACAACCACCTAAGTTCCTCTGGCTTGTTGAGTACGTAAGTACTCAGCCTTTCTCTATATATATAGTTCTTCGTCAGGAGCTGGAGCTAGAGTTGCAGTGAAGAGAAGATTAGGGTTTCGTCCTGGCTCCCAGCCGCTACCTGTAGTGTTGGGACTTAGTCCGTTGTTCCGTTACTGCCGCTGCCTCTGTGCTGTTCGTTGCTATCTCCAGCTTGCCTCGAAGCTACAACGTAAGTTAAGGTATAAGTCTATTTATTTATTTAAGGTTCTGCGATGATACATATCTGATTTTCGTGGATACCAGCGTTGCGTCCTGGGACTGGTATCGATATCACGGTTTTGCGGGAAAGTAGTTCATGTTATTTTCCTGTGGCGCGCTCTATCTGATAGCATAGTACGGTGGTGCCAGATCGGGATGTGACACCGTAGGAGGCGCTGCTGCCGTGCGGAGGCCGAACGTGGACACCGGGGTGCTCTCCCGCCCCTTCCAGCCGATCTCCAACTGCATGTAGAAGCTCACCTCGCACATCCGCGCCACGCCCCTGGAGGTATGCAGCTGGAACTCCTCCCTCGCCTCGCAGTAGTTTCAGAATGGATCGGGAGCAACTTAAAAAAGGACAATGAACATGTTACATGGGCATTTGATCTTCAGGCTAACATAGATATGTTTAATTCTTGTGGGTAATATTCACCTTGCCTTTTCTTCTGACCACATTTCCTTCTCTGATATCCTATCTATCCTACATCTCTGAAATAGCTAATCCATGAATGCTAAGAGCTTCTTGCTCTATGAATCATACGTCTACATGTTTAATTCTATTTTGTTGTTTGTAAACTGAGGAAAATTATTCTTAATATACAGAAAAAGAAGCTATTGGGCACTGCTCGACAACCCTCAGGGTTTGGACATTGCAATAGTGCAAGCAGAGCACAGTCATAGATGGCACCCTGATGATGTCAAGATGCTACAAGCGTTGTCAAGGAGAGAGAGAGAGCCTGATGCAGGTAAAGTTTGTCTTCACATTCTCCCCAACTCTGGCCATTGGGTTCATGTGGACAATCCCAGGGGCTACCGGAGATAATGGCTCCCAACTTTCTGTCAGCTGCTAAAATTTGAACTCAGAAGTTTCCTGGAACTTAGTAAATCTTCATGTCAGGTTCATAGCTTCATCCCACTTTGAATACCACTTGAGTGGAAGGATATCTGTGCGTGTGCATGCCAGAGTAAGAAAGCTAGAAATTGTACTGCAGTAAAGTTAAATTTGTTTACCTCATAGTGGGACATTATTACTTCACCAAAACTAATCTATTTAAATTGTACGCTAGCGGTGTGGATGGCACAGAGCGGAGTGGATCACGTTACTATGGATTGTATGTTGGAGATTTTTTAATATGCATAGGAATAAATAAGTTGAACAATAATAGTATTATATCAACTGAAAAAGAAAAATCATAATGGCCGTGAACAAAATGTAGAACAAATTTATTCAAGAAAAACCTGAATTAACATGTATTCAAGGATAAAATTAAGTGTTCCACAAGGGGTTTTGAGAAATTTGATAATCATAAATTAGAAGGATAAAAATAAGCTAAACTTTGCTAGAAAATATGAATTATATCAACCAGTTTTAAACAGGGATAATTGGAGAATTTTGTGCTTTGTGTCAATAAAAGAAATACTAAAACAATATGCACAGGCTATGATAGGTCCCGGTGATCGATTTAAGCTCCAGTTTCTCCGATGGTATAATAGGTGCCAATCTGATATGATTGGTACGTGAGCAGCGGCGAAGCCGGGGGGGCGCCGGGGTGGGCCTGGCACCCACCATCGATCAACAAACCCCGGTTCGATTAAATATTAAATAAAACAATCAATCTACTATTGCGTGATCTTCCATTTGGTGAGATGGTTTTGGCGTGTTGCATGCATACTACAGATCCTAAGATCGATTCCTACCTATCCCTTTCTTTCTTTTTTCTTTTAACCTCTGTTGCTATTAGATGCCTTTTTTCCTTTTTCTTTTAGCTCCATTGGATTTCAATTTGATGGCATATTATATATCACATGTAGTAACTTTTTACCTCTCATATACCGAAAGCCTCTTCATTGAATCTTTAATTTAATGTCATATTAAAATTGCATTGTATCTTCAATTTTATGGCATATTAGATGGCACATGTACTTTTTTTTAATAAAATAGCTCTTGTAAAACAAAAGCCTCTTCATTATATCCTGAATTTAATGGCACATTAGAATTTAATGGTACATTAGAATTTAATAGCATATTAGATGTCATATGTAATATTTTTATGATAAAATAGCTTTCATAAACCAAAAACCTCTCGCCATAGCGGCGACAGTGTCATCGTTATCTCGCCGAAACTCTGACCACACCATAGGACGAATTTGTAGAGAAATCTCGGCACCCCCAATCTTGAAATCCTGGCTTCACCCCTGTAGGTGAGGGCTTGTTTGCTCGAGTCAAAGTGCGAAAGCACTAACATAGTGGAATAAGCATTTCCTGGTGAAAAAGCTCAAAAAGGCATGAGTCATGCGTCTGTGCAGATTCCTGAGTTCCGTTTGATGAAAGTGATGCAAATTTTAGTGCTCTATACTTGTATATTGACCGGCCACGGTTCTCTTAAATTATCATGTCGAACTTATTTCACTGATTGAACTCTGTAAATCCAGCTATTTAGTGAAAAATGTACATGTAAGGTGCACGTTCTACTAGTTTTTTTTTGTCTTTATTAAGAGAAATATGAAGCTTCTATAGTTCTATCTGCTTTATTTCAACGTAATTTAGTGTACTTATCAGTCCTACTGATGCTGTGATGTTAATTGCTTCTTATCTGTGTTTTGCCTCCTACTAAGTACTGATGAGCATTATGAGCTAACTCCTTGAGTCATGCTTGAATTGGGAGCAGGTTCTCAAAGGTGTTTTGTCTTTGCACTGATGCAAGCGTAATTGGAACTCCTTTCTATATAATGCAGTATCTAGAAGGACTAATATACCCTGACAACAAGTTGACGGTACGCTTCTTATGAGCATTGTTAGTCTAGACATATTCTTCAGACTGCCTGTATATGCATTACTGGGTGATGATTTAGTATGAAATCTGTACAGTTTTACCTAGCACGTAGGCATTTTTCTAGGTTATGACGGTTCCATGCGTAAGGGAATTCACATCAAATGAAACCTAGTCTTGTAGTTGATTAGGAAGTAGCTACCTTAGCCGCACCGACCCTCCCTTGCGTGCATCGTCGCCTTACGCCAACGCCCACACGCCACCGATGGCACCTCCTCGCGCTGTTCCTCTGAGACAATGGTGCCGCCCCTCTGAGCTGTCGCCGAGCCATTGTCGGAGAACGCCAGATCTGGCTCCCCTGGCCTTCAATCCTATTTGTGATGGCTGGTGGCATTGCTCTCAACATCGGAAATTTGATCTCGCATGCTCAAGTCTGGTTGTAGTTGTAGGTACACCCAAACATGCACAAATTCTGAACCTTTTGTCAATCTACAGCCTTTGTTGTTGCACTTTTCTGATGACCTGATGTAGATGACCATAAACTCTTGTAGAAATAACCATGAAGTACTTTTTTGATGGGCAAATAAATAGGGTAGAAATTCTTTTCCGAGGTGTAGCATGCTTCCTCATCACCGTCTTTATTGTTCTGTTGTGCACTCTTCCAACGCCAAGGATAATCAGAAGCTAAGCATGGCAAGATTCAGGAATGCATCTGAGCACTACCAATCTTAATTTTTTTTTATGTCAAGTAAAATTTGTTTGTAAGAAGAGTAGAGGTATTGAGCTCAGCAGTGATGTTGATGACAAACGAGGTATCTATCTAACCGCATGAAAAAGGGCTGAGATCATGCAATGCAGAAGCCAACAAAGTTGCTACTTGCTACTTGCTACCATTTTTTTCAGTGAAGTTGCTGTCTGATCAAGAAGCATTGAAGGATGGCGAAATCAACAATTTTGACACCGGCACCATAGAGTTCAGTGTCCTTGGGAGATATTTTTATTAGCTTACCGTTCATACGTTCCTTCAAATTACAATATTGTAGTATAAATTTTTTTCTCCACTCATCTTTGGGGCTATTTAAATTCCTTTCAGAGATACACATACTTAATTCCAAAATGAAATTATATTTTGTTAATCTATCCTACTAAATTTTGTCATGTCATTAGTGTTGCATTAATCAGTTCTAATTTATATAGTACAACAATTGATTTGTGCTTGCTTTCTACTGTAAAATCCATGGCCTAATATAATGTCCTCAGGCCTCTGCCCTGCACGCGCGGCAGTTGGATGCGGCAAGGCCGCGCGGTTGTTTTCAGTGGTCTTCGAAATCGGGGGAGAGAGAGGGGGGCCTTTATGTTGAAAATAAAAGAAAAGGTTCATCATGCTTCCAAATTTTCTTTATTCCAAGAGAAGCCCAACAAGCCCATGCTTCGGCCCAACAAATCATTAGATAGGTCTAATTCAGGATCTTTAACATACAATCACAGCTGGGGTGGTGGCGCAGTTGGCTAGCGCGTAGGTCTCATAGCTGAAGCGAGTAATCCTGAGGTCGAGAGTTCGAGCCTCTCTCACCCCACACAGTTTTTATTTTTTTTCCTTTTTCTGCCCTGTCCTCTCCAATTTCTGAACATTTTGAAGGTTTTATTCTCAAGCCTCTCCCCTGTTGCTCCCCTGTTGAATTTTTATTTTTTTTCCTTTTTCAAGGTTCCCCTGTTGAATTTTTATTTTTTTCCTTTTTCTCCCCTGTCCTCTCCAATTTCTGAACATTTTGAAGGTTTTATTCTCAAGCCAAGAAACAGAAACCAAGAAACAGAAAAACAGAATATGAACCCGATTCTGCCTTAGCCTCGCTCGCGCAGAATAAAGCAGCAAGATGCCATCCTTCTCCATCCATCTAAATAAAGCAGCCATGGCCGAACCGAAAGTAAGCCAATCTTCTTCCTCACCCTGCATTCTCCTTCGCTTTCTCCACACGCCAACGCGCCAACGCAAGCGATTGATACCTTCTTCGTCATCGCTAGAACATTCTTTGGCTTGCTGCTCACTGCCAAGCATGCCTAGCTATCCCCCTCACCTCACTCCATGCAAGAATGTCCCAGCTAAAGCTAGCTAGCTAGCTAGCTACCCTAGGTTAGGTACAAGGCCTACTGGGCTACTACACCAGGCGACACATTTGGTCTACACGTGTAGCCAAGGCAGAGGAGCCTGCTTCCTTGGCTGCCATGGCGAGCGCGAGGCCGCCGCGGGGGACGACGACGTGGTGTAGCGGCTGCGGCGCGTACGTGGCCGTGCCGCCGGGGGCGCGCTCGGTGCGGTGCGCGCTCTGCCACGCCGTGACGCGCGTCGAGCGCCGCCACGGCGGTGGCGGAGGAGCCCTGGGCTTCATCAAGGGCCTCATCAGCGCGTTCGGGCCCCAGCCGCCGCCCTCCGTGTCGTCGTCGTCGGGTACCTGCGGCCTGGCGCAGCGGCGGCGAGCTACCCGCGCGTCCGCGGCAAGAAGCGCGCGCTCCTCGTCGGCATCAGCTACGCCGCCACCAAGTACGAGCTCGAGGGCACCGTCAACGACGTCAACTGCATGTCCTTCCTCCTCCGCGAGCGCTACGGCTTCCCCCCCGACAGCATCCTCGTCCTCACGCGTAACCACGAATCCATCCAACTCACCATCCTTCCCATGCATCGTGATCTCGATCGATCGATTTGGCGAGCTAACGAAGTGTTTGACCGATGGCAGAGGAGGGCAGTGACCCGTACAGGTTGCCGACAAGGGCGAACCTGCTGCTGGCGATGCGGTGGCTGGTGGAGGGGTGCAGCGCCGGCGACTCCCTGGTGCTCCACTTCTCCGGCCACGGCGTGCAGAAGCTGGACAACAACGGCGACGAGGTGGACGGGTACGACGAGGCGCTCTGCCCCGTCGACTTCGAGCAGGCAGGCGTCATCCTCGACGACGAGATCAACGAGACCGTCGTCCGGCCGCTCGGCCCCGGCGTGAAGCTACACGCCATCGTGGACACCTGCCACAGCGGCACCATCCTCGACCTCCCCTACCTCTGCCGCCTGTCAAGAACCGGCTACTGGCAGTGGGAGAACCACAGCCGGCGGCCGGAGTTGGCCAAGGGGACGAGGGGCGGCCTCGCCATCTCCATCAGCGGCTGCGGCGACAGCCAGACCTCCTCCGACACAACGGTGATACTATATCTGCAACCAAACTCTGCCTCCTCCATGGATCGTTAGCAAGTGATCGATCGACCTGATGGCTGATGATGCATGCAGGCGTTATCCGGCACCGCGTCGGGCGCCATGACGTACAGCTTCATCAAGGCGGTGGAGTCGGAGCCCGGGACGACGTACGGGCGGCTGCTGAGCGCGATGCGGGCCACCATCCGCGACAGCGGTGGCGACCTCGGCATCCCGGGGCCCCTCGGCTCCTTCTTCCGCCGGGTCATCACCTTCAGCTGCGCGCAGGTGAGCGACAAATACAGCTCGATCGGATTAATGCAACAGCAACAACATCATTTACAACAGTTTGATCTTTAAAAATTTCAGGAGCCACAGCTCTGCGCCTCGGAACCGTTTGACATCTACAGGAAGCCATTCCTCTTGTGATCAATGATTTGCAGCATATACACTTATTTGTCTCTTGTCAGCATTATTTAGACCTATCCACACACATGAATGCAATCACAATGTCATGGAACTGAGATGCGCCTTCCGCCACCACCCCACCCCCCCGTTTTTTTTTTGCAATGTTGCTCCTTTCACTCGTTCGGCCCACAAGCGCGCGTGTAGCCCATTTGCATACATGCATTCGACGTGTTGGCCCAGAGAGTTTATACATAGAAACTCTATACACAAAACTTTATACTAAAAAAATTGTATTAGAAACTTTTTTATCTAAACTATCCGTAAATGAATTTGAAACAAATGTGAAAAAAAGAAAAAAAGGACACACCGTCCATGTGGGCCGTGAGACCCATGTGGCCTACCCACCACTCCGATTCGGCGTTTCCTTGACCGATTCGCGCAGCGAGCGCGTGTGCACGTGCATGTTCATCACCGATTAGCCCTTTTGGTTCAAAATTGCGCCTAGCCATCTGTGTCCTTTAGTGAGGCTAATTTTTTAAACTCAAATTTAATGATTGTATGCATTCTTAGTTAGAGAAACCGGAGATAAAAGAATCTTCCTTATTTAAAAAAGTTAAATCGCTATAAAAACATCACCAAGAGAGACCTAAAAATTAGCCCCCTATAATATTAGATCGGGGCTATAAAAAAAATATCAGATAAAAAACTTATGTACCAGCTCTAAGGGCCTATTCGGTTTGGAGGAATTTCGCAGGAATTTTGGAGGAATTGAATTGGTTCCTGTAAAATTCCTGCGTTCGACAAGAGCCCTAAGAGAGGTCCAAAAACTAGATTCTTATAGTTTGGTTGTGGGCCACGTAGGCATGATGGGACCGATTTAGGAGAGGATTGATCTCTCCCCCCTCCCCACGCACACATGCATGTTCCTAGCGTCGCTATCACCATACGTTGTGGGGGCGATTGGGCACGTGTATAGCTGCCCCAAATTTGGGCTCAACTTTGGGTCAGAATTGGACATGGAGAATTTTTGAAAGTTGGTTTGGATATCTGTTAGAGGCTTGTTTTCAACTCAGATTCTAAAATTTAACTTTTGTTAATCTGTTTAGGTCTTTTTTGGAGATGCGATATTTAGCTAAGCCTCTCACCTAAATGATGATTGCACCTTTTCTTTAAAAAAAATTGTAATGCCCCCTTCCTGGTACCCCCGTATGGTGATACCAGAGAGGAAGCGCCTCGCAGAAGATTGGTATGAACCAACTCCCACAGAACCGCGATGCCGGTACCAGTCCCAGGAATCCTTGCTGGTACCCGCGGTCAACGGAGATATACCACAGTAAATAACTAAATACATAAATACATATATATATACCTTTATAAGTTGCAGCCTTGGGAGAGCGCTGAGCAGCAACCAGCAAACAGAACCACAGCAGTGAAACGACAGCGCAGTGAGAACTCAATCCACAAGCAACGGCTTGGGACTAGGAAGGAAACATTAATCTTCACTTCAGCTTCACTCTTTCTGAAGGAGGAGAGAAAAGAAATGGATTGAGTACTTACGTACTCAGCAAGTCACGGAAAACGTGAATCATGCAGGCTATCAAAGAGAGGCTAGGATTTATTTCGCAAACTTTTTTTATTTGAAAACATTTTCGAAAACCTAAGTATGGATTGTCTCAATGTGATTGGAAGGAGGCTCTCGCCTAGATCCTGTCTACGAATTGCTTTTCAACAATTCGAGCGGACTAACCAGATTTTAATTGATCTCAGGTATTCTTTATACCGCCTATCGGATCATGACAGCGGTTTAGTGGATCTGTCCTCAAGTAGCTTTCCACTGTATCAATATCTATTACTTTATTTCCAATTTCGTCCACTCTAGGACGTAATCTCATTTTTCACTTCTGTCCCATCCAGGACATCATCTCTTAACTCATCTCAGCGGCTTCTCGAGCCATTCATAACTCATCTTATAACTCATCTCGATGGCTCTCCAAGCCATCCTTAAACTCAACTCAAACTTATACCGTTCCCACTCAGGAAGCCCTAACTATGATGCCAATCGACATCCCGGGTCACATAGCCCCGTTTCAGACCACTCATGTCATCCATCAGCCACAAAGGCCGATTCTGGTAACGATTTCTATACCACAAATATTTTTTGCAAACACTTGCAAACAAATCTACACTAGAGGAATCACCTTACATTGCCCGTAACCGTGGGCACGGCTGTTCGAACAGTTCGTATACCTTTGCAAAGGTTATACGCTTTACCCACACGACGCGAGCTTACTCCCACACTGATCAGGTGGGGAGATTCGCGACAAAGCCTTTCCAAAGCCTTCCCTAGGATAGCACGGCTACCCTATAAATATGAGTGCTCACACTCAACCAAGTACCAGGAAACTCATTTCCTGTACTCAGGGATGGGGGTATATCGCCTTCTTGGCAACCTAGCCAGTTCTCACATTTATAGCAAACCGAAAACCATTCTGGGAACACGTAGTTACTCAGCCAGGGGTGTCCCATACTACTCCGTGTTGGGTCACACTGTTGAGATGCTCGGATGGAATTTCCCAAGGAATCGGTCCTTATATGCGAATACGAAGTGCCACCACACATGCGATCACTTTGCACCGCGAAAATTTTCGCAAATAAATTTTATTTCGCAAACTCGCCGACATCACATGTCGGGTTTTTAAATCCTTTAGAAACCCTATTTTCCCAAATCGACAAACAATTGTGCTGTGGGTGGAACCGTCGGAATCGATGCTCAGAGAGCACGGTTACCAAGGTACCACGAGGTGGAGCGATAAGGAATGGGGTACCAAAGTCCTACGAGATTTGTGCAACTAATAGGCAGGTCCGTCGGTTCGACACGCAAACCGAGGCCAGTCAATTTATCGTGCACACTAGCCATGCAATTTTGCAAACAAAATATTTTAAATTTAGGAGCAATATGGTCAAAGAGTGACTTGCCTCAGACTTCGTCTTCAATCTTCGCGAAAATCCGGCGTCCGAAGAATTTCCGACGCGTCGACTACGCGTGAAACGAGAGAAAAATACACAAAAACCTAGAAATAATATACTATTATTAATAACTAATAGTGCCATGAGATAAATCTTATTTTTAGAAAAATTTAGAGACTTGAACGGGCTCAATTGAAGCTACGGTTGAAAAGATGTGAATTTTGAAAGTTTTTGGGATTTTTCTAGAAAAGAAATGAATTATTTGGATTATTGGAAAAGGATTATTTTTGGGGAATAGGGCTGACAGGTTTGGCCCATGTTCAGTGGCAGAGGAGAGAGAAAAAGAACGGGCCCACTTGTCATTGAGTTCATTATTAATGAAATAGGTTTATTTAGGATTTCTAATGGGCCGGGCCCACATGTCACTGGTGTGGCTAAGAGAGAGGAGGGGCTGGCCCACAGGTCATGGCTTGGGGGAATTAACTAGGAGGCCCGCACGTCAGACAAAAAGGAGAGAGAGATGGGTGTCGGATGGGATACAGGAGCTGGCCGGCAAACGAGTCGACGGCCGACGGCAGCGGAGGGGGCGCCGGCGAACGGCGGCGAAGGAGGAAAAATGAGCCATGGGAATGGAACGAGGAGGATACAAGGAAGAAGATGGCCGGCTCGGATTGGCCTATTGGTGGTCGACAGCGGCCGGCGACGAGCAACAGGAGCATCGGAGAGAGAGAAGGCATGGGGCGGCGGCGGCGGAACGCCGGCGGGTGCTCAGGTAGGGGTATTTTGGGCTTGCTTTAGGGGCGGTGAGGGGCGGCGCAATGTGGAGCGGCTCGGAAGAGGTCAGGGACGTGCAATGACGGCCGGCGGCGATTGGCGACGGCGTCCAGAGGCGGCAACCATGTCGAACGGCGGCGCGCGTCATGGGGCTCGGGCAGTGTTTCGGTCCTCAGACTTGGGGTAGAGGAGAAAAGAACTGGGAGAAGAGGCTCACCGAGGAAGGGGCAAACGGGCGGCGGCGGCTATGGTGAAAACGGCTGCGGCGGTCTGCGTCGGCGGCGGTGCCAAAATTGGGCGTTTCCGCCTTCGGGGCTCTCAGGCGAAATTGGAGGCTTGGTTGAGTTCGTGAGGTGGCAAGGAAGTTAGTGGTGGTGGCGACTTGGACGATTGTGCTCGGGGTGGTCGTATTTGGGTGGGTCAGATCGGCGATGGCGGCGGTGGAGAGAGAAAGAGACGACGGCGAGGCTTGCTCGGGATGGGCGGCAACAGGGAGTCTAGGGGGGTATTTATAGGCGGCGAGTGGCGCTAGGAGACAAGGAAGAGAGGCGGTGGAGCTTGGATATTTTCTCGGGCGAGCTCGGCTGGCACAGGACGGCGGGAGGCAAGGAGGCCGTGTCGGTCGGAGGGGAGAAAAGGTGGAATGGGCGCGGAGAGGACATTGAAGCGATGGGTCGAGGTGCCCGTGCGTGCGCATCGCTTCCGAGGCTCGGCATTGAAGGGAAAAGGCGGCGGCGGCAAGCTTTTTGACTCCGAGCTTGAGGCGGCGACGGCGGACCGTGTCTCACGCCGGGCGGCGGGGCGGCGAGGTTGATGATGGTGTCCGCGTGTTTTTATGGCGACGACCGTGCGGTAGGGACTTGCACAGGGAGGGAACAGGGAGAGGATTCGAGAGAGATCGAGAGAAGAGAGAGAGAGAACAGAGAGAGGACGAAGGAGGAAGAAGACGGGGAGAGTGACGACTGCCAGGCGGGGCCCGCGGCCGGGGTGCGTGTCGCGCGCACGGCGTCTGCGCTCGCGGGGCCCGGTTGCCAGCGCGAGGGAGAGGATACAGAAATGGGGAGGAGAGAAGGGCAGAGGCTGAGTGGGAGGACGGCCCGATGGAACAGGGTTCCTTAATATTTTCTTGGAATTTATTTGGAGAGGTTTTTGGAGAGTTTCCAATAGGGATTTTAATCCACAAATTTTATATTTTGGACCACAAGATTCTGGAGATTTTGTATGGGATATTTTCTGGCTAGGAATTGAATATATGTGTATATATTGATATTTTTGGGAGGTTTTGATTTTGGAGTTTATTTGGAAAAAGGTAAAAAGAGAGGGACTACGGAGGGGATTTTTTTTAGGAGAATTGAAAAGGTATTAATTGGGAATTTGATGTTTGATTTCTCAGGAATTAGATCAAAGGAATTTGAGGAGGGACTTTGATATATATTTATATATATATGCATATATATACATACACATATATATAATTGAAGGAAGGTCCAGAGAGGGAATTTTTGGAGGGATAATTGGAGATTTAAACTCGGATTTGATTTGAAATTTTGGGATGTTTGACTTTGGAGGAAAACATAAGAAATTCCCAGGGGTTGGATTTTATTTGGATATCTGAATGTTGGGAAAATTAAGGGAGACTCTAATATATACATATACATTTTTAAGAGAGGTTTTGAGAGAGGGTTTCAAAAGAGGGTTCGGGCTCGAATTAAATCTTTAATTCGAGATTATGACTCTGGGAAATTTGTGGGGACTTTTAGAGAAGTGTTTCTGAGATGGAATTTGGGCGTATATACATATATATGGATATTTGGATGATATTTGGAAATAGAAATGAGGAGATTCAAAAGGGGACTGGATTTGGATTTGGATTTAAGATTGGGACTTGATTCTCAGGGATATTTTGGGAATTTTGCAGTGGAATAGATTTGGAGTACCTCGAGGGAATATTAGAATTTGAATTTAATTCTTGGGATTTGAGGGCTTTAAAAATATATACATTTGGCAAGTTTCGGGAAGGGAGTTCTCGATGGAATTTAGGGTTTCTCGAGGGGATCAAAATGAGGAGATTTTGCTAAAAGGTTTCAAGGACGACTTTTGAAGAGTTTTATTGGAGGGCTTCAAATTGCAACATTCGAACCCGAGTACAGAGAGGTTTTGGGAGGTGTGAAATAGGAGTATTTTAATCAAAGGCTTCAGAAGGGATCTGATGGGAACCTTGAGTTTGAATTTTTCGAGGAAGTTTTGAGAGAGACAATCGAATTACAAAATTCGAGTTTCGGAATTCAGGAGAGAATTTTGGGATCGAGGATTTAGGGTTTCAAAGGAGGCTTGGATCTGAGATCTACGGCACTTAGTCCTTAAGCACACATAAAGAACCAAAATTTTGAAATTAGAGTTTTTACGAAAATAGTTTTTAATGGCCCAAAAATCGGGGCGATACAAAAATAGAGAGCGTTTTAAACCTATGTGTGTATGCCTCGCCTTTCAATAACAACTTTTTATGGATTCCACTCGTAAACGGCCATTAGAGCTTTTTGGCCTTTTGAGTGAGCGAGTGTTATGGCTCCGCCAATCAAAATATTAGTCAAACAATATAGAAAATTATAAAAAGCAACAGTGCTTTGGTGGTGGAATCGTGGCTGCATCAACCAGGATCTAAATCCTGGTGCCACAAGTGTTACGTATACTTTAATTGATTTCAATAGGAATTGAATGAAGTCAAGATTGTTTGCTGGTCTTCGTCTCTTCGAGCATGTTTTAGAGAGAGCGCTCACGGGTATGTGCGTGTGTATCTTTTGTGCAATCATAAAAAAGTAGAACTTAAAGTTGTAACTTAGTATTCTGATATATGTTCCATAAAATTTCAAGTTCAAGCACGATGCAAACAAGGAGGAAAAAAATAAATTTCGCTATATAATTTAAAGCTGTGCTATAAAAGTATACAATATTAATTATTAAATGTTTTTTCATCCGGTTAGTGGGCCATGCTTGGGCCAGCACGGTGCGTTGACACCTGATAGCCTGACGAGACATGTGACCCAGATACGTAATAGCCTTGTGAGTAGGGTGGTAATGGTACTAATTTTTTCTATAAAATTTAAGATTTGGATGTAAAATTGGTAGGCTAAATTTTATATAAATTTTTAAGCTAAAAATATAAAAAAAACTGAGATTAGATATAAAAGAATCTATGGGTCTTGGCCCATTACCACCCTTGCCTGTGAGGCATGACAGTCCAGAGATGTGATAACCTCGGGCCAGAAGTGGCATTCCAGCCCACAGATGTGATATATCACCGAAGACGTGGAGAGAGATGGCATCGGCTAACCAAACTTCCAAAAGCAGTCTGCAGCTGCAGCTTATGCCTAATTGTCCACTAACCAGTGGGGTTTCGGAATAAAACAAACGTTGGTTGCGTCGCCTACCAGCTCAGGCGATTCGATCGCATGTTTGCCCTTCTCAAGGCAGAATGGACAACCACTTGCTCTACGCATTTCCAACCTTCTAGAAGACGAACATTAATTGCTGCGTGCGTAGAGACAACGGCGTGGCATCTCTCGTCGTCGTCGGCATGGGCAACAACACAAGGCCGGCCGGCATGGCGAGCGCGCGTCCGGCGTCGTCGGGCACGGCGTCGCGGTGCGCACACTGCGGCGCGGGCCTCACCGCGCCGCCGCCGGGGGCGAGGACGGGTGCTGCTGCTGCCACCGTCCGGTGCGAGCTCTGCCACCGCATGACGCGCGTCGATTGGCGTGGCGGCCTCGGCATGGGGGAAGGCGGCGTCGGCGGCGGGACGCTCGAGCCCTCGTCGTGGGCGGCGTCGTCCGTCGTCAGGCGCGACGTGCCGGCCGGCTACCCGTTCGTCCCCTGCAGGAAGCGCGCGCTGCTCGTCGGCGTCAGCTACAGGGGTACCAGCTACGAGCTGGAGGGCACGGTCAACGACGTCGACTGCATGAGGCGCCTCCTCGGCGAAAGCTTCGGCTTCCCCGGCGAATCCATCCTCGTGCTCACCGGTAACCAAAGATTGTATTTCTCAAGAACTGATCGAGCTTAATTTGATTCGCTTGTATGATCGATGCGTTCTCGATCTTTTCTCAGAGAAGCTGGGCGACGACGACCCGTCGAGGTTGCCGACGAGGGAGAACCTGCTGCGGGCGATGCGGTGGCTGGTGGAGGGGTGCGACGCCGGCGATTCGCTGGTGTTCCACTTCTCCGGCCACGGCGTGCAGAAGCTGGACGTGAAGGGCGACGAGGTGGACGGCTACAACGAGGCGCTCTGCCCGCAGGACTTCGAGCAGAGCGGCAAGATCCTCGACGACGAGATCAACGAGACCATCGTCCGGCCGCTCGGCCACGGCGTGAAGCTCCACGCCATCGTCGACACCTGCCACAGTGGTACCATCCTCGACCTCCCCTTCCTCTGCCGCCTGTCAAGAACCGGCTACTTGCAGTGGGAGAACTACAGCCGGCGGCCGGAGTTGGCCAAGGGGACGAGCGGCGGCCTCGCCATCTCTATCAGCGGCTGCAGCGACGACCAGAAATCTGCAGACAGCAGCGTAACCATCTCTGCTTCATCATCTTCTGAAAAACTCGACTATCTGCATCTTGGTTGATCTTTGCAAGAATGTGTCCAGGGATTCTCGTCGGAAAAGGCCGCTTCGATCGGAGCCATGACGTACAGCTTCGTCAAGGCAGTGGAGTCGGAGCCGGGGACGACGTACGGCCGGCTGCTCGGCACGATGCGGTCCACTATCCGCGAGGGGCAGGGAAGCGGCCGGCGCCTCCTCCCCGGCCGGTTCGGCTCGTTCGTCCGCAAGATGACCCCTTCCGGCAGCGTGCAGGTGAGACCTGACCTGACCTGGCCGCCTCCGATGGGGAAGCACTCGTTCGAGCACCATGAATTGCATTGACGCCATCATGACGTACGTGTGTTACGCAGGAGCCGCAGCTCTGCTCGTCGGAGATGTTCGACATCTACAAGAAACCGTTTCTCCTGTGACCTGCATTTTCTCACCACGGATTCGGTTTAGCCGCTGCAACTCTGCTTTGATCGCCGCTGCCTCCGTAGATGATGAAACCTCTCCATCTGCTCTGTCTCAAGTCTGAACCTTTCGACAATGTCGCTATCGTGCTGTGTTGCTGTTGCCGTGTCGAGCTGTCATCTTACAAACATGCATTCGTGCGAACGTGATGTTACGCAGGGCTGGATTGGGCTGAATCACTGGATGTGCGTATATTTGTAAATTGTAACCCAAACTCTCTGTTTCCTGAAGATTTG
Source organism: Oryza meyeriana var. granulata (assembly GCA_003991445.1). Classification (NCBI taxonomy): domain Eukaryota; kingdom Viridiplantae; phylum Streptophyta; class Magnoliopsida; order Poales; family Poaceae; genus Oryza; species Oryza meyeriana. The sequence goes on from RYFJ01002340.1 coordinate 149,382, forward strand.
GCTAAAATTTGAAGGGACTAACTACACAATATTTGTCAAATTTCTATCCCTACGACCGGTCGAATTTTGAGCCACCCAATTCAAACCGAACGGCTCACATCCATCCGTCTCTAACACTAACCAATCCACCGTCTGCGCCGCCATTGCCTATCAACGTCTACCCCCGAGCTCGTCGCAGGCACCGCCACCTGCACCGGCGAGCCCTCCATCCCACCTCCTCTTCTTTCCCAATGTCGTCGAGGAGATTACGATGCCGCCACCGCCACCACCCTTGCTGGATGCTTTGGTGGCACCATTGCCATCTTGCTACCCTCCTGTTGCCATCGCCCACCACGAGGCCTCCGCTACATCAGGTTCCCTCTAAACTCACTCTCTCCCTCCGACCCTCCTCCTGCCGCCGCGCAACCTTGCAAATTTAATCCGATGGAGTCGCTACAACACTTTCTCCTCTTGCCATTAATATTCGTATTAGTCCAACTCCCACAAGGAGCAGATGCACGTAACACATAGCTTTATACTTTCATCATTTATTTGTGTAAAAAGGATCAACCAAAAATACAACCAGTCATAAAACTATAGAGAAAATCCCTTACGTACTCTTGAGTTTTCGCTCTATCTCTTCTGTGTCCTTGAATTTTGCCTCATTCCCTACATGCCATCAAGTTTTTATTTTGATCTTTTCTATGCCTATTCCGTTTGTTGACCATGAGTTGACCGTTATTTTTTTTCAAAATGACTATACCGTTCTTCTCTCTTATTTATCCTACCTACTTTATAAACATAAATCTCAATGAAAAAATACATATATTATTTATAATACAATCAAATGAAAAGAATTATTTGACCCCAAATTTGAAAAATAATTTAAATTTTCAAACAAATTTATAAAATTTGATGAAATCCATACAAAGGTTTCACTGACAAATTGAAAAACCAAAATTGTTTTTATTTGCATTTAATGTTTGGTGAAAATTTGTACAAATTTCATCAAATCTGATTTGAAATTTATTTAAAAAATTTAAATTTTAGTTTTCAAAATTGTAGGTAAATAATTATGTCTTGTTTGTTTTTTATAAATGAATTATTTTTCACGTTGAGAAATATGTTTTTCTTGATAAACTAACACATAAGTACGAGAGAAGTACATAGTTATTTTGAAAAAAAAAAATCTAAGGATTAAGTCAATTAACGAAATAGACATAGAGGGGATCAAAAATAAAAACTCAGAGATATATAGAGGATGAAATAAAATTGAGGGACACAGAAAGTATCGAGCGAAAACTTATGGACACATAAGTAATTTTCTCAAAACTATATGTGAGAAGTGACAAAATATATAAAAAAAAGAAGAGATAGAGAGGCCACAACAAATGCCCCTCGAGGTGGTGTTTGTTCGGAATCAAAAGTCTCGTCCCATTTGTCAAAATGAGCCTAGAGCTATGAGCCCGTACTTTGCTTTACCGGATTATCACAGCACGCTTTTTAAATGGTATCTTTTTAAAAAATTTTCTATATAAAAAAATTCTTAAAAATTAAGATAAATCAATTTTCCAACTTTTTATTATTTAATTTTTAATTAATTATACTATAATAATTTGTCTTGTTTTATATATGTCTTATAAGCTCCTCCGTAAAGCTTGAACATACTTCCTATACTTCCTAAAACCTTATCAGGTAGTAGTAGTACTGGCAGATACTTTTGCCGCGATTTTGATCCTCGCAAACATTCAATAGGAAAACAGGCATCCGAATCACGAAGGCACCCAACCAAAAGGTATAAGGGCATCCAATTATTTCGCCAAACATTTGATGAGCGATCATTTCGGAATCTCGTATATATACTAGGCAGCAGCTGCAGGAGCAGATAAGAATATGGACTCATTTTGGTATTGCTCCTACTTTAAAATTTTTATTTTATAAAGCTAGAGTTATGTCAAGCACTTTCGAGATTTGGATAATATAGAGTAGAGCTGTTGTTTTACTCCTTAAAATTGATCCTTAAAATTACAATATAAGAATAAAATAATCTTTTTATTATTTTTTAGTTTTACTTTTTTTTAAATAGAAGTTATATCAATCGGGTCCTATGACGCCGGCCGGACTGCAGGCAGCGAGCGGGGCGGCGCATATTGTTATCTTGTTGCTCGACCGAGATGACCCGACTCGGTCGGTCAGCCACAACCAGGCTGCAGCCACGTCGGACCATCCACTTTATTCTGTTCCTGTCGTCTCGTCTCATCCTGCTGCCCGTCTGTCGCCGCCCTCTCGCACGCACACGCAGCCTTCTTATCCATGGTGGAATATTAATTTTTCTTTTCTTTTTGAGTGTATCCATGGTGAAATATTTTCCTTTTTCTTTTTCAGAGAGAGGTTATCACGTGGAATCTATCTATCACCATTGGTGGCATGGGCGCATGGTCGGTCGGCTGTTGATGTGCGCTTTACTATGATTATCCGTCTGTTGACGTCGTGCCAATGCCAGCTGACGTCACTGCGATCCTCCTGTTGGTGTGCTGCCACCGCATGCTTAAAGTCGATCTGGGAGTTACTAGCTACGTCCAAAAAAAATTTTATTTCTATCTATAAATTTAAATAATACTATCTTTGGTTTTTAATAGATGACATCGTTAATTTTTATAATGACGTTTGACTATTTATCTTATTAAAAAATTAATATAAATATAAAAAATATGTATTATGTTTAAAGTTCTTTTAATAATAAGCTAAGTCACAACAAAATAAATTATACTTACTTAAATTTTTTAAATAAAATAAATAGTCAAACGTTATGTCAAAAGTTAATGACATTATTTATTAAAAACCGAAAATAGTAGTTTTTATTGACGAAGGTAGTATCAAGCCTGATGCCTGAGTGGCATGGTCTTTTTCTTCTGACATTTGCTTAAAATTTGCATATGGTATTTATCAAGAACTATATAATCAATCAAATACTCAAATATTTGCTTAAAATCCTATATTAGAAAAAAAAAAATAACCCTTTGCAGATACTTCTTTTTTTGCGTACGTTTCTCTTTTTTACCGATCTAGAGATAGCTATGTTCATTGCGCGAATATCAATCAAATCAGACAACTTAGATTCTTTTTCCTCCTAATGGGCATGGTAGATAAGAATTTCTAGGACTTCTCTTTTGCGGAGCTTCAATGAATATATTCCTCTTCAGTGGCGGAGGACGGAAAAAAAATAAGGTGTGGTGAAATCGACAACATAGATATCAAAGATTTCTCAATATATTGATTTATACACATAACATATCATGATCGTCATCTGCTATATAAATAAAAATATTTAAAATAAATAGAAAGATACAAGTAAAGTCAATAGACTAACCAAGTGACGATGAACATCAATTGCGTCTAGGCGATATAGGCAATTGCACTTGCCTATCTTTCTTTTTCTGAAATAATTTCTTAATCCTCTCAAGATTAATTTTTTTGAATATCTCTCGCTCAATGTAGCACACCATTAAGTCATTAAGCCAAGCATCTGACATCTTGTTACGCAATTCTGTTTTAATAATCTTCATAGCAGAAAAGACCCTTTCAACCGATTGCCGTCGCCACCGGTAGTATCAATGCCAACTCAATCAGTCGATAAATCAAGGGGAACAAAATATGCCTTTTAAGTTCAACTAATTTTGCAGTTAGGCTTGCAAGATCATGACAATCTCTAAACTCATCAAGTCTTCTCACATGAATAATAAACAGTTGAAGTTCTTCTTTTATATCCTTCTTATCGGAATAGGAGAAATCATCAGAATATATCTCACTAAGTCGAGCAAGTTTGTCCACATCAAATTTAGAGAATGAATCTCTTGGGTCCAAACAAGAAAAACAAACAAGCAATTCTGAAGATACCTCATTAAACCGATGATCCAACTCTGTAGTTATAGCATCTACAGCAGCATAGAAGGTATCAACACGAAAATGATGGTCTGAGTGATGTTTTCCTCCCCCCTTTTCTTGATCTACCAAATCTCGGTATTGATCCATTCATATTTGTATTGGAATATCATTTTCACTGCAAAATTTTGTGGCTTCTTGAAATAGTGCTCCCAACCATCATTCCTCAAATCATCAAACGTGTTTTCACATCAAAACCAAAGACATGGCTTCAACAACATTTTGATCCTTCCTTTGCAAGATAAGTGATAGCTCATTTGTGATGCGTAGGATTTGCAACATCATCTTCATAATGAACACAAAGCTAAAGGACTCCATGATTTCCACCAAACCTCCTGCCCTACATGGATTACGCACGTCTTGATGCACAATTTCTAGAACTTCAATCACTGCATCCCACATTGACTCAATACGAAGTAATGTCTTGTAATGAGAACCCCATCTTGTATCTCCAGGTCTAGCCAAGGATGTTGCCTGATTTTTTCCTCTGCCGGAGGAAATCTCTCCACTAATCAACTTACCCAAAAGAATTTTGCGTTGCTTATCTAGTAATAAATCCTTCCTCTTGCAAGATGAACTAGTGGTGTTCACAATCAAATGAACATATTCAAAGAAATCCTCAATAGATGAGCAACATCTTGAGATGGAAACGACTACCAATTGTAATTGATGAGCAAAGCAATAGACATAGAAGGCATATGGGTTCTCATCACAAATCAACTTTTGAAGCCCATTAAATTCTCCTCTCATATTAGAAGCACCATCATATCCTTGCCCTCGCAGATTGGAAATGTGTAGCCCATGCTCACCAAGTACTTCAACAACTGCTGTCTTCAATGCTTCTGAGGTTGTCTCCTTGACATGCTTAATACCCAAAAATCTTTCAATTACTTTTCCTTTCTTATTCACAAACCTACAACACATATGAAAGTATAATATGATTATCTATTTTTAACAAAAATGTGATAACCAGTCAACCATATATAATAAATCGCTTACCTCACAACCACGGCCATTTGTTCTTTGACAGATATATCACGAGATTCATCTATAAGAATGGAAAAGAGACAACCCTGCATCTCTTGCTTTATTTCTTTGGTTACCTCTGCTGCACAACATTCAGCAACATCCGGGTTGAACTGAGTTATAATAGTACCTTCAACCTCGCCTGCTACTTGTTCAGCTGCCATTTCATTTTCCATCTCCTCTTCAACCGTGGCAACAGCCTGATCAAACTCATCTGAGTCAAAGTCATCTTCATCTTCTTCATGTTCTTCAATCTCTTCTTCAACATCTGGTAAATTTGTAGCTCTACCATCACCAGCAAAAATATTGGAGGTGCCACCACCGGACGAAAAGGTCCTCAAATCTGCAAAATTACCAAAGTATATTAAACTATTAAAGCGGACATGCCAATTAATTTATAACAAATTACATTTTTTATCTACAAAATTACAATATGTACCTCTTGTTGTGGCATTGCCCTTGTCTTTTTCTTTTGGATACATCCTTGATCCTTTTGGCGTCCGACGGTCAGTGGCGGCTCCAGGAATTTTTTATTGGGTAGTCTTTCTTGACATATCAAACTTCTACAACATAAGAAACTCAATACACACATATCAAATTAAGTTAAATTTACTAATAATTAACGACCGATCAAAAGCTACGTACCTATTTTATTTATACTCTCTCGTTCTCTCTCTCTCTATATATATATATATATATATATATATATATATATATATATATATATATATATATATATATATATATATGCTATAGTATAGAGCTCTCTGTATATATATACAGTCAACAACAGGCAACAGACTCGGGCGGGCCGGCCGAGTCGGGAGGCAGCGGCGACGGCCGGGAGGCGGCGGCGCGGCGACAGGCGGGCGCGGGCGGCGCGGGGCGGGGGCTGCACGGGCGGGGCGGCGACCGCGGGCACGGGCGGGGGCTGCACGGGCGGGCGGCGACGGCGGGCACGGGCGGCGCGGCGCGGCGCGGGCGCGGCGCGGGGGGCACGGCAGCGCGGTGCCTCCCGATCTGGTTTGTGCTTCTCTTCCTTCAAGGCTACAGTATTAGGCTTTGAGTTAGTGGATCGATTTTTTGGGTGGGATATTTCTGGGCCAAATTCTAGGGTGGTTCAAGGCCCACCTAGATCACCCTCTAGAGTGGGGAACGGGGAGTTTTTTTCACCGAAACTTCATTTTGTTTGGTGTGCTCATGGTACAGAATGATTTGGGGGTAAATTTTTTTAGAAATTTAAGGTATGGCGAGCGCCACACCTTGCCATACTGAGAGCTCCGCCCCTGTTCCTCTTCATCCACACATTCAGTAAAGCAGTACATTGTAGGGAAAAAAAAACTTAAATATGAGGCTATATATCGTAGAATGCAAAACAAATTTCTAAAAGAAAAATGACTCGTATCAATCATGCAATCACCAATTTCCTCAAAAGAAAAATAAGATTACCTGACCTTTTACATCCCTCCAAGATTTCTGAAAAGATAAGGAAGAAAAGAATACAGAAAATGTTCTGGCAGGCAAAAACATATGCCCGTTTCGCACTCGAATATTTTGGCTCTACTTGTACTAGCGTGCCTATATGTATGTGGCAAGTTGCATCCAACCTCAAATTAAATAAATATATTATAGGATCTTAGTTTTAAAATAATTATATTCTAATCCAAACCGCATACATGCCATCAAACATTAACCAACAACAGTATTTTTAAACCACATATATGCAGACAAAGATAATTACAAACTCACTGTAAAATAAGCTTATCACAGTTGATAACATAAAACACAACCAAGTTCATCAACTCCTCCTTTTCAAGGATTAGTTCCTTTGATAATCTAGGTGGTTGTGCATATTGTATATTGGCAATAAAGATATTGCGGCTGTACATTAGATCTAAAACTAGATGAATTTAAAAAACAAGAAGATTTAGATAGATTCAGTCCCTCAGAGAGAGGTAATACTCTTCTCCTATTTGTGGTGAATTGGTTTCACTTGTATATGAGTTGTTCTCCTGAGAGGACTCCCTACCCGCCTTATATAGGTCAAGAGGCGAGGGTTACAAGGTTGAAAACCCAGCCGGATATGGTCTAGGGTTCTCTCATCAGTACATAGAGTATTCGGCTATGATTCTATACTTTCCATGCTGTACAAGGTAACATGATACAGAGTTTTACTCTATCTCTAATTATATGGATCGGCCTAACTCCTATCTAGGCGGCTGTATTCGTCTCCTATAATGGTACATAGAACCCATGTTGTCGGCGAAACGGGACTGGGGGACCCACGTACCCCGGGGACGCGTGGATCTTCGGCTACGTCAGCTCCTACGGGACCCACATTCTGCACAAGTAACGGCCGGCTACGGCCGTTTTTTCGTTAAGTGCCTGGGGCCCGAGCACTCCCGGGCCCGGTGCACCTTCCCAGGGAGCGTCGCGACGACCGCTCGCATCCAACTCGGGTCCCGGTGTCTCGCTCCCCGGGCCCGGGACTCACAGCTCCCGTCCTCGAGGAACTCGGCGCCTTGTACGCGTAGAGGGCTCTATGAGGTTTCTGCCCCGGGCACGAGCCTTTCTCAAGCGGATCAACTGTCCAACAACCCGCATTAATGATAAGGCGACAGGGCGTGTCGCCCCTGTCGCCCGCTGTCGATGTTTTACACCGGCAATAAATATATGGGCTACTCGGCGGATGGAAACTCGGTGGATTGCAAAGGAACACAGAAGATTTTATACTGGTTCAGGCCCTCAATGCGAGGTAATACCCTACGTCCAGTTGTGGTGTTATTCCTTTGAGGATTTGTGGTGGTGATTCTGGTGAACCAACTCAACCTGCCCTCATGGGGCGCCCTGCCTCCCCTTATATACTGGGAGACAGGGTTACAAGGTAGGAGTCCCCATCGGATTACGACTAGGAGATCTCCCCTTAGAGATATAACGCACCCGACTAGGACTGTATATTCCTTTCTATACAAGGCAAGGCTTGCCAGGTGCTGTCTTATCTCTAATTACAAGGCTAGGCCCATCCTCTATCCGAGTGGCCCAAATGCTTGTCATGAGGTACCCGGGGCCCATGGCACCCACAGTAGCCCCCGAGACCTTCATAGTTGAGTCACAGCTGATGCCGAGTGCTCATCCTCCATGGTGAAGTATTCCCGAGTGCATTGCTCCCGAGTACTCTTTGTCGAGTGCTTCTTCTCCTAAGTTGCTTCATGTCAGCTGGCAGCGGGCTATAAAGGGCTCCATGTAGATGTAGGAATAGTGTGCGCGATAGCTGCGCACCTATTAGGTGTAGCACCCGACGTTGTGCTTAATTGTGAAGACAATTAAACATAAAGTCAAAGATCTTTAACTTGTAGTCTTTTCCGAGTAGTATACTACTGGTATATGAGAACTCTTCGGTATTATGTCAACCGGAATATGATTTATAGTCTTACGAGTAGGGACTACTCGTATATAGGACTCTTCGACTTCAATGTCAGTCGGAATGTGTGTTATAGTCTTGCCGAGTAGGATGCTACTCGTATATGGGACTCTTCAGCGTCATGTCAGCTGGAAAGGGGGGTGTTTATAGTCTTTCCCGAGTAGTATATTACTCGAAAATCAGACTCGTCGACATCATGTCAGCCGGGATGATTATTTATAGTCTTTCCCAAGTAATACATTAGTCGAAAATTAGACTCGTCAGCTTCATGTCAGCTGGAAGAATGTTTATAGTCTTTCCCGAGTAGTATACTACTCGAAAGTTAGACTCCTCCGCATCATGTCAGCGGGAATGAGAAATTTATAGTCTCTCCCGAGTAGTGCACTACTCGAAAGTTAGACTCTTCCACATCATGTCAGTGGGAATAATGTTGCTCATGGCAACTGATGGCCACGCATGTAGGTTACCGAGTCCACTTTATGAAAATAATCCACGGCGTGGTCAGGTGTACCCGAGAAAGATACCTGCATCCCAATTTTAATGAAGACCAGCTTGTGATCCTTGTAAGGATATATCCTCGAGACCTGGTGGATAAAACAGATACCCAAACATATATGTTTATCAATAAGGCTCTCATGAAGCATATCTGTTTACCTCATCGGCTCCTGTTGGTAGCACCAGCGCTATAATTTCAACTCAGCCTGCGGGCGGCCCACATGGAGCATGCTACTGTAGGAACTCATATCTTGGTGGCTGCTACCAAATAAGCCGGCCTGAGCCGTCCTATCCGGCATAGCTCTATAGAAGTATCATCCATCGCCTGTCAGGATGAGTTTTTTGGTGTCGATAACTGCAATCAGCCAGAGAAATCCTTATTCGCAAGCCTTTCCGACTTATATTCTGGATGCAGCCTGGTTGCCATAGGTGCCCGAGCAGGTATGTTGCAGGATCTGCTTGCCCTCCTCAGGTGTGACGCAGTGCATGAGAACTCCGGATGCGCTTTGACGATGTAAGTCTTCTCTGACTTCAGACGAGCCGAGCAGGGTACCCGAACCTTGCATTAGCATAGGATTCGGCTAGCGACCCTCATGGGGCGTACCCTACCCAACAGAGTTATAGCCAAGCGAGGTACCCGAACCTTGCATTAGCATAGGATTCGGCTAGCGACCCTCATGGGGCGTACCTCACCCAGCCGAGTGATATACGACCCCCGACTAGTGCCGGAAGTCGGTTGTCAGCTCACATGGAGCGTAGCCAAGGAAGATGACGTCCCGACTGGCGCAAGTACTCGGTAAGTAGCCCTCATGGAGCATCCCGGAGTGTATTTTGGCAGACTTGTCCAGCCCCGAGCGTAGGAGATAGGCTCGCAGCCTGAGTTCCTGTCACGCGTTATCCGGAGCTAGGCCTGCAATATAATAAGATATCGATGAGTAGCATCTGATGATGGAAATAATCACCGAAAAAATGTATTTTACATATATGTAAATACGAGTTTTTCCTCTTTTTGATATTTAATTTCCCGAGTAGTTGACCCCTTACGTTTAAACACTTTGCCCGACTAGTCATCCCCGCTAGCGTCGGGAGTTGGGCTCATGGCTCTTTCCCAGACACGCGTTTTGGGTGATTTGAGTTCGTCTTTCATGGAGCAAAGTTTCACGGATCAGGGTTTATGCTACTCAAGTACTTTTGCAATCATTTACAGAGCAAAACAGAGAAGAGTGCAGCTTGTGCACCTATTAGGTGTAAGCGGCATTGGCAAGGCTGAGTGAGAAATATTTATCAGGAAGCGACTTAGCTGTTCGTATTTCGGAGTGGGGGATGCCATCCTTGCGTTTGAGCTTGTGAGCCCCGAGCATGTCACTTGTTGTTCTGATAGATCTTCAGTTGTTGAAAGTCGAAGACGATTGTTGACCGACTGCCAACAATGAAGCCGTCTGACTTGCATTTGCGATTCCCGGCTTTAGTCGGGCACCGCGTCATTGGTGCCCTCCACATCGCTTCCCTGTCAGGATGCCTTTTTTATCTTCAAGGGCCTCAGCAACAGCGTGGGCTGAGTCGGTGTATTTGTTCGCCGCATGTCGAATAAAGCCTTGACAGAATTGGAGGCTTCCATGTGAATTTGTCGATGAACGAGGTGTCTTTGACTCCTTTTGAAAGGCGGCGATGACGACCTCACTTGACGTTAGGGATTGAGTTCTTCTTCTAAGAAAACCTCTTAATGAAGTCACAAAGAGACTCGATCTTCCTTTGATGCAACTGATATAAGTCGTACTCGGAAGATGATCTCTCGTAAGTTCCTTGGAAGTTGGCGATGAAGCGTTCTCGGAGTTCTGCCCATGAGCCGATCGATTGCTTGGGAAGTCCTGTTAGCCATGTCCTCGCTGAGTCGGCTAAAGCGACTGGGAGGTAGTTAGCCATGACTTTGTGATTTCCTCCAGCTGCTCGGATTGCCGTAGTATAGACCGTGAGCCAAGACTCGGGATTGGTCTTGCCGTCGTATTTTTTCGACTCCTGTAGGCTTGAAACCCGCGATGGCCAGTTTGGCCTGTTGTAGCTCCTGGGTGAAGGCCGGTACTCCATCTTCATGAGGACTCCGACCTTGACTTTACGGCGGCGAAACCGCTCGTGGTGGAGCGAAGCGCTCGTTCTTGTCTTCCGGTTGGCGTTGCTCATCATCTTCTCGTTCGCGGTGTCGAGCGTTGATGTCTACCGAAGATCACGCGTTGTCGGCCTCGAAGGTCCTGATCATCCCCGACGGTTTGTTTTGACGTCGCCGGTTGTCGTTGGGGCTGCCGAGTGACGCCTGACGTGCCTCCGTATGCAGCTGACTGGAGCCAGCCGCTCGGCGTCGCTTTGAGGTAGATGAGACTGCCGTTGGGAATGTCGACCGGTTGGTCGGTATGAGGGTATCACCCGACTGTTGGTGCTGCTGACCATGCAGCAGCGGTAATGCAGGGCTTTTATCCTTGCGATCGTCGGGTGGCCTGGTGATCAGGCCCAAGTGGACCGTTCCAGTAGGGTCGCAGCGGCCACGACGTTCTGTTGTGGCATGATGAAGACGTCGTGGTCGCCGACTTTTGTTTGGAGGGTTTGTTGCTGAGCGGTTCGCCCAGCCCTGCGTAGGCCATCGTTGGGGCGTGCAGGTGTCTTGCTTCTTCTCCTGTTGTTCTCGCAGTCGGCAGGCCTCCTCCTCTTGTTTGTTCGTGTAGTCGGCGTGATTCCTGAGTAGGAGTAGAGCCTTTGGATGCCATGAAGATTCTTCGTGGCGGGAAGAAGCTTGCGCACTGCTGTCGACTTAGAGTCGGAATCCGACTGGGAGTCGTAGTCCGACTGAGAAGTCGTAGTCGGAATAGTTGATGGGGGCGATTACAACTCCGACCTCCCTAGATCCGATCTCGAGCAGCTCGGGGCCGTATCCGAGTTGAACTCCAGAGGATCGGGTTTGCCGCGTTGGATGTATGATCGTAGATATCCGCGGCGTCGCCGAGTCCGAACGGGAAATTGACGATCTCTTTTTTTTTTGTGCCTTTTTTGTGCCCGATCTCGGCCGACTCAAACCGAAAGCGTCCGAGTTGAACACTGAAAGAAGAGTTGTCCCTGGGCGCCACGGGACCTCGGGCGTATTGGAGATGCCGAGCATTCGTGATGTCGTGATTTCAAGTGTCTGCGGTGCACGGAATTGCTTTTCCGTAGCATCGTGTAGCGACTGGCGCGGAGTCGGCTGGTTTCCCTAGCAGATTCGGATCGAGTCCGAGTCAGCAAGAGGTGAGAATTGCCGGATCTGGTCGGCGACAAAGTCGAGGCTTCGCCGCGGCACTGAATGCGATTGTCATCTCTAGGGGAGAATGTTTGCCACCGTCGACTTCGTTGCTGGAGCATCGATGCTTGTAGATGTAGATCACGCGAGGCCCCTACCTGGCGCACCCGGCCCGATGTCGAGTTTTACACGGCATAAATAATATGGGCTACTCGGCGGATGGAAACTCGGTGGATTGCAAAGGAACACAGAAGATTTTTATACTGGTTCAGGCCCTCAATGCGAGTAAATACCTAGTCCAGTTTGTGGTGTTATTCCTTTGAGGATTTGTGGTGGTGATTCTGGTGAACTAACTCACCTGCCCTATGGGGCGCCTGCTCCCCTTATGCTATACTGGGGGACAGGGTTACAAGGTAGGAGTCCCATCGGATTTACGACTAGGAGATCTCCCCTTTAGAGATATAACGCACCCACAGACTAGACTGTATATTCCTTTCTATACAACCAGGCTTGCGCAGGTGCTGTCTTATCTCTAATTACAAGGCTAGGCCCATCCTCTATCCGAGTGGCACAAATGCTTTGTCATGAGGTACCTCCCGGGGCCATGGCCCACCGACCCGCTTTAGGCCACGCGTGTACGGCTCATGATCCCCCGTGGGCCCGCTCCAACACTGTGCAGTCAGAGAATATTTGATACTAAGAGGCCCTTCGCTTCAGTTTCCACAGGGCAGGATGGGTTGCACTTGTGACATCTTCACAATCTGCCGCCGCAGCAGCAGCCGTGCCGAAACCAAAACTCTGGCACGGTTTCTCAGCAGGTGGCCGCGTGCAACAAGACATATCGTACCTATTAGAAAGCTTTCTCTTGGCCATGTGTACTAACAACTGTGGACTCCCTTGGCCTATGAAAGGAGATCCATGCCAGCAGGAAAGGGGACTTGGGGGAGAGCTTCGGGAGGAGCTGAGAGGATTGAGTTTAGCTTCCTAGAGAGACGGAGTAGCCACCAGAACCTTCCCAGTTAAAAGGGCGCGGAACCGGCCCTAGTTCATGGGCCTCTCGCAAGCAGCAAACCGTATTATTGATCTCCCCAAGCTCGCCCCTCCAAGAACATCTTATAGTAAGAACACGTATACCCCTCGCCCATGCGTCCCACACTAGCAGACAGCACCTTCAGGAGTAGGTCGTATTACGCCCTCCGCCGGTCCGAACCTGTCTACTCTTCCTGTCTTCTTTGAGTGCCATCGAAACCAGGTACGCTCAACAAATCATTTGGAAATCCCCCAGTCCTCCTGAACCACTCCCTTGGCTGAACCGAGCTCAAAGGGGGTTCCCAGACTCCCCGTGTTGTTGGAGTTCTCTCCTCCGACAGCTGGCACGCCAGGTAGGGGAGTTTCACTTCCAGCGGCACGCCGGCGTCCCAACGCAAAGGCTTCCAGGCATGCTCCATGGCAGGAGGTCATCGTCCGCTGGGAACTCCGACGAGGGTCAGCGGCTTCACCCCGCAGTGGCGATGTTAGCCCTCGTGTGCGAGCCCACCACGTTCCCCCCTCCTCGTCTTCCTGGGGGGTGCGGCGCAGCCTCATAACGGCGGGTTGCCGAGTTCCCCTGCAGCGGCTTGGTTGTGCGGCCTCGGCCCCTTCCTTCCTTGCGGAGGGAGCCGGCAAGTGCCCCGCTGGGTCTGCCGTGAAACTTTTTCTCCATGGAAAGCCTCAAATCACCCAAAACCTGTTTTAAAAATAGCCAACTCACCTACTATGCGCGACCACGCGCGCTCTAAGTCTCACGACGACGCCAGCACGTCATTTCCTTCTAACGCGCGCCATTTCCCTCTAACTTCCAGTCAGCGTCGCCGCAGGGAGCCCTTTCCTGGCGCGCGGAAAGCCCTCTGCGCCACCCCCCCGGCATTTACCTATCAACACTCTCCAAAATAATCAACTCAATAATCTCTTTTCATTATCAGCGGAGGCCGGGATTAGGTTATAAACATCAGGTGGACGAAGGAGAGAAGACTCACCGACCTGGTTGGGTTAGAATCGCGGCCCCATGCGCCGGGTAGCCGCGTGATAGAAGTAAAAAAACCCGTCGCAAAAGCCCGGAGGCCGACCGCGCGGCATCTATGCGTGGGCTGGCCCCCCGCCCGACAGAGACCCAAGCCCAGAGCGCGGCGCCTCACGCCACGCCCACCCGACAAGAATGGCCCTGGAACCTCCGTGACCGGCTAAACCGGATGCGGACTATGAGGATGCCCCGGGTCATGTTGTTGGAGCGACAACACGACGGCGCCTTTACGTGAACGCCGTTGGGTGTTTCCCGAGCCCAGGTCTCCAGCTCTAACCCCCGGCGGGAAACCATCGTGCGTCGTCCGAGCCCGCTCAATACGGCTCGGGTTGCCTGGCGCTCTCCCCAGATCTCCGACGGGTGCGCTGGCCGGCCAAGTTCCGTCCCAGCTTGCCGGAGAAATATGACGGCTCCATCGACCCCACGGAGTACCTGATTTTTTAGTAGAGTACAGATCTACACACCGCGATCCAGGTGGCCGGCGGCGATGAGAAGGTGATGGCGAACTACTTCCCCGTCGCCCTCAATGCCCAGGCTCGCTCATGGATGATGAACCTCCCCGAGAGTTCGGTCACTCGTGGGAGAACTTTGCACCAGTTCGTGGCGAAACTTCCAGGCACTTTCCCATGCTCTTGGACTGAGGCGGATCTCCACGCCCTACGTCAGGGCAGGGACAAGTCGCTGAGGCGTTTTCTGCAGTGCTTTAGCCAGGTCCGCAACACCATCCCCCTCATCGCTCACCACGTGGTTATTCACGCGTTTCGCTCGGGCGTGCGCGACAAGCGCATGCTCGAGAAGCTGGGCACCCGTGACATCTAGACCGCGGCCCAGCTGTTTAGCCTCGCCGACCTCTGTGCCCGCAAGGAGGAGGCCCGAGCGTGGAACAAGCCACGCCCTGAGGCCCCTGACCAGGGCCCTGGAGAGGATGGCGAGCCCTCACGTTCCGCATCACGACGGAACAGGAGGAAGCGCCAGAAGGACAAGAAGGTCGCCGAGAACTTCGCCTTGGCTACTACGGGCAGCCCCCAGGGCGACATTGCCCGTGGGGCGATAACGGCGGCAAGCGGCAAAAGGCCGCGCGTGCGCCGCCGGCGGCGGCAGTGGGCCGGAAGTGGTGCACCGTCCACGAGACGGACCGGCACGACCTTACGGAGTGCCGCGCCGTCCAGGGCTTGGCCCTGAGCGGCGTCAAGAAGTCCCAGCAGGAGCGGCAGTAGGCCAAGCCCGCTCCGATCTGGAGCGACTCTCGAGTTCCAAGAACCCGAGAAATGTCTCGCCACCTCGATGGCGGGGCGCACACCCACTCCTCGCATCGTGGCTTCAAGGCCATGAAGCGCGAGTTGCTGGCCGTGGCCCCAAGCCCAGCGGCGGCCCGGAGGCTGAAGTGGTCGGACACCCCGATCACCATCCGGCCTGGGTACCCGGGGAGGGGCAGCTTGCCCTGGTTGTTTCCCCTACCATATGCAATGTCAAGGTGGGCCGCGTCTCGTCGACGGGGCGCCGCCTCACATCCTCTCCCCCAAGTTTTTCGAGAAGATCAAGGCCCTGGACGAATCTCGCACCCCTCGTTGCCCTATTATTGGGATTACGAAGGGCCTCACTTGGCCCCTTGGCCTGGTCTCGTTGCCCGTCACCTTCGGTGACTGGGGCAACTTCCGCACTGAGCGCATCGTCTTCGACGTCGCGAGTTTGCAACCTCCGCATACAACGCGGTTCTCGGGTGCCCCGCGTTGGTGAGATTCATGGCGGTTACGCACTATGCGTACTTGACCATGAAGCTCTCGGGGCCCTCGCGGGCCCGATCACAGTTCTTGGGGGGATGTGAAGGCTCCTCGCGCCCTCCGTGCGCCGAGCAGCGCGCTCCCAGGCCGACGGCGCCGGCCGATCGACCTCCAGCAGTTCCCGATGCGGCGGGCAGCGCGGGGCCCTCGCTCCCCCGTGCCCCCAAGCCGCGCATCGTCGCCAGCAACGCAGAGCTCATCAAGGAGGTCGTCCTCGGTGATGACCGCATCCCGAACGTCAAAATTGGCGGTTCGCTGGATCACGATAAATAGGAAAGCGCGCTCATTGCCTTCCTTCGGGCAAAGTCCGACGTTTTCGCCTCGCAACCGTTGGACATGCCTAGGGTCCCCAGGGGGGTGATTGAGCATCGCTTGGCCGTCCGCGCGGGCGCGCGCCCGGTGCGGCAAAAGGTGCGCCGACGGTAGGCCCAGAGCGCCAGGCCTTGCATCCGCCGCGAGAGATCGACAAGCTTCTTGCAGCCGGCTTCATCCGCGGAGGTCGTCCACCTGAGTGGCTGGCCAACCCAGTCATCGTCCCCAGTCACGGGAAGCTATGCATGTGCATAGACTAACACCGACCTCAATAAGGCTTTACGCCCCCAAAGACCCATTCCCTCTGCCCGCATAGACCGATAGTCGACTCCACGGCGGGGTGCGACCTTTTGTGTTTTCTTTATGCTTACTCAGGTTATCATCAGATCCGAATGGCGGAGGAGGATGAGGAAAAAACTTCTTTCATTACCCCCCAGGGGGCTTATTGCTATGTTTGCATGCCTTTTGGGTTGAAAAATGCTGGTCCTACATTTCAGCGTGCCGTCCATATAACATTTAAATCGCAGCTAGGTCACAACATGGAGGCCTACATCGACGATTTGGTGCAGCGCCAGCGCGGTGAAGTCGCGCGCCGCGCCACTTTGCTCCACGACTTGCTGAGATGTTCAGTAATCTTCGAGATTTTCACAAGAATGAATGCTGAACCCAGACAAGTGCATCTTCGGGGTCCGGCCGGCAAGCTCCCCCCCTCCCGGGCAAGCTTCCCCCTCGTGTCCGAGCCGTGGCACTGAGGCGAACCCGGAAAAGATAGTAGCCATCGACCGCATCCGCCCCCCGACGTGGCTCCGGGAGGCACAAAAGCTGACCGGGTGCGTGGCCGCACTAGGCCGTTTCATCTCCAAGCTAGGGGAGCGTGCCCTCCCCCTCTTCAAGCTTCTCAAGAAAACCGGGCCCCCAGGTCCCGGGCACATATCCACCGCATTCCAGCCGGGGCCCTCGGGTCCCGGGCCCATATCTGTTCCCGGCCACGAGAGCTCGCTCCTTCCCAAGGGAGCTGAGCCCGAGCTCCCGACCCCCGTCAGGCCGGGATCGGAGAGCATGCAATAGAAGCCGGTGTACTTCGTCAGCGAGGTACTCCGTGATGCCAAATCACGCTATCCCCAAGCGCAAAAGATGCTCTATGCGGTTCTCATCCCGCGTCTGTTAGAGGGAAGAGCATACACCCCCGGACCTCTGAGCTTCGCCACTACTCAAGGGAAAGGGATAAGGTTTCCTCTAATTAAGGCGCACAAGGTATCCGTGGTCACGGTTTATTCCTTCCCCCTCGGGCAGAATATTGCGTAACCGGAGGGAACGGGCCGTGTCGCCAAGTGGGCGGTCGACTGCTCGCTGCGGAGTTTGACCTCCATTTTCAAGCACACCACGCCATCAAAAGCCAAATCCTGGCGGATTTTCTTGTAGAATGGACACCGGTGCCCGAGCCGGATCCTATGCTGGACGCCGAATCCCCGGTCCCCGAGCTAGCCCCCGATCTGTGCCTCTACTGGATGAATGAACTTCGAACGGCTCCTGTGCCAGATGGGCTTCCCGCCTTGCCAGCGCGGGGCTATAGGTCCCTTGCCGTCCTCGTGTCACTGCCGGGGAATGAGTGAGCACTCTGTTTGTCGTCCACCTGAACTTTTTGGAGCCACCAACAACATGGCTGAATACGAGGGCCTTCTCATTGGCCTCCGGGCCGCGATCGCCTCGGGTGGACCGGGCGAACACTGTGACGTTGTGGGCGCCGTTCAAGGCGACTTCAAGCTCGACGGCGTCATCAACCAGGTGTCCGCAAGGAGTACCAAACCCTGGACCCCAATTGGCTGCGTATGTGGACGAAGTGTGGAGGCCCGGCTTGAGTGCCATTTCGACGACCTCAGGCTTCGCCGTTTCCCTCGCAGTCGCAACCTTGCGCCGACGTGCTCTACACGGCTGGCGTCCTCGGCGACACTCCCTGGCACCGGTTCCTCGGGGGGTTTTCCAGGAAGCCTTGAGGCCCCTCAGCGGCCTCACCCGGGATTTGGGGACCACGCATCGATGCCCGTATGTGTCCAAGCCAACACGCATCCATAGCCTCTAATATTTTAAGGTCCTTGTGACCGGATCCAATGCGCCTTCCTGGATGGATGAAATCCGGGCATTATCTTCTTCGAGCGTATCTCCCACGAAGATGACGCGGAAGCGAAAGGGTATCGGCGCGCTTGTCTAAGCGCTACGTTCATGGTAGATGGGGACCTCTACCGACGTGGCGCCAACGGCGTCCGTGCTCTCACTGCATTCCGCACGACTCCCGCGTCGAGATCCATGAAAGGGGAATGTGCGCGAGGTCACGACCGCATTTTGGATCCACTGGTCGTCAGTAAGGCTTTCCGGCAAGGATTTTATCTGGGGTCCCACGGCTTTGCAGGACGCGTTGGCCTCGTCTTCCAGTGCTGTGCCCCGCGCGTGGCCAGTTTTCAGTGCTCTAGGAGCAGAGCCACCAGCCGGCGTAGGCACTCCAGGTGATCCCCCTGTCCTGGCCCTTTGCTGTTTGGGGACTCGACATCCTTGGCCCCCTTTCCCCGGGCAGTCGGGGGTTATCGACATCCGCTATATGTCGCCATCGACAAATTCACTAAGTAGCGCAGAGGCGTTCCTCGTGATCGACATCGTCAAGCATTCGGCATTCAAGTTCATCCGGGGAGTCACCAGCCGCTTCGGAATCCCCAATCGCATCATCATCGACAACGGCGCGCAGTTTACGAGCGAGCCTCTTTCGGCGAATACTGCTCGCCGACGTCGGCATCAGGCTCTGCTTTGGCCTCTCCGTGCCCACCGCTGCTAGCATCGGGCAGGCTGAGTGTTGGTGGTGTCCATATGCCGTGCGTCTTGGTGGAGATCCTGTTGCGGGGCTCAAGACAAGGTCTCTATAACAACCTCCTTAAAAACATGGCATCAAGTGATCGACGAGCGTTCCGGCGGAGACCTCCTGGCTGTGAGGCGAATCGTCTACCACACCAAGCCGGTGCCACGACCGGGGAGACCCGTTGTGCTTCCTGGTCGTACGGGGGCCGAAGCCGTTCTGCCATCAGAGCTCATCCTTCGGCTCTCCCCGGGTACAAACACTACAGCGATGTGACCTCGACCATGACAACATGCAGCACGACAACCTCGACTTCCTCAATAGAACGATTGGCGCGCGCCTCGCTCCGCGTCGCTTGTTACCAGCAGAGCCTCCAAGCGCTATCATAAGCGTAAGGTCCAGGGCCCCGATCACTCTAGGTCGGGACTAGTCCTCCGCCGTGTCCTCACAGCGTGCCGGAAAGAATAAAACTTTCCCTCATGTGGGTAAGGCCTTCCTAGTGATCGTGCGGCTCTCCCCGACCGGGCTCGGGTAAGATGGGTCCAAGAGGATGGGACCGCCTCCCGGCTTCTCGGAATCCCTGGAACATCGAGCATCTTCGCAAATTTGCCTTATCCGTTGAACATCAGTCTGTAAGTGACTGCGGGGTCGCTTGGGCCAGCTCCGCCTAACGGCGCGGATTTCTCTCCAAACTCTAGCGCTGGCCGGGGGTGCCCCCCCACTGTATAGCATCCAATCGCTTTCCCTAAGCAGCATTTTGACCTGTCGCTCTTCTTTGTGCTCGTCTCCCTTTGTCTTTTCTCTTTGTGTGTTTGCCTTCTCTTGTTCCGCCGTGTCTATGCGGCTCCTCCCCTGGGGGCATAAAATCGGGCCGTTTCGCCCGTGGCGGCCGGGATGGTTTTTGCGCATCTCCTCAAGAGTCATCGGTTGCGCCGCCTACCACCATGGCGATCGCTACCGTATCCGTCCTCCTCCCACCCTTCTCGCCCGCACGCTCCGTAGCGCTCACCTCCCTCCTTACTCCCTGCCGATCCTCCCTCCCTTTTATCCCACTTGTCATTGCAAACCTGAATGTCATGCCCGTCCCACGGGGTCTGTGGGTGCGCCCCTCTGCGCGGCGCCCGGGCTCGGCAGGTTGCGGTGGTATTTTATGTGTTCCCGCCTGGCTGGCGTCAGCAGGCTCGGTTTTTTTCGGAGCTAGGGGGCCTTCGGCTCGGTTTTTTTTCTGGAGCTAGGGGGCGAAATACTTATGCGCAATCTTTTTCCGCATGGTCGCGACCTAGCGAGGAGGCCTTGGAGGTGGTAGATCGTCACGGTTCCGTAGCATGGAATGACAAAGGAACGAGCCAAGTACCCTCACTACACGTTCCCTCGTGTGAAAAAGGACAGATTAGACCCATCCTACAGGCTTAAGTCAGGTGCTCGGCTGTCAAGCGCCGCTTTTTCTTTCCAAACTCTGGGTACGCTGGCTGGGGGCCCCCCATCTCAGATTTAATTCCCGGTGCAAGTTCTAGCCTTTATCGGGGCGGTTGGTGCTGGCAGCGCTCCTGCCCCCATGGGATT
Source organism: Oryza meyeriana var. granulata (assembly GCA_003991445.1). Taxonomy (NCBI): domain Eukaryota; kingdom Viridiplantae; phylum Streptophyta; class Magnoliopsida; order Poales; family Poaceae; genus Oryza; species Oryza meyeriana. The sequence goes on from RYFJ01002340.1 coordinate 170,064, forward strand.
GTGCTCGCGGAGCCTCACCACCCTTTTCAACATCCAGATACCTCATTTCTCATCCGACTTTAAACATTGCTCAATTTCTATTCTTTCCCCGTTTGTATGACCACGTGTGCACACAGGAATTCATTCTCCTCGGCCCCGGGGGAAAGCGGAATTTGCCAGAGCAAACCTGGCGCGAGGGCCGCCGGGTTAAGTGCTGCCCCTGTTGCCGAGGCTCTTAGATAGCCGAGTCATGGACCGCTATTGCGCCCGTGGCACTGTCGATGCCCCTTTCAGAATTTTTGGTCCTCGGGCAGAGCCCTCGTGCGGCTATCAGCCTAGATTCCTCGTGGCGGGGCAGCCGGTGCCGGGCCTGGGGGCAGCTCCCACCCCCGACCCACTTCAGCTGATGCGCCGGTGCACCCATTTTTCGGCTGTCTATGGCGAACCCCACTGCTTAACGATCAAGGTCGTTCACCGATGGGGCTCCCGAGGAGTAATTCAAAAGGGGCACGAGCTTAGCACTTCGGCCATACTAACCACGTGGGTAAGTTGAGCATTTCCGTATTCTCTCACTCTCTCTTCTAGCAATCTTTTCCGTTCGCAGCCCTCGTTGCGCTCCCCCGGGGGCAGTAGCGCCAGTTGGGGCATGGTAGGGGCCCCCCGGGGAACCGGAGGACGGATTACCTAATCGTTCTGCAAGATTCGCGCTCAGTTGCTCGCGGTCATCGAGGACCGAGTTCCCGGGCGGGCACTATCACGCGCTGGCCCCTCGGGTTAGAAGGCAGAGGGGGAGACCACGAGAGATCCCCGGGGCAGGCAGCTCTACCCCCAGGCCCCGGGGAGTCGTAGAAGGGGGACTTAGGCCGACATACGGCCGTTCACGGCTGTTGGCTCGAGGGGAGGAGTCAGACGATGGCGCCTGGTACTCGGTGCGTTCCTGGCCACGGGTTAAATCGAAAAAATAAACAAAAACAACAGCAGTTGCAGACATAATGACAATCTTGGAACAACAACACAATAAGCAAAGGTACGAAAAATGTAAACTATGATTATATTGACATATACAAATGTCTCTCTTTGTACAAGATAGGTAAAATCATGAGTGCAAGCACGCTGCGGTAGGCCGGAAATGTCGTCGTCGGGGGCCGTCCCTGTAGGTCACTCGTCTTGCCTCGGACCGGAAGCCCCGGCGCCTGTGTGTCAAATAAGGGCCCATCTGACCTGCTCTTCCTCGGTCATCGGACTCCACGAGTTGTGGTCGGCCTGCGCCCGGTCACAGAACCCTGCACCGTGCTGCGTGTCGGCCACGGGATCTTTCCCGTTGAGTGCTGCTCCTCTTCCCTTCGGCGGGGAATCCCTTGAGCACCGGGGGCCAGGGAGAAGTCAGCGTCCCCGCCCTGGATTGGTAGCACCCGAGAAAGCATACTACGCCACTTGCGCGCGGGTGAGTGACTCTCAGTTTGGCTTCCTTCACCGGGAGGAGTTCTAGTGTACGCTAGCAAATCGCTGAGCTCTCCACCACCTCATGGCAAACCCGTGGGCCCTCCTGGCTTCCGCGGAGCTGCCCGATGCCGATGCGGTGGAGACATCTCCAGACCCTGAAGCTGTACTGCCCCCACACAGGCTGGCGACCTCGTGCGTTCAAAAATCTTCGGTGGCGATGGTGTATGTGTGCCGTTTCAAGCCTTTGTTCTGCCTTGGCCAGCTTCTCGGACTATATCTTTCCCACTCACCGGAGTCGGCTGGAAGCCCGCTCGACGCTAGCCAGCGCCGCCGGCCCACGCGCCACGGTCCTCGAAGCTTGGCCGTTCGCGCTTTCCGGAGAGGCCCAGCCATCCCGCCTCCATCTCCACGCAACCACCGGACTCCGCAGCTCTGCCACCGCCGCGTTGCGCCTTCACTGCCTCTCCCTCGCCCCTCCCTCCCCATCTCCTCCCCTCCTCCCCCCCCCCCCCACCCCCCCTCCCTCCTCCCTCCCGGACCCCGCCGTTCGTTCGATGTTTTCGTCCGCAGCCGTGTATTTGGGGGAGGGGAGGCAATACGAGCAGGGAGTTTCTCCTATGGCCTCCACGGAGCCGCCCGTCTCGCGGTGCAAGGGCGCTTGGCCTGTGGCGTCAACTGCGTGGAGAGAGTCAGGATATCCAGACAGAAGCTATCGTGTCGGCTCCGAGTCACTCGCTGCCTCATCGGTCTTGAGTCGGCTGTCTTCCGCTCGCATACTAGAACTTGCGCCTACCTACTCCTCGAGATCCATTCACGGACACCGAAGGGCCTCTCACTCCTCACACTCGAAAGAGGCGGCTTCCCGAGCATGCCGGTCGTTGGCACAAGTAGGCGGGCGAGGAAAGCCTTAGCGAGCCTTAAACCGCGCGGTGCCAGTCACAGCGGGCTTCCTTCAGCGCGGTGTAGAGTTTTCGTGAGGAGGGTGATCATACCTGTATGGCTCCCGCGTGGCCACGAGCTGCCAAGGGGCCTTGTATGAGGTCCGGATGTCGGATGCCTCTTCTGTTTCTGGAGAAGATTATCGCTTTCTCAAACACGCCTCCAGTCTAGCGACTGGCCTGTGGAGGCATCGTCAGGATCCTCCTTTACATAGAATCCTAAGGGGGAGCAAGTGGCCAGACTTTGCGGCGGCCTCCACTTGGACTGAACGCGCCTCTCGCTGTGCCTCGATCCCAATCCGCGCTATATGAGTGGGCTCGCCAACGAACGCTCACTCTCGGTGGTTGACTGTGAGACGGGTGAAGGCCTAAACTGCATCACCATCGCGATCAGCTGCCCGCCGGTTCTAGAGATCCGCCCGGACCCGAAGGACCGCGCCGCTCCCGACGGCTTGCCGCCTCACTTGCCAGCGTCGATGCCATCCTGCTCCAGCACGGAGTGTAGCGTCGCGTGTCCGCGCGCCGCTCCTGTTCGCCGGGCAGCAAAAAGTACCAGGGCCGTCCTCCTTGCGGGAGATGGCTTGGGCCCTGGCATCCCCCTCTCTTCTTCGGCAGAGGACGTAGTTGGTTCCGCGACGGCCCGCTCTGGCCATGGCCGCCGACGCGCCTCTCATGGCCACTAACGCACTCGACGAGGGCGGGGCTAGCGGGACGCGGCAGCCCTATCGGCGGCGCCCTGCGTCAAACACCCGGCGTATGGTGCCGCCTGCCTCTGACTAGGGCGCGGGTAGTCGCTGCTGGCGGCTCCCATCGTCGGCCCCTGATTCTTCCTACAAATATCAAGACCAGAGCAGGTAAGAGCTAGTGTCAAGAAAATGCGCAGAGAAGAGAAGCTGGCAGAAGAGCCAAATTGTTGATGGAAGCACTGTACTTCGCCTGGGCGCCCGTTGAAGCTCCACGGCTTGGGGGCCTCCAAAAGAGGCGGGCCACCGCGGGATCCCGTCTTCCTTGGCGACGCGGCCTGGGGCAGCGATGCACTGGCTGGGGCTTCTGGCGCTCCGACGCGGCCTGGCGTCTCACTCTCGGCTGCGATCCCCTGCACGGGCGCGTGAGGCCAGTTCCTCCCACTTCTCCCATGTCTGGACCGTCACTGGCCCGGTATACCCGCGGCGGTGCCGCGGGCAGCCGGCCTCGGTCTCTAGAACAGGGCCCCGAGTCGGCGCTCGCCGGCGCTCGCACATGCAGTAACCTGCGGAAGCAGGCCCCGGTCGCCCGGTGTGTCCACGCGAAGGCGAGAACTCCGGGAGATCAGGCGGGCCAGGACAAGGACACGGGTGTCTTCGACGCAAGGAGTGTGCCTGTTGGCCTATGGGAGGTAAGGCAACACGGTATTGCTCCTCCTATTTTGTCGGCCACCGGCGCAATTCCTTGCTGAGTCTGTTGCCCGGGCTCCCGAGCTGCCCTCTCCCCCTCGGTTCTTAGCGGGAACTAGAGCTAATACCGGAGTCTCCTTGGTCAGGGTCGGGACACGGGGGCGACCGAAGATCGGCTCGTTTCCTCTTCTTGAGGAGCGTGGTTCCTGTAGAGGCCCTCGAATGACTCTTGTGGGAGCTTTCCCACCCGCACCTGGTCGACTCTCTCCCCGCCCGGTCAAATCTTGCCCAGGGGAGACCTTCCTGCAGTCTCCCTCTCCTGCTCGTCTCCTGCCCCTGTTGTGACATGGTAGATCTGGGCTGTCCATGTTCTCGCAGCAAGTCGGCTCCGTGACGCCGTCCAGTGAGCGCCGCGGTCCGCCGCGCCCTCCTCCGTTCCAACGCCGCCGCCATTTAAACAGCTCCATCGCCTCCTCTGCTCAGGTCGTCAGGTGGTGGGTCCTGGATGTCGCCTGGGTCCGGTATTTACAGCCAGCAGGCCTTGTGAGACCTTTATGTTCAGCGGACGAGCGCGCCAGTCGTCGGCGCGAGGAAAGTCACTGTTCAGAGCCTTTGCCCGGGGACAGGACCACACCGCACTTGCGCTAGAGCTCTTGTGCATGTTGAATTCCAAATCACCCTCGGCCTGTCGCCACGAGCGTGAGAGAGGCTCGCGTTGATGAGCGCGTGCCATCTCACTAGGGGAGTGGCTGAGGCACGCGCGTGGCGTCTTTCTCCGGCTGCGACTCTGAGTGCATTCGTCCTGCTAGATCACCTTACCGTACGGCGCAGCGCGTCCTGCGGTCGGGGAACAGGAGCCCGGTACTGCGTATCGCCATGAACTTTTGTTGGGCGTTGGCGGACACGCGCTCTGCCACCGATCGATGCGTCACCCCAGATATATGGCGCAGCACTAAGCTCCCACTTGATGTTCTTAGCACCATTCGAGGGCGATAGAAAACATCGAGAGGCCGTGCCGAGGGCTTAGCCGTGGAAGTGCACCACACACGTGACCCTACGAGCGCGCCATATCCAGGGACAGATATGGTGGCCCTGTGCTCTCCTCGTCAGGCGCTCCGGTACATGGTAAGGTATTGTGAAGTCAGCCGGAACAGGTCACTAGGCATGGGCTCGACCACTGTCCCACGCAACATTTCTGCACAAGATGTGCAGGCAAAATCCCCAACACCATTACGGGCGTTGGGGGTCAAGGCCTCAGACAAGATCCAATGCACCTGGTACGAGTCTTCCATTTAGCACCGCTCCGGTAGGAAGACATCGAAAAACGGCGGGAACTAAACCATGCGTGCGAGAGTTGCGTAGTCCATGAATGTGTACCACCACTAACGTGTGGGCTCCTCCCGGCGCTGGACCTTGTTCAATCGGGCATGGAATTCTGCCGCCGCGACGTTGATCGCACCAGACTCTGCTGGGTGTGTTGCAGAGCCAGGGCCATCCGGCCGCGAGATTATACATCCATTGCCTGCTAAACACAGGCTCGCACGCCGTCATTGGCGTCGTTGCGCTCACGCGTCGATGCGGAATCGCACTGCCGGTCGCAGGACTGACTACTAGGAATATTCATCTCATCTAGAGTTCCCTATCGGCTTTACTGCCCAAGAGACCGGTCAGAGGATGTTGCAATGCCGCGTACCTGCCCGTACTATAGTAAGTGAACTTCCTCGACCGCTGCCTGGCTTTAATGTGGTGAGCTATCAAGAGGTATAAGTCAGAAGGAGCGAGGAGAAGGGCAGATGATGATACGTCCAGGGCGAACAGGGGCTCTGGGCGCTAAAAGTGTAGGCGGAACAGAGAGGACAAAGGCGAACTTCTGGAAGTTATCTGGTGAGCAGCGCGGGCAGCGGGAGCAAGCCAGCGCCGCTAGCCCGCTGTTGTTGATTACAGTCTCGGAGCCTCCCGTGAGAGCGCCGCTTTGAAAATCCCCACCACGGCCTCGATCTTGCGGGCCATAAGTGGGAAGTCTGCCGTCTTGTCTCGTGTGTCTCGTCTTAGTGTCGATGTACTTTACACCCGGCCAATAAAGATATGGGC
>RYFJ01002341.1:0-41349 GCA_003991445.1 Oryza meyeriana var. granulata
CGGGATACACTTCCGCACGGAAAAACGTCTGCTTCGAGGGTCATCGGACTTCGGACCGCGTACCACCGCGATTACTCGCGACGACCGGCACTCGCTAAATTTATTGGCAATACCGCACAATACATATATGTGCTCAAGGATGCCTGGGCCAGCAGGAGTTCCTACTCCCTTCGCAGCGACGTCAACAAGCCTTCCACCTTGTGACAAAAGGAGGGCTGCGAATTGGCCTCAATCACAAGAAAAGGGCAGTCGGGCGCAACAGCATCCGGTAAGCCGCCACAATTGAAGTCGAGCAAGATCCAGTTTCAGCAAAAATGGCGGCGAAGTCGGGAATTTCAGCGGACTCTGACACGAAGAAGATCCCCCTGGACCCATCCGGCCCCTCCAAGACTAGTCTAGTCGGTACCAGACTCGACCCCAAATAGGAAGACGCGCTCGTCACCTTCCTCCAAGCTAACAAGGATATCTTCGCGTGGAAACCATCCGACATGCCGGGCGTACCAAGGGAGGTGATCGAGCACGCCCTCAATGTGAAGACACACGCCAAGCCAGTCAAGCAACGGCTACGGCGCTTCGCTCAAGACCGCAAGGATGCTATTCGGGAGGAGATCACCAAGCTCCTCGCAGCCGGGTTCATCAAGGAGGTCTATCACCCGGATTGGCTGGCAAACCCAGTTCTGGTCCGGAAGAAAAAGGTAAATAGCGCATGTGCGTCGACTACACCGATCTTAACAAGGCATGCCCCAAGGACCCATTTGGTCTTCCTAGGATAGATCAGGTGGTAGATTCCATGGCTGGGTGCGACCTACTCAGCTTTCTCGACTGCTACTCGGGATACCATAAAATCAGCTTGAGGGAAGAAGACTGCTTAAAGACATATTTCATCACGCCGTTTGAAGCGTACTGCTACATTACAATGTCGTTCGGTCTGAAAAATGCTAGAGCAACCTATCAATGGGCAATTCAGCGGTGTCTGCACACTCAGATCGGGCGCAACGTGGAAGCCTACGTCGACGACGTGGTGATCAAGACCAAATCCAAAGAAGACCTCATCGCTGACCTGGAAGAAACCTTCTAAAATCTTCAACGATTCAAGATGAAGTTAAACCCGAGTGCCATCCGGCAAGTTACTCGGCTTCATCGTCTCACATCGTGGCATCGAGGCAAACCCGGAGAAAGTCAACTCCATAATGAACATGGCTCCCCCGGCTAACCAGAAGGACGTCCAGAAGCTGATAGGCTGCATGGCGGCACTCAGCCAATTTATTTCCCGACTGGGCGAACGGGGTATGCCCTTCTTAAAGCTACTAAAAAAGGCAGACAATTTCCAATGGACTCCGGACGCCCAACAAGCCTTCGAAGACTTCAAACAATTTCTCACATCACCTCCCGTGTTAGCGTCACCTATGCCCCAAGAACCACTAATGCTGTATTTGGCGGCAACCACTCAGGTAGTCAGCACGGTGCTGGTGGTCGAGCGATCCGAACAGGGTCATATCCAGAAAGTACAACGGCCAGTTTACTTTGTCAGCGAGGTGCTTGCCGACTCAAAGACGAGATATCGGCAGGTCCAGAAGCTGTTAAATGGCCTACTCATCACAGTCCGGAAGCTGGTGCACTACTTTCAAGCACATCAAATCACGGTGGTCACATCGTTTCCACTCGAGGATGTCCTTGATAATCCCGAGGCCACCGGTCAAATCGCTAAATGGGCACTCGAGCTGATGGCGTTTGATATCACCTTTCAGCCACAGATAGCAATTAAATCACAAGCTCTAGCTGACTTCGTGGCCGAGTGGATAGAAGTTCAACTGCCTACATCAACAGCGAAGCTAGAGTACTGGACAATGTACTTCGACGGTTCTCTACGGATCGGTGGCGCCGGAGCTGGAGTCATATTGACATCCCCCACCGGCGAAAAACTCAAGTACGTTCTACCAATCCACTTCCCGGCTTCCCACAACGTCGCCGAGTATGAGGCACTTATCCACGGGCCCCGGATTGCTATATCACTCAGCATACGTCGACTGGTTGTGCACGGGGATTCTCAATTTGTAGTGAACGAAGTCATGAAAGACTGGACTTGTCTCGATGACACCATGGCGTCATACTGTCAGGAGGTCCGCAAGCTAGAAAACAAGTTCAACGGGCTGGAAATAACACATGTCCTGTGCTAATACAATGACGCGGCAGACGAGCTAGCAAATATGGGATCCAAGCGAGAAGCAGTTCCGACTGGTATCTTTGTCGAGCAACTCATGGAGCCATCAGTCAAGAAGAAACCGGTGCCGGAGCACTCGGGAGGCGAACCTACCCTGGCAACAGACGAGGTGCTGCACATATGTCAAGACTGGTGAGCCCCTGTTGTCAAATTTCTCCTGGACGACGAACTCCCAGAAGATCGCAACCAAGCCGAGCAGAGCAAGCGTCGAAGCAAAAGCTTCCTACTAGTCGGAGAAGACCTGTACCGAAGGAGCGCATCCGGTGTCCTCATGCGTTACGCCACCACCGAGGAGGGCAAGCAGATCCTGCAGTCGATCCACTCGAGCATATGTGGCAGCCATGCCGCATCCAGGACGTTAGTCAGAAAGGCCTATCGGCAGGGATTCCTCTGGCCCATAGCAGTAACAGACACAAAAGAAATTGTTCGCAAGTGCGAGGGTTGCCAGTTCTACGCAAGACAAACTAATCTCCTAACCCAAGAACTCCAAACTATCCCTATTTCTTGGCCATTCGTAGTATGGGGGCTCGACATGGTCGGGCCTTTCGAGAAAGTGCCAGGAGGGTTCACACATCTATTCGTCGTAGTGGATAAATTCACCAAGTGGGTTGAGGCAAAACCCGTTGCAACTATAACAGCGGCATGAGCAAAGGACTTCATCATGAATATACTATACAGATTTGGGGTTCCTAACCGTATCATCACCGACAACGGTACTCAGTTCATGGGCAGCGTATTCCAAGACTTCTGCGAATATTTTGGCATCAAGATCTACTATGCATCCGTGGCACACCCACGGAGCAACGGGCAGGTCGAACGAGCCAATGGTATGGTCTTACAAGGCATCAAGGCCAGGATTTTCGACCAACTACAACCATACGCGGGCCGGTGGGTACAAGAACTCCCATTTGTTCTCTGGTCTCTCAGAACCATGGTTAGTTGGGCAACAGGGCAATCCCCTTTCTTCCTGGTCTATGATGCTGACGCTATGCTACCAACAGAGTTACAGTTCGGCTCTCCGCGAGTCCGGGCTTACTCAGAAGACGCCTCAACAATACCCGACCAGTCGAGCTAGATCAGTTGGAAGAAGCAAGGGACATCGCAACAATCCAGTCGGCAAGGTATCTTCAAGGCCTACATCGCTACCACAATCGCAATGTCCGTGGCCGTGCCTTTTTGGTCGGGGATCTCGTCTTGAGAAAAATACAAACCACCAAAGACAGGCACAAATTATCCCCACTTTGGCAAGGGCCATTCATTATAGGTGAGGTCATGCGGCCAGGCGCCTACCGACTGAAGACCGAAGACGGTGTCCTCATCAGCAACTCATCGAATATAGAATAGCTACGTCCTTTCTATACCTGAGCTTTATACTTTATCATGTGTACAATTTTCTCTGACTCACTACGCCGCTTGTATCAACCGAGTAGTGAGTCGGGGGGCTGCATGTATTATATGTGTTTTGTCAATAATATACGAGCCTGTCTTACTCCAGTTATGAAGCCTTACTACGACTGTCACATTTGCCCGAGTGCACTTTCTTACAGTGCAAAATTTTATTAAGTTCCGACAGACTAACTCGGCGCAAACTACACATTCGAGTAAAGCTAATGACAACTGAGTAGTAATTCAAGACTTGGCGGCACTGCACATATATTTACACATGTTTTCCACAAAAGTTTACATATGCCGACTACATGATATATTAGTCTTACAGACCCAGGTCTCAGGTGATTATCTCAGCAGTCGGCCTTGCCCGGGCTATCTGCTCCAGCGCCTCCTCGGGCGTCGTCTCCTCGGCAAACCCCTCCCCGATGGCTTCAATGTTTGCCCTTGGGTAGATTGATTTAGTCATCGCCAGGGTCTGGGCCACGCCGGCAATGACATGCCCATCCGAGTACTTCTTCAAGGCACTCGGTGCATCCTCAAGACATGCCTCTACTTGGGAGATCCTGCTGCAACTGGTTCCCACAAGGCTGGGATCTATGAGGTCAAGGAGCCCTTTCACGGACCCGACAAGGGCTTCCCGTGACTCCCTGATGACTCTTATCTCCTTTGTGTAAAACCGATATTAGGCCTAGACATTGGCTCTCATGTCTGTCTGGGTCCACCGACAAGTAAACTTGTCAGGCTCGGTTGCAGATGGAATGACTAATGGATTGGTTAAGATCACCGTCAGGTTGGGGACTTACTTTTGTAGTTGGCCTCCCACTTGGCTACGGTTTTCTCCAGTTCGGCTTTTTCTTCGCCAAGCTTGATGGTGGCCTCTTTTAACTCGGCCTTTTCCCGTTCGAGCTCGGCGTTGGCCTTTGTCAGGTCGGCCTTGACCTTCTCAAGCTCGGCCTTGGCTTCTTCAGCCTCCTTCAGCTGGGCTTCCCCCTCTGTTCAAGTCTTTAACTCGGCTTCGAGGGCTACACGACAGATTAGTCATGGACTCAACCTTGCGGCCAAGACACAACTGGGTAGTCGGGAACAACGCAGCTGGAGAAATACATCAAGAGTTCAGTCGGGAAGACACATTCGAGGGATTTACCTCTGATCTTCGTGGCTTGGGCCCAATTTTCATCCCTGAGCTAGGTGGTGGCATCCTTCAGCCAAGCTTCCCTCCCCGCGTAGCGCTCCTCCATCTCGGCCTTCAACGCCCGGAGCTGCTCTAATTCCACGAGGTGGGGGGCCATTTCGACCAGGATCTCAGTCATCTCCTCATTGCGATCGACAAGTTTCTGCTCAGGGAAAGAACAAGTCAAGAGTGGAGTTGGATGTCAAAACAAGAACACTACCACGACTCTGCCACAAGAATTATACCCCAATTCCCTGGGACCCGGTGATGGCGGCGCGAAGCAAGCTTTCATGTTTCCTTCTCGCCGCGACCTCATCAAGCTTGAAACTCTTCACGGTTCCATCGGCCGCCGTCCAGGTGAACGTCCGAGGGAGCCTACGCGGAGGAGCTTCAATCCGAGGAAGGTTCGGGATCTTCGGTAGCAGTGATGACGACGACGACCACCATGACGGAGACAGGGTCCCAGCCCCCACATCGGCGTCCTCTGCGGCCTCGGGGGTCGACTCGGGGGCTCCGACGACGGCCTCGGCAGTGGGCGTCGGCTCAGGGGCTGGGGCAGCAACCTCAGTAATTGCACCTTGGTTGGGCGGCACCAGCGACCCCGCGGTCGGGACCACCTCAGTCTCCGTGACTAGGCTGGCCACCGGCTCAGCGGGTGTGCTCGCAGGCGCCGGCTTGGCTAGGGTGGGCTCTTCAAGACGAGCAGTCGGAGCGGTCTCCTTCAGATCGATATCGGCATGCTTCCTGCATGGCGAAACAGACATCAAAGTATCTCTGCAACAGACAAGAATCTCAGAAGATCCAGAGCAGCATACCTCTTGGAGAACTTCAGTCTCCCGCCGGGCGTCCGGGTCCCTGTGGAGCGCTGCGCCCGGTTGTTGGCCTGGTCAGCGAAGCAGTCGGCGGCGGCGTCGCAACTGGAGGCAACCCCGTCGGTGGCGTGGCCAACTCAGGCACTAGTGTGCTTGGCGGCACCTGCTCGGACCGCGTACTGGCGGCGCTTTCGTCGGGCTTGGAAGTGTCGAGCTCGGCCGTATTGATCCCAACCTGGGACTTGATCGCCTGGGCGCCGTGGCGGCGGTGTCCTTTATCTTCAGGCCTCCAACCATGACACGCGGCGTCATGGCCCCTTCGCCCCGATATAGAACAGGCATTTTCCTAGCTCTCTTGGAGTCGGGTTGGGTAGCAGCAGGGCTCCTCGGCCTCTTCTTCGCTCTAACGGCTGACAACGGGCGGGAGTCCTCATCGAACTCCACGCATTCCTATAGAAGATTCAATAACATCTATCACATAATGCTGGGCAATCACAGATACAGGTCCACTGGCATTCGTCACAGATGAGGGACGAAGATTACCTTGGGGCGGCGCCTAAGGAAGCTATAAGCAGCAATCTGGCGTTTATCGTCCTCGGTCTCGATCACCCCCTCGGAGAAGTAACCAAACAGGGTCTCGGTTACCTTGAACTTATCAGCCGACTTGTGGCTTACTCGGTCAAGATCAAGTTTGCCTTGGAAATCCCAGCCGAACGCGCTCCTCAGCTTCAACGGCTGGATGCGCCGAGTCAGGAAACGTCGCGCCACCCAAGGCCCGGTCAGGCCAGCTTCTTTAAGCTTATCCAATTTCTCCAGCAATTGATGCACTTGGCCCATCTCCTCAAAGGTTGGATTTGCTGACCAATTTGGTAAAACTACCGGTGGCAGGCCGGTGAATGGACGCAAGGAGGGAGCCAGATCTGCGTAATAGAACCACTCCTTGTGCCAGCCTTTTAGGGAAGATTTCAGGGGGAGATCAAGATATGTTTTCTTCCTATCACTCCTCAACTGGAGACCAGCCCCCCCAATCACATTGGCGTTATTCTTAGAGGGCTGGGGTTTGATGTGGAACAGATGCCTGAAGAAATTAAAATGGGGTTCCACACCCAAAAAAACACTCGCAGAGAGTAACAAATATGGAGATTTGAAGAATCGAGTTGAGATTCAAATTCACCAACTCCAACCCATAGAAGTCAAGGATGCGGCGGAAGAAATCAGAAGAGGGAAGGCACAAACCCCGATCGAAAAAAGAGGCAAAAAACAACTGTTTCGCCAGATTGGGGATTTGGGACCGACTCACCCTTTGCCGGCCGCCAACGGATCACCTCCTGACTGGGCAACTTCAATTGACTCTCCAGTAGCCTCGGTTTCACCGAGCCGCAATCTGAAGTCGGCTAGGCATTCCCTGGCGTACCCGTAAGATCCGAAACTTTCGACATGGTGGGGAGTGGAAAGATTTGGGGGAAATGCGAATTGGGGGCTTGGAACAGATGAAGTGTGTCACAGCCCTAAATCTAAATTAAGGTAATTAGTGTTAAGCCCTAGCTAATCCTTTGCTTTGTGCTAGTTGCCACTTCCCAAGTTCTATATATCTAAAAATCCTACAAAAATTCCTAAACATGTCAGGTGATGTGAGTAAGCCCCTGTAAATTTTACATAATTTTATCCCTTCAATAAATACTTCAACCAAGTCCCTCAAATCAGCAAAACTAGAAAGCTGGCTGAGACAAATTAGTTTACTTCTAAAATTCACCAAATAAGAGTGAAGATTAATTAGACAGTGCAATTCTACCAACAGGTGTGACTCCATGAACCCTACTACCAGGAATTTTGGTTTAATTTAATTCCCAAAGAAGTCACATGAAATAATAGGAGCAAAGCCCTAGGGACATGAATCAAGCTGCAGAAAAACTGGATCAGTGACCCCACTTTGCAAATTCGCCAAAAATAAACCAGATCACTTCTAACCACGAAATTTGGTCAGCATGTTAAACACATCTTCCTCTAACTCCAGTAATTTTCCCATAATTTATCTCCCTTATTTATCTGCTGAAATCACAGATGCAAGACAGCTGTCCATACAGCTCACAAAACAGTCTCTAGAGTATTCTCCTCTCATCTCTCACTGACCAGTGGGACCCACAACACCCTGGCCCACCTGTAAGCCTCTGCCAGTCTTGGGACAGTGAGTTTCACCCCATTTCTACCCATGCCTCTCTCCTCTCCATAGTAATTAACTCCAAGGACCCACATGTCATAGGCTAAGCCTAACCACAAATGTGTAGAAAAGTATTCTCTGACGTGTGGGACCCACCAAGGACACTGTGGAGATGGAGCAACTCAGCACTGCATGAGCCAATGTGTCATTGCCTCCTTCTTTCTCCCTCACAGTGCACACAGATAGACCTAGATGAGCTCAAACCTTGGAGACCTCGACCATTTCGCCTCTAATCTCGCCAGCAGAACCTCCTCCTCATCCTCTTCACGCTCCCACCGGAGAAAACGACAGTATCCACAAAGATCACCGGAGACAGAGCTATTTTCCCTCACTGCCGAAGCTGTTAGATCGAGCCCGTGCTTACTCCGGTGAGCTCCATCCTTTCTAAGCTTCGGGAACATGATCTATACCTTCTGAACATTCCATTTTTGCACTTGGTTGCCCTAGGATCACCGGTCGAAGCCGCCGTGCTTCGCCCTTTGCTCTACAGCGCCGCCGCTGGGACATCACGGTCGTTCCGGCCGATACAGTACCTCGCCAGCCTCGTCAAACCTCACGGTGAGAACCCAGATACTTGGTAGACGCATATACATGCATTAATATGGCCAGCTTGAGCTCGTAGAACGTTTTTCCCCGTCGACCTGAAAAGACCCGCCGCTGGAGCTCGCCGCCAGCGAGATTCCGGTCACCCGAGGTGTTAAGAAGACCACCCTTAGCTCCGCCATGAACTCCTCTATCTTTTCTCTTTGGGGCCCGACTACAACCGACTCCGCCATCGCCGTCGCCGCCGCCGAGAAGCTCGCCGACTAAACCTCCTCTGTTTCACCCCGCCGGACCAACCTCTCCGTGTCCGGACGGTCCGCTTCCTTTGTCTCGTCTCCTGCGCCCTGCTCCCGCACCCTGCTCTGCTTTGCCTCACTGGCCTGCGGGCCCGAGCTGCAAGGGAAAGCAGAAAAGAAGAAAGAAGAAAGAAATAGGAAAAGTAATTAAAAGATTTATCTTACAATAGAAAAATGGCTAAACTTTGCAAATCCATAACTTCTCCATTTTGACTCCAAATTGAGTGAAACCAATTTTGTTAGCTCTGTAAATTTGTGAACTTCATTACTGTAAAATAAAATATGGCAACTTCTGTACAGAAAATATCCATCAAATAATATGAAGCAAAATTGACTTATTTTGGGCTTAATAACTTGAAATATTCCCATAAAATTCATTTTAACTCCTTTTGAGGTAAACCAAATTTCTGGGGATTCATAAAATTGTGCTCTTTAATTTGGTAAAATAAAAAGTGAGACCTTCTGTGTAAGGTTTTTCTCTAAAAATGGAAATATCTTTTATACACCTCTTTGTAACCTATAAGTTTATAAATTTCTAGAAAATTTATCCTATTTGCTTAAAATGTGAAACAACTTCTATTAAACCCAAAAAATTGTAAAATTACTGTGGATAATTTGTATTTGACAAAACTACCTCCTAAAATAGGCCTAAGTATTTTTCTAACCTTTCCTTTTGATAAATTGATAAAATTCACAACTAAATCATTTTAAATCCAATTTCAGTGAACCAAATTTTGTTAGAACTAGTAGGTTATGCTCTTTTATATAAAAATACTTGCTTCCTTAAAATCTTGATAGAAAATGTCAGTTAAATATAATAACTTAAAGGTTCAAAAATAAATAATTACGAAACTGCCATTTTCAGCCCTTCTACCTTGTTATTTTTGTATCTCCCAATCCAGAGATGCAAATGACTTGGTTCTTTCTCCTAAAATTGTGTTAGGACATGCCCTACCTACTGTATTTATCTTATAATTTTTAGAGCACGATGCATATGCATGTTTATTTTGATCTCTTAATTGCATAATGCTTCTTATCGATAGATTATGAGGATCCGAAGTACGTGGAAGTTCATCCAGAGCCTGAGTGTGACCCCTCGCTGCAGCAAGACAAGCGTCTAAGCATATTGAACCTATGTTTTCAATAAATTGATTTGTTTGTGAAAACAATATCTATATGCATGCTTCAGTCTGTTTAAAATGGGGAAAATGGGTAGAGTTACTATTACCCAATTGTATGCATTTCCATTCCTTGGTTATTGATCTCATGTTTATACCTTGTCACCACTGGTTAAGGACTTTGGGATACTTTTATTTTACCGAATGCTTAGCCATGCTTATTTCTAAACTTAGAAAAGTCTGATAGCTGGAGCTATCAGTTCAAAACTAGTTTAAAGCGAATGGATGGGTTAAAATCTGAAAAGAATCACTTCTAATGTATAATTGAGAATATGTTTGACTTGGACGGATGATAGGGCGATGAAGGGATGGTGTTTCCCCGATGCACGTAGCTCTGTCTGGGTCGTGAAGGACCGAACATGTTGACGTCTATTCAAGCACCTTACGTACTTCCACACGCCGGGAATGGGACGGCTGAACTCAGTAGCATGGGAGGCCGTGGCCATCTACGCCCGTCCGTCAGTCGTGAGGAGGGATTTCTGTTGGAGGACCTCGAGCGCGCCTGGCTGTGGCCGGAGGTGCCTCCCACGACGGTGAGCCCGCCTTAGTCATCACACACGCACGACTAAGTCGTCGGGGGCCCAAACGTGGTTTAGGTGGTTGGGGCTAAGCGTGCAAAAGGTTCTGTTGTGACCTCTAGTCCACACTCAATGTGTAGAGTGTGGGTACCGGCAGGTACGAACCAAACTAGAGTGTAGCCGTTTGGCTTCTATCACATCGTGTGGATAAAGATGTACACCTTTGATCAGAGTAAGAACTATTCGAATAGCCATGTCCACAGTTACGGACGACGCTTGATGTGTTCCTCACTCATGTTAGCATCCAACTTGGGTTATGCGGTTACCATGACTTAGGATAGTCATGGATGGATGGGTTTATATAAGGGATTTTTGGATATTAAATATGACTTGATTTAGTCATGAGAAAGAATATGCTTGTGTAGCATAATTGTTTGGGCAATGGTAGCCCATGGATGATGATTATGACTTGGTTTAGTCATGAGAAAGGATATGCTTGTGTAGCATAATTGTTTGGGCAATGGTGACCCGTGGGTAATGTTTAGAGCACGGCTGATACTCATTTATGTTTCATTTTCAAAACTATAAGCTTGCTGTCTTAAAAATTCAGATTGTGTTATTTCTCAAAATGCTTATAGTTTCAAGTATTACTTGCTCAATAAAATCAGTTTTATGCAAAATCAGAGTCACATAGCCATATTCCTTGATGTAGAGACTAGCATTACTCCTTTGTACTAGTAATACTGTGTATGTCTTGCGGAGTACCATTCATACTCACGTTGCATCTTTTCAGGTGAGGATAACGACGATGATGGTGTGATCTACTATTATCCCGCCGAGGGTGGCGAGGATAATGTGTAGTTGAAGTTGAGCTCTATCCCCAGTCGGTTGCCCTGTGCATGGGTTTGGCACCACTGGTTCTTGTCTTTTGTGTTTATATTCCGCTGCAAATCTTTTGTGTCACTTTGTGATGAATTAGGGTGTGAACCCTCTATGTAATAGTTGTAACTCTGCTGCTCGTCTATCCATTTTTATCAATTGCTTGCGATGAAAGTGTGAGGCTAGTCGCTTTCCTGGGGACTAGCTGAACATGAGTATAAGTTGTGTATAATTGAGATGGTTGGGGGATAGCTATTGTGGTTCGAGTCCTCTGGGGTACGTATCGTGTTTGGTCGCCACCATCGAGTGGTTTGACGGGCGTATGACAGGGAGGACTGGCAAGCTATCCTTATGATTATCTCTTTTGTACACTTCTCGGCATTTTGGATTTGTATTGTGAGTGGGTAAAGGTTATGGCAAGTCTGTGATGAGGATGGATGGTTACCGCATTTATTCAGGTTTTATTCGAGACCCCATCCATCTAGATAGTTCAGGTTGCCGTAATAGTTACTCTTCATAATGCACTTCCGGGGTGCCCACAAAGTGGACTAGAATTGCCCGAGTTCGAGTAGGGAACAGCAGCAGCAGCTAACCTTAGCCGAGCAAAAGGCGAAATTCGGGCGTGGAGACGGAAGACGAAACGATTGGCTGATTTGGGGAAGACAAAGGAATATTTTTCTCTCTCCCTGTTATTTACAGAGCCTGTGCCGACTAAATGGGCTTGGGCCTACACAGTCGGTGTTGAACCACCAAGATATGAGTTCCTACAGTAGCATGCTCCATGTGGGCCGCCCGCAGGCTGAGTTGAAATTATAGCGCTGGTGCTACTAATAGGAGCCGATGAGGTAAACAGATATGCTTCATGAGAGCCTTATTGCTAAACATATATGTTTGGGTATCTGTCTTATCCACCAGGTCTCGAGGATATATCCTTATAAGGATCACAAGCTAGTCTTCATTAAAATTAGGGATGCAGGTATCTTTCTCAAGTACACCTGACCACGCCGTGGATTTATTTTCATAAAAGTGGTACTCGGGCCTACATGCGTGGCCTTAAGTTCCCATGGGCAACATCATTCTAGCCAATATGACGCTGAAGAGTCTAACTTTCGAGTAGTGCACTACTTGGGAGAGACTATAAATTCCTCATTCCCGCTAACATGATGCGGAGGAGTCTAACTTCTGGGTGGGACGCCACTCGGGAAAGACTATAAAACTCTTTTTTCCAGCTGACATGAAGCTGAAGAGTCCCATATACGAGTAACATCTTACTTGGCAACACTATAAACACACATTCCGACTGACATGAAGTCGAAGAGTCCTACATACGAGTAGTTCCCTACTCGCAAGACTATAAATCATATTCTGGTTGACATGATACTGAAGAGTCTCATATACCAGTAGTAATCTACTCGGGAAAGACTTCCAGGTTAAAGATCTTTGACTTTATGCTTAATTGTCTTCACAATTAAGCACAAAGTTGGGGGCTACACCTAATACGTGCGCCTATTTGACGCACACTATTCATATATCTACATGAAGCCCTTCATAGCCTCGCTGCCAGCTGACATGAAGCAGGACTCGGGAAGAAGACTCACTCGGACAAAGAGTACTCGGGAGCATTGCACTCGGGCAATCTTCACCGTGGAGGATGAGCACTCGGCATTAGCTGTGACTCAACTATGAAGGTCTCAGGGGCTACTGTGGAGGCCATGGGCCCCAGGTACCTCACCACCTACATATGGGACACTCGGATAGAGGATGGGCCAAATTGTGTAGTTAGAGATATGATAGCACCCGGCTGGCTTTGCCTTGTACGATAAGGAAAACAGAGTCTTAGTCGGATTAGTTTCTATCTCTAAGAAGGAAATCCCTTAGCCGTATCCGGCTGGGATCCTTATCATGTACCTCTGTCCCCTAGTATATAAAGGGAGGTAGGGCACCCCATGAGGGTAGACACACACGGGAAGATCATTGATCGACATAACCTCTCAGAGGAATAACACCACAACTGGACGTAGGGTATTACCTCACGTCGAGGGCCTAAACCAGTATAAAATCTCTTTGCGTTCCTCTACAATCCACCGAGTTTCCCCTTGCCGAGTAGCCCTATAGTTCTATTGCCGGTGTAAAACATCGACAGGTACGTTGTATCTCTAGAAGGAAATCCCTTAGTCGAAGTGCGACTGGGATTCCTACCCTATAACCTTGCCTCCTCGGTATATAAGGGGAGGCAGGGAGCCCCCTGAGAGCAGAAGAATAACACCATACACTCACCAGAGAAACCTGAAAGGCAATACAGAACAGTTGAAAGTAGGGTATTACCTAACCTTGAGGGCCCGAACCAGGATAAATTGTTTCATGTTCCTTTGCAATCCATCAAGTTTAGGTCTCACGATTAGCTCCATATTCTTATTGCCGATACAAAACATCGGTAGTTGGCGTGCCAGGTAGGGGCATCGTGAGATCATCTTCGACAAGCCTGATGGATCCAATCACCGGAGTCGACGGCATCAAGTTCTTCCTTGAGCAGACGATTAGCATCAGGATCCTTGACTGCGACCTCACCCTATCCTACCCGGACATGATCCAGTCGGCCAGAAATCAAGCCGACTCCGCGCCGGTCGGCCTAGTCAACGCTGCGGCAATCTTCGATGATATGTTGTGGTAATCCCCAAGACTCTCGGGTCTAGGGACAACTGTTTCATTCGGTGTTCGACTCGGACTTGGTCTTGAGCCAGCTGAGATTGGGCTAAGAGAGGAGGAGATCATCAATCTCCCATTCGAACTCAGTAACGCTGCGGATAATTTTAAGCAGCATCTGATGCGGCAGACCCGATCTCCTAAAGTTCAACTTAGATACGGCCCAGAGATGTTTGAGATTAGATCAAGGGAGGTTGGAGTCGTCATTGGCCCCCTCAAATATCCGATTTTGACTCCCAGTCGAATTGCAGTTCGGCAAGTTTCTCTTCGCCGCGTGAAGTCTTCATGGCATCAAAGGGATCAACCCCAACACAAGATGCACGCCAACTACGCGATCAGCAGGAGGAGGAGGCTTTCTGACTGTGTGACCAATAGGAGGAAGATGCAAGACATTTGCAGGCCGAGTGTGATGCCCGCAACAACAATCTACACAAGGCTGGGTGGACTGCTCAACAAGAAATCCTCTGAACCCGAATCGGTGACCACGACGTCTTCGTAACTCCTCAACAGAACGTTGTGGCCGCTGCCACCTTACTGGATACACTACAGTTTGGCCTTGATCACCAGGCCACCCCGACGATTGCAAGGATTAAAGTCGTGGTCACCACTACAGCATGCCAGCAGCAGCAACAGTTGGGAGATACCCTTATACTGTCCCGCAAGACGGCTTCTACTATGGTAGTCTCATCTGCCTCAGCACGACGCCGGGTGGCTGGCTCCATTCAGCAACATGCGGAGTCGCGCCATACATCACTTGACAACCAAAACGACGAATGACGGCGGCGACACCGAGATGATCGTCGTGAGAACCGTGATGTCCAAGGCCGACTACGGCACGATCTCAGGCAGGATATCAACGCCCGATGCCACACACGTGACGAAGACGAGCATCGCTGACTAGAAGATGAGAACGAGCGCTTCGGCCTCCAGAAGCTATTGTATGGTCTACTCATCACTGTTCGGAAGTTGGTGCACTATTTTCAGTTGCATCAGATAACCATCATCACATCGTATCCACTCGGGGACATCCTACACAACTGCAAGGCTACTGGTAGAATCACTAAATGGGTGCTTGAGCTAATGGCGTTTGACATCATTTTTCAACCTCGGACAATAATCAAGTCACAAGCCCTGGCCAACTTCGTGGCCGAGTGGACAGAAGTTCATGTGGCTGCAAGTACAGACATGCTAGAGTACTGGACGATGTACTTTGACGGTTCTCTATGGATCGAGCTAGGGCTGGCATCGTTCTGACGTCACCTACTGGAGAAAAATTGAAGTAAGTCCTCCAGATTCACTTATCAGCATCCCACAACGTCGCCGAGTATGAGGCACTCATCCACGAGCTCTGCATCACCATATCACTCGGTATTTGTCGACTGGTAGTACACAGGGATTCTCAACTTGTTGTCAACCAAGTCATGAAAGACTGGACATGTCTCGATGATAACATGGTGGCATATTGTTAGTAGGTGCGAAAACTAGAAAACAAATTCGACAGGCTGGGAATAACACACGTGCTGTGCCAATACAATGAAGCTGCAGACGAATTGGCCAACATGGGATCCAAACGAGAAGTGGTCCCGACTAGGATTTTTGTTGAACAACTACTGGAGCCATCAGTCAAAAATAAACCAGTGCCTGAGCAGTCGGGGGTTGAACCTACCCTGGCAACAAATGAAGTACTAATTATCTCTCAAGATTGACAGACTCCAATCATCAGATTCCTTTTGGATGACGAACTCCTAGAAGATCACAGTGAAGCCGAGCGGATTAGACATCGAAGCAAATGTTTTCTTGTAGTCGAAGAAGACCTGTACCGTCGAAGTGCATCCAGAGTCCTCATGCACTGCGTCACACCAGAGGAGGGCAAGCAGATTCTGCAATCGATCCACTCGGGTATCTATGGCAACCATGCTACATCCAGAATGTTAGTCGGAAAGGCTTACAAGTAGAATTTTTTCTGGCCGACTGCAGTTACAGACGCTAAAGACATAGTTCAGACATGCGAGGGATGCCAATTCTTTGCACAACAAACACATGCGAGGGAAAAATTCACAAAGTGAATTGAGGCAAAACCCGTTGCTACCATAACAGCGGCAAGGGCGAAAGGCTTCATCATGAGTATCATATACCGATTTGGAGTTCCTAACCGCATCATAACAAACAACGGCACTCAGTTCACTAGCGGCGTTTTCCAAGATTTCTATGACGACTTCGGCATCAAGATCTATTATGCTTCTGTGGCACACCCACGAAGCAACTGGCAGGTCAAGCGTGCCAATGCCATGGTCTTACAAGGTATCAAGACTAGGGTATTCGACCGACTACAACCATATGCAGGGTGGTGGGTACAAGAACTCCCATCTATTCTCTGGCCTTTAAGAACCACGGTTAGTTGGGCAACAGGGCAATCCCCTTTCTTCCTAGTCTATGGTGTCGGCTCACCACAAGTTCAGGCCCGCTCAGAAGATAAATCAAATGAAGACCGACTGGTCGAACTCGATCAGCTGGAGGAAGTAAGGGACATCACAACTATTTAGTTGGCAAGGTATATTCAAGGCCTACATCGTTATCACAGTCGGAATGTTCATGGCCACGCCTTTTTGGTGGGAGATCACGTCCTGAGAAAAATACAAACCACCAAAGACAGGCATAAACTATCCCCTTTATGGGAAGGGTCATTCATTATCCCTGAGGTAACGTGTCCAGGCACCTACCGACTAAAGACAGAAGATGGTGTCCTAGTCAGCAACTCTTGGAATATAGAACAGCTACGTCCTTTCTATACATGAGTCTTGTATTTTCTTTACATATATGAATAAAACTTTCTTCTCTGACTCACTACATCACTTGCCTCTACCGATTAGTGAGTCGAGGGTTACATGTATTACATGCCTTGCTTTTGCTAATAAAATCCGAGCTTGTTCTTTTTGAGTCATGAAGTTCTACAACAACTATGTTAAGTTTGCCTGAGTACAGCTTCGCAAGGTGAATGTTTTTCCTAAGTTTATCTTGAATCACTTGGCGTGAGTTATCTAGTCGGGTAAAGCTAATGATGATTCAGAGCGGACAAGTACTCGGTAGAATTTAGCAAACATTAGCAAGACATTTACAACATTTACATTTGTTCATCTGTGGACACCGACTGCATAATTGTTTCTTATTTACATTCCCAGGTCTCTAGCTATCGCCTCTATGGTTACCCTCACCTAGCATACCAGCTCCAGGCCTTCTTCTAGGGTTGTCCCCTCGGCAAAGCCCTCACCGATGGCCTTGATGTCTACCCTGGGGTAGAGCGACTTGGTCATAGCAAGTGCCTGGGTGACTCCTACAGCAACGCGCTCCTCCGAGTACTTCTTCAAGATATTCGGAGCTTCGTTGAGGCATTCTGCTACTTAGGCAATCGAGTTGGAGTTGGACTCAGGGTGGTGCGGCTGCATGATGTCAAGGAGAGTCTTCGTAGAGTCAACGATGATCTACCGTGATTCCTTGATGATCTTGATTTCCTCCGTAAAGGCGCCAAATTGGATCTTCGAGTTGGCCTGGGATGCTGCTCACACATCAACAAGCATATCAGTTTGCTAGAACAAGCAGTCGGAGCTAATCTACAGTTGAGCAGGAAACTTACTGGTGTAGTCGGCTTCCACCTTCGCCTTAGTCTTCTCGACTTCCTTCAATTTCATCTCGAGGCGCTCATTCTCCTTGGTCTAGGCACTGAGCTCAAACTCAAGGTCTACAACATGAGACAGTAAAAGCTCCATAATGCGGAGAAGTGCGCTCAGGATTCACTCGGGAAGACAACAACAAGGAGGCTTACTTCTTATCTTCTCGGCTTGAGCCCAGTTTTCGTCCCTGAGCTTATCCACAAACCCCATCAGCCATGTTTCTCTCTACTGGCTGGTCTGCTCCAAGTCATCCTTGGCCACCTGGAGCTGGTGAAGCTGGAGTAGCGGAGGGGTGAGCTCGGTCAGGACCTTGCCCATTTTTTCAGAGCAGTCGATAACCTTCTTCTCAAGATATACCAAAGACAGTCAGAATCAACAGGCAGAGACAAAATCCACAGCAAGGACCACTCACTCATCCATAGCAAGGACCACTTACAAGAGCTCGTGCTCGTCAACTTAATTACCAGGTGAATTCATTCCTAGGTTCATATATTACTGAGAATAGACCGCTACCGCTACCTAATGCAAGTGATTTAATTGTACTTAGGAACCTAGGAAAGGACGAAGGAAAGGAACATGGAGTCATAGACATGCATGGGGAATAGTGAAGGATACCACTCCACTTTGGGACCAAGTCAAGCAAGAATTCGAGCTGGACTCGGTTTGGAATCAGATTCGGACTGCTACGATGGTAATAAGTTCAAACGGGCATAACTTCCTCATACGGATTCTATTTGGGATGTTCTTGTACTTCATGGAAAGCTTGTCAAGTCTACTTTCCAATGGATCTAACCTTATCTTCAATTCCAATTCCATCCGAGCCAGCCACAATCATCAAAACAGTCCATGTTGGCTTCTGAGTACAAGTCAAGAGGGTGCTGCGTCACTACCATTTGGGCCCATGGGCCTTGTAACCCTAGGGCGTGCACTGTAGATGCCACCCCTGGTCGTTCCATATAAAGGAGCCGCCACCTCCTTTGCTAGAAGGTGGATTTCATTGAGTTTAGATTTAGCCATTGTGCAAACTTCTGTTCTTCAGTTGTGTCGAACGATCACCTGTCAAGACAACATTGGAATTCCAACCTTGTTTTCACCACACAACCTATGCTTCATTCATATTCACAATATCAGATTGCCTACATCCTATTCTTGCTAGTTCTTCGATTGCTTGCAAGGAACGAACTTCGTGTTCAGGTTGATCGTGCCTCCAGCGAGGTCAATAACGTCTCGGAGTTGGTTCAGCGATTGCAAAGGCGCAAGCGATGTTGTGCTTTGGTAGTCGGATTGCCAGGGTCATCTCCACCAACAAATCGATAGTTATCAATCTCATCAAAAGATCGGGCACCTCATCCCCATCAAGTGGCATCAGAGCACAAGGTTGCTCGGTGATGGCAACGGGGTGCCCGATCTTCCGTTAGGTAAGGATAACTCTCGATTTGGTGGAGAATTGACACCCACGATCCGGCTTCTGATCACCAGGACCCGAACCCTGCAATCGTAGCACCACGTCTCCTCTTATTATCAACCGTGCGCTGCCCGATTGACCTCGCCACGAAGGCTAATCCCTGCATGCGAATCGAAGAACACAAACAAGAACAAGGAAGATTGTAACTCAACTTGTAGATGAATGATTATACTCTTGAAGTTAGGGTCTCACAAATCGATGAACAGCGAAACTGTTCAAACATAGATTAATCTAAGAAAAACCCACCTCTAAACGATGACGGCTACTGAATATATATGAGTTGGGACGTCCTAGGGTTAACCCTAGGGCGCACATCCCTTGGGCTTAGCCCACGACACAATTACAAGGTCCAAGGCCCAAAACAGACTCGGACTAGAAGAGGTACGTGTCTTGTTTCGACAATTACGGACAGCTCAAGAGGAATTTTGATGTGGGACCAAAACCATCTGAAAGTAGACTCCATAAGCTTTCCAACAAGTACTCATGGGCCCCGAAAGTCCTTCTAGATGAGCGGCTAGGTCCATTTGAAGTTGATGCTGTCAGGAGGCCCGAATCCGAATCCAAAACGTTCAGAACTTCATCTCTTGCCTTCTATGGACCAAAAGTGATGTGGTGATGTAGGAGTAGATTTGGGTAAGGTCTTGGTTTGGTCTTCAATCAACTTCTTTGATCATCCATGCATTCCTTGTGCTCGGTCTCTTTCGCTTCACCCATGCAAGTATCTCTGCAAATGAGAACACACAAAACTCATGGTGCAGTAATGGCTGTTCAAATATATAATACGTAAATCTTACGTAGAAAGCTTGCACCTTTGGTTGATGAATACATAAGGTAGCTATGGTCATATCCGAGCTAGTGATGTCCTCATCATCCTCCCCTTCTTGATTGGAAACCGTCCGTGGTTTCATCTTGTTATTAAGCCTAATGAACATATCTTTATCTTTCACAACATAGGGTGAGGTAGTGTTGTGCATATGGTTAGATTTTGAAAATTTTAAATACGGAGAACACTTTGTAGTGTCGTGCAGCTCACAACACTCCCTTCTTGCAAACCAACCTACAACTTATTTAAACAACTAGAGGAACTACATAGGAAATTATTTATATTCATGCGGTCCTCTAGACAAGACATGCCATTATGAAAAGGTGGTATATTAAAATTCGAACAAATGTATACTCTATGCACATTATATTCTCCTTTATTATCATAATTACCAATAACATGAAAAATCACATGAGAAGGACATGGCAAATCAGATCTAACAAATAATTTCTTCTCTAAACAATTGAGTGGACAAAGATCATCAAATTGAATATAGCCCCAAGTATTTAAAGAAGATAGCAATCTAAGCTCTTCATTCTTGGTAGCAATGTGAACAACATGTCTAAAATCAGCACATGGTGGTTCAACAACATTATTAACATGTTCATTCACTAGTTGTGGCATGGATATAAGTGAAGCATTGCACAACTCTTCTTTATCACAAGAAATAGGAACCAAATCATCGTGTGACAAAGGTAATTTAACATACGATTCCACTGGTGATTGCTCTAAACTAACATGATTAGTGGACATATATAGCACATCAAAATTGTCCAAACCTTGAGTGAATGTAGCACCACTTCTGTTACCTTTGTTCTCATTTTCAAAAACTGTAGGTGCACTCCTAACTAAACTATCTTGAAACATGCATGGAACAATAGGTGGATCTTCTTTCTTCTTTTCCTCATTACCTTGGCTCTTCTCAGATACCTCGGTAGCTTGTGAAGATGGAGCTGCTGGTGCCCTATTGGTGGAAGGCGTAGAACTCTGAATAGGGACACTTTTGCCTTGCCCAATGAAAGGCCTCGATGTAGACGTGCTTCCCCAATTGTTCCTTCTCAATGGCTGCCTTCCCTACAATTCCTATTTAGCTAATATAGCTAGATGGAACAATCGGTTAATACAATTGTATTCTTTATAGGCAATTATGTTCTGAATTTCACGTCTCAATCCCCCATAGAACCGAGCCATCTTATCCTCCTCATCCTCCTGTACCTCACAACGCAACATGCCTATTTGTAGTTCTTGATAGTATTCTTCTACAGACTTATCACCTTGGTCTAGGCATTGCAACTTTTTTCACAAATCTCATTTGAAGGATGGAGGAATAAACCTACTCCGCATAGCTCTCTTCAACCTTGCCCATGTGTCAGGTTCTAGGCTAGTTTTAACTAGTTCATTCCACTAGATAATAGCAAAGTCCTTGAACTCACTAGTTGCTTGCCTAACCCTATGAATTTCAAGAACTAGATGGGAATTAAACTTCTGCTCTACTGTCATCTCCCAATCTAAATAAGCCTCAGGGTCATATTTTCTAGAAAAGGAAGGCAAGGTAAATTTAACTTTAGCAAAAGGATCATCATTACCTCACCCTTGGTGGATTTCTCCCATACCTTGACGATTGCGGCGAAGGCGTTGACGTAGTCATGCCTCTTTTGTCGCTCGCCGGTCAACCTCTCCATCGTCATCATACATCGTGTCCTGGTTGGCTTCATCTCCGGAGGGTGGCCGATGGGTCTCCAATTCATCAATCCTCCCAGTCAACGTGGCTACTCGTCTGTCCAGACTTTCAAGCATGTGGTTTATGTTCTGCTTGGCAAGAGCATCGTTGACCCCCTTCAAAATGGTTTCATTCAGCCCCTTCATCATCCGGTCCTTGTAGCCTTGCATCTCGCTGCGAAGAACGCACTCCGAGATTTCATCATCTGTCCCTGGCATTGTTAGCAAGAAGATAGAGAAAACACAAAGGAATTATCCCTATCAACTACTACTATGCAAGGATAGTGGACACTCGCAAATGGAAGCACCTTACCGAGCTCTTACAAGGTTCTGAGACTAGCGAGCAAAGAATGGTACAACCGGTGGCTGGTTCGTGATACCTTGGGGCATGATCCAATGATTGTAGGGGTCGAGACCGTGCTGACCAGAAGTATATATGTGGAGCTTGGGAGGCCAAATATGTTAGTAGAACACAATTCAATAACAGATAGTAATGCTGAATAAATGTCCAAAGCACTTCTCCTAGTTGCTGGCCTAAACACGTCCTAAACCAGATATGACAAAACAAGGGAGACAAACAAGTATGAAAGGACAGCAGCAAGGAAAAAAGCACAAGGCAAAAACACAGCACAAAACAACACACAGCTGGCTCCCTGGTGTGTCCTATGTGCTCCTCTCTTTTTTTCTCTTCTTTCACACCTTTTTTTTATTTTTCTTTTATTTTTCTGGATATTTTTCCTCAACTAGGAGCACAGGAACAACAACCTCAGGAGGTGGCAACTCAGTCTGATATAAGGTGTGGCTTGTAGAAAAACATGAGCGTGCTTTAAAAATCATGCTAGAACTTTAGAGTGCGGATACCCAATCTTTTGGCCTAAATTTTGCAAAACTGATTTTGGCCAACCTATAAAAGTGGGAGACAAGTGGATGGGAATTTTTTTGTAGATGTCCATAGACTATTTATTTGCCTGATTCCGAGTTCGTATGCGAAAGTTATGGCTGTTTCAAGGAAGGTCCTCCGTATCAATGTTTTGGTGGAGGCTGATTCGGAATCAGGTGGTAAAACCGGGGATGATATGGTGGCGGTGGCTGCTAGAGAGGTGGATGGAGATGTAGGGTGATCAAAGGACGTGAGATATGACACTAAAACAGAACACACAATGACAAACACTTGCACAAGATGGTTAGTATATGTGAAAAACAGAGACAATGGTGGTGGTGCCTTGGGTTTGTGGTGTGCGGCGGATGGATCACGAACTGGACTCAAACACAATCTAAGCTAGCAACTGAACTCGATCTAGAACACAAACTCAATACTACGGAATCTGAAACAGAATTATGCAAAAGGCTAAACGTGGTTGTAGGACAGGGAAAAAAACCTACGACCACCATTTTTTTTGTGGCTTTTCTGGACTCTAGGTATAGGAAACAAAAATTGAAACAGGACGGAAAAGATGATACCTAATGGGCAACCTTCACTCTAATACCACTTGATGTCAACGGGGTGCCCGATCTTCTATTAGGTAAGGATAACTCTCGATTTGGTAGAGAATTGACACTCACGATCTGGCTTCTGATCACCAGTACCCAAACCCTGCAATCGCAGCACCACGTCTCCTCTTGTTATCAACCGTGCGCTGCATGATTGACCTCGCCACGAAGGCTAATCCCTACAAGAGAATCGAAGAACACAAACAAGAACAAGGAAGATTGCAACTCAACTTGCAGATAAATGATTATACTCTTGAAGTTGGGGTCTCACAAATCGATGAACAGTGAAACTATTCAAAGATAGATTAATCTAAGCAAAACTCACCTCTAAACAATGATGGCTACTGAATATATATGAGTTGGGATGTCCTAGGGTTAACCCTAGGGTGCACATCCCTTGGGCTTAGCCCACGACACAATTACAAGGCCCAAGGCCCAAAACAGACTCGGACTGGAAGAGGTACGTGTCTTGTTTCAACGATTTCAGACAGCTCAGGAGAAATTTTGATGTGGAACCAAAACCATCTGAAAGTAGACTCCATAAGCTTTCCAACAAGTACTCATGGGCCCCGAAAGTCCTTCTAGATCAGCGGCTAGGTCCGTTTGAAGTTGATGTTGTCAGGAGGCCCGAATCCAAATCCAAAACGTGCAGAGCTTCATCTCTTACCTTCTATGGATCAAAAGTGACATGGTGATGTAGGAGTAGACTTGGATAAGGTCTGGTTTGGTCTCCAATCAACTTCTTTGATCATCCATGCATTTCTTGCGCTTGGTCTCTTTCCCTTCACCCAAGCAAGTATCTCAACAAACGAGAACACACAAAACTCATGGTGCAGTAACGGCTGTTCAAATATATAATACGTAAATCTTACGTAGAAAGCATGCACCTTTGTTTGATGAATATATAAGGTAGCTATGGTCATATCCGAGCTAGTGATGTCCTCATCACTCGGTGAGAATTTCCTGTTTACCAGAGATTAGAGTGATTTTTTTCCTTTACCGAGCGTCCAAAAAAATATATATAATAGCAGTAGATCATCCTGTCCAAACTAGTCTTAGCCTCACAATTTTTCTTTTCAGTACTTTGCATTGTTGAACTTTCGGTTGCATCGCCGTGTCCTTTACTGGTCTTAGTGTCTAGTCCTCTAGAGTTTCAAGTTTTGTTGATGTTTTACACCGGCAATATGAATATCGGGCTACTCATTGGATCGAAACTTGGTGGACTGCAAAGGAACACGGGGAGTTTATACTAGTTCAGGCCCTCGATGTGAGGTAATACCCTACATCTAGTTGTGATATATTCTTTGAGAATGTATGGCGATGGTTCTGATGAACGTGCCCTCAAGGGGCACCCTGTCTCCCCTTATATACTAGGGGACAGGGGTACAAAGTAAGAGTCCCAGCCGGACTATGGCCAAGGGATCTCCTCTTAGAGGTATAACCTGCCCGTCTAGGACTGTATATTCCTTACGTACAAGGCTAATTCTGCTGAGCTCTATCATATCTCTAATTACAAGGCTAGGCCCATCCTATGTCCGAGTGGCCCATATGCTTGTCATGAGGTACCCGGGGCCCATGGCCACCGCAGCAGCCCCTGAGACTTTCATAGTTGAGTCACAGCTGATGCCGAGTGTTCATTCTCCATGGTGAAGATTTCCCGAGTGCATTGCTCCCGAGTACTCTTTGTCCGAGTGCTTCTTCTCCCGAGTCCTGCTTCATGTCAGCTGGCAGTGAGGCTATGAAGGGCTCCATGTAGAAGTATGAATAGTGTGCACCGAATAGGCGCATCTATTAGGTGTAGCCCCTGACTTTGTGCTTAATTGTGAAACAATTAAACATAAAGTCAAAGATCTTTAACCTTGTAGTCTTTCCCGCGTAGTATACTACTGGTATATGAGACTCTTTAGCATCATATCAGCCAGAAATATTTTATAGTCTTTCCTGAGTAGTATGTCACTTGGAAATTAGACTCTTCAGCTTCATGTCAGCTGGAAGAATATTTATAGTCTTTCCCGAGTAGTATACTACTCGAAAGTTAGACTCTTCAGCGTCATGTCGGCTGGAAAAATATTTGCTCATGGCAATTGTTGGCCAAGCATGTAGGCCAAGTACCGCTTTATGAATTTTAATCCAATATGTGGTCAAGTGTACTTGAGAAATACCTGCATCACCAATTTTAATGAAGATCAGCTTGTGACCCTTATAAGGATATATTCTCAATACCTGGTGGATAATATAGATACTCGAACACATGTGTTCAGCAATTAAGCCTTCATGAAGCATATATGATTACCCAATTGGTTCCTGTTGGTAGCACCAGCACTGTGATTTTAACACAGCCAGCGAGCGGCCCACATTGAGCGTGCTACTATAGAAACTCATATCTTGGTGGCCCAGTACCGATTTCATAGGCCCAAGCCATTTTATCAGTACAGGCTCTATAAATGCAGGAGAGAGAGAAAAGATTCCCTCATCTTCTCCAATCAACTAATCGTTTCATCTTCCAGCTTCCGCGCCAAAATTTTGCCTCCCGCCTCGCTAGGGTTCGCCAATGCTAGCGCTTCCCCATTGAAACTCGGGCGATCCCGCTCTTCCGCGTCCATTCCATGTCCTCAATCACATTTCCCCCAAATTTCCTCACCTTGAGCCATGCCGATAGCGTCAGAAATCCCGGAGATGGTTGATGAGTCTTGGCCGACTTCGGACTGCGGGTCAACTAAGCTGAAGTATCTGCAGAGACAGTTGAGACTGCAAAGCCGTGAAGTCATCCATTGGCATCCGGAGGAAGGGGAATCAATCTCGGTGCCCCAAGGTAATGAGACTATAGTTTTTGCCTCTTTCTTCGACCGGGGCCTTTCTCTTCCATCTTCGGATTTTCTCCGCCAGCTTCTTGTTGTCTATGAACTGGAGTTGATGAATCTAAATCCCACCTCCATCTTGCAAATCTCCATATTTGCAACTCCTCGTGAGTATTTTCTAGGTGTGGAACCCCATTTGAATCAATTTAGATATTTGTTCCACATCAAACCTTAACCCTCCAAAAGCAAAATCCAAGTGATTGGGGGGCCGGCATCCAGCTTAGGAGCAAGATGAAAAAAATCTATATCCACATGCCCCTGAAATCCTCCCTCAAGGGCTGGCATAGGGAGTGGTTTTATTGTTTTGATCTTGAACCACGCCTCCCCCTTTTCACTGGTCTGCCTCCGGTAGTCCAACTGGTCATCTGTGCCCAGTTTTGAGGAGATGGGCCAGGTTTATTTGTTGATTGACAAGATTGATAAGCTGAAGAGCTCTAGATTGACTGGTCCATGGGTGGCCAGATGCTTCTTGACTCGCCACATCAGGCCGTTGAAGCTGAGGAGCCACTTCAGCTGGGACTATAAAGGCAAAAGCGATCCCAGCCGAGAATATCCTGACCTAACCGCCAAGCACAAGGTGACCAACATCCTGCTTGATTACTTTGCTAGTGGGGTGATCGAGACAGAAGATGCAGAGAGGGCCACGCCAGCTTATAGCCAAAAAAGGCCTCGTCCAGAGGTAACTCTTGCTGACATTAACTTGTTGTCCATCTGTGATGAATGCCTGTAGATGTATACCCAGGATTGCTCTACAATGTGTAATATATGTTGTTGTGGAGGCTATGGGCCTCGGGTACCTCATTACCAGTATATGGGCCACTCGGATAGAGGATGGGCCGAACCATATAATTAGAGATAAGATAGCACCCGGCAGGCTTTGCCTTGTATAACGAGGAAACATAGTCTTAGTCGGATAGGTCTCTATCTCTAAGAAGGATATCCCTTGGCCATATCCGGCTGGGATCCTTATCATGTACCCCTGTCCCCTAGTATATAAGGGAGGCAGGGCGCCCCTCAGGGCAAGAAACAAGATCATCAATCATCAAACACCTCAGAGGAATAACACCTCAACTGGATGTAGGGTATTACCCTCACATCGACGGGCCTGAAACCAGTATAAACCTTCTCTGTGTTCCTCTGCAATCCACCGAATTCACCTTTGCCGAGTAGCCCATAGTTTATTGCCGGTGCAAAGCATCGACAAGTTGTTGAACTGCTTGCTGTCATGTGAGGAGTTTTGATGAAGACTCCCAAACTTTGTCGGCCCGTTAAATTCAAAGAAAGGCCGTTGAGTCCGTTCTGCTACCCAGCCTGACTCCAAGAGAGCGGGAAGAAACCTGTCGAAGACCCGGGCAAAGAAGGATTAGTAGGCCGAGTGCAGCAGCCGGGAGCTTGAAGATTAAAGACACTGCCAGCGTAGCTCCCAGGCCGCCGAGTCCAAGGCTGTGACCGGCGCCACAAGGCTCAGCAACATTGAGCCCAAGGGCGGCACCGACTAGTACAAGGTCATCGACAAGCCATAAGGCGGTGTCGCCGAGTATCCCAGCACCCCAATCGGACGCACCAGAAACTGGGCTGACTAGGATGAGGACGCCGCCACTGACTGTCGCGCCATCCAGCCCGACAGCCGGCAGTCCTCCACTGCCGATAGCTGGAACCCTCGGATGGAGGTACAAAACTTCCAAGAGGTAAGTAACTTTTGGATCTTCTGAAAATCTTGTTCAGCATAGTAGTGTCTTCATATTTAGCTCATCATGTAGGAAACGGGCCAATATTGATCTCAAGGAGACCACACTAGCTACCCCCATTGTAGAGCCAGCCCTAGCTGAGCCAGTGCCAGCAAGCGCATCTGCCGAGCCAGTGACCGCCTCAATTGCTAAAACCAAGGTTGTCCTGACTACAGGACTGCTAACGCTGGCTGACCAGGGGCAGATACTGAAGCTGTTGCTCCAGCCCCTGAGCGGATCCCTAAAGCCCTAGCAGCCGCCGAGTTGGGGGCCAGGACCTCATCACCATCCTTGTCGTCGTCATCTTCAGAAGGACCAGATCTCCCCAGACTTGAAGCTCCTCCCTGCAGGTTCCCGAGAATGTTCCACTGGGTAACTCTCGATGGAACTGCGAAATGCTACGAGCATGATGAAGAGGCAGCGGAGAGGGAGCATGAAGTTCTTCTTCACGCCACGATCGCTGCGTCTCGAGGGGTCCAGATATGACTTTCACCATATAGAGTTCTTGACGTTCTTCCTTGTATGGGTATTCCACCATTTGACTCTGCTTTGCTCTATTTTGCTCCGAGTAGAAGATCGTCGACCGCTCGGAGAAGATAAACGAGGTCTTGCCTCAGCTCGCCCCCCAACTCCAACGATTGGGCCAGCTCTAGACCTCGAAGGCTGACTTGGAGCGGTCTAGCTAGGAGAGGGAGACTTGGCTGAAGGAGCCGTTGATCAGCTCAGGGGTGAAAATTGGGCTCTAGCCGACAAGATCAGAAGTAAGAACAATCCATCATGCAATTGGTGTATATAAAGTCTTTTGTAAGGACATGTGTAAATATATGTGCAATGCCGCCGAGCTCTGAGGTTTTACTTAGTTCTCATTACCTCTACTCAACTGTGTGGTTTACACCGAGTTAGTCTATAGGAACTTAATAAAATCGTTCACAGCAGAAAGTTGTGCTTGGGCGAACATGACAAAATTGTTGCAAAACTTCATAACATAAGTAAAGCAGGCTCATATATTATTGACAAAGCACATATAATACATGCAGCCCCTGACTCACCACTCGGTTAGAAAGGACGTAGAAATGACGTAGCTGTTCTATATTCCATGAGTTGCTGACGAGGGCACCATCTTTAGTCTTCAATCGGTAGGTGCCTAGCCATGTAACTTCGGCGATAATGAACGGCCCTTCCCATATTGGGGATAGTTTATGCCTGTCTTTGGTGGTTTGTATTTTTCTCAAGGCAAGATCCCCAACCAAAAAGGCGCGGCCACGGACATTGCGATTGTGATAACGACGCAGGCCTTGAAGATACCTTGCCGACTTGGTTATTGCGATGTCTCTCACTTCTTCCAACTGATCTAGTTCGACCAATCAGGTATTCTTTGATCCATCTTCTGAGTAAGCCTGAACTCGCGGAGAGCCGAACTCTAACTTGGTTGGTAACATAGCCTCAGCACCATAGACCAAAAAGAAAGAGGATTGCCCTGTTGCCCGACTAACCGTGGTCCTTAGAGACCAGAGAATAGATGGGAGTTCTTGTACCCACCGCCCTGCATATGGCTGTAGTCGGTTGAATATCCTGCCCTTGATACCTTGTGAGACCATGCCATTGGCACGCTCAACCTGTCTATTGCTCCGTGGGTGTGTCACAGATGCGTAACAGATCTTGATGCTGAAGTCGTCACAAAAATCTTGAAATACGCCGCCCATGAACTGAGTGTCGTTATCCGTTATGATGCGGTTAGGAACCCCGAATCGGTATAATATACTCATGATGAAGTCCTTTGCTCGTGCCGCTGTTATGGTAGCAACGGGTTTCACCTCAATCCACTTCGTGAATTTATCCACTGCAATGAACAAGTGTGTGAACCCTCCTGGCGCTTTCTTGAAAGGCCCGACCATGTCAAGCCCCCATACTACAAAGGGCCAAGAGAATGGGATGGTTTGAAGTTCTTGGGCTAGAAGATTTGTTTGTCTTGCATAGAACTGACAACCCTCGCATGTGCGAACTATGTCTTTAGTGTCTGTTATTGCTGTTGGCCAGAAAAATCCCTGCCTGTAAGTCTTTCCGACTAATGTCCTGGATGCGGTGTGGTTGCCACATATGCCCGAGTGGATTGATTGCAGAATCTGCTTGCCCTCGTCGGGTGTGATGCAGCGCATGAGGACACCGGATGCACTTCTTCGGTACAGGTCTTCTCCGACTACTAGGAAACATTTGCTTCGACGTTTGATTTGTTTGGCTTGAATGCGATCTTCTGGGAGTTCATCGTCTAGGAGGAATTTGAGAACAGGAGTCCACCAATCTTGAGATATTATCAGTACTCCATCTGTTGCCGGGGTAGGTTCGTCTCCTGACTGTTATGGCACTGGTTTCTTCTTGACTGATGGCTCCATTAGTTGCTCAACAAAAATCCCAGTCGGGACCACCTCTCGCTTGGATCCCATGTTTGCCAATTCGTCTGCAGCATCATTGTATTGTCGTAGTACGTGTGTTATCTCTAGCCCGTCGAGCTTGTTTTCTAACTTTCTGACCTCCTAACAGTATGCCGCCATGGTATCGTCGAGATATGTCCAGTCTTTCATGACTTGGTTCACCACTAGTTGAGAGTCTCCACACACAACCAGTCGGCGGATGCCGAGTGATATAGCAATGCGGAGCCCGTGGATGAGTGCCTCGTATTCAGCGACATTGTGGGAGCCGGGAAGTGGATCTGGAGAACGTACTTGAGTTTTTCACTGGTAGGTGACGTCAGTATGACGCTGGCCCCTGCGCCGCCGATCTGTAGAGAACCGTTGAAGTACATTGTCCAGTACTCTAGCTTGTCTATTGTTGTAGTCGTCTGAACTTCTATCCACTCAGCCACATAGTCGGCTAGAGCTTGTGATTTCATTGCTGTCCGTCGCTGAAAGGTGATGTCGAAAGCCATCAACTCGAGCGCCCATTTAGCGATATGGCCGGTGGCCTCACGGTTGTGCAGGATGTCCCTGAGTGGATACGATGTGACCACCGTGACTTGATGCGACTAGAAATAGGGCACCAACTTCCGGACAGTGGTGAGTAGGCCATAGAGCAGCTTCTGGACCTGTGGATATCTCATCTTGGAGTCGGCAAGGACCTCGCTGACAAAGTAGACTGGCCATTGAACTTTTTGTATATGACCTGGTTTGGATCGCTCGACCACCAGCACCGTACTGACTACCTGCATGGTTGCCGCCAGATATAGCATTAATGGCTCTTGGGGCATAGGCGATGCCAACACTGGTGGTGATGTGAGAAATTTCTTGAAGTCTTCAAAGGCTTGCTGGGCTTCGGGAGTCTATTGAAAATTATCTGCTTCTTCAATAGTTTGAAGAAGGGCATGCCCCGTTCGCCTAGTCGACTGAGCGCCGCCATGCAGCCTGTCAGCTTCTGGACGTCCTTCTGGCTAGTTGGGGACACCATGTTCATGATTGCGTTGATTTTCTCTGGATTAGCCTCGATGCCGTGATGCGATACGATGAAGCCGAGTAGCTTGCCAGATGGCACACCGAAGGCGCACTTTTCTGGGTTTAACTTCATCTTGAATCTTCGAAGATTTTGGAAGGTTTCCTCCAAGTCGGCGATGAGGTCTTCTTTGGACTTTGTCTTGATCACCACATCATCGACATATGCCTCCACATTGCGCCAGATCTGAGTGTGTAGACACCACTGAATTGCTCGTTGATACGTTGCTCCAGCGTTTTTCAAACTGAACGGCTTGGTGATGTAGCAATATTCTCGAAACGGCATGATGAAAGACGTCTTTAGGCAGTCCTCCTCCTTCAGGCTGATTTGGTGGTATCCCGAGTAACAGTCAAGAAAGCTAAGAAGTTCGCACCCCACGGTTGAATCCACCACCTGATCTATTCTCAGTAGACCAAATGGATCTTTGGGGCACGCCTTGTGTAAATCGGTGTAGTCGACGCACATGCGCATTTACCATTTTTCTTCCGAACCAGGACTAGGTTTGCCAGCCAATCCGGGTGGTAGACCTCTTTGATGAACCTGGCTGCGAGGAGCTTGGTTATCTCCTCTCGAATAGCATCTTTCCGGTCCTGTGCAAAGCACCGTTGCCGTTGCTTGACTGGCTTGGCGTCTGTCTTGACATTTAGGGCATGCTTGATCACCTCCCTTGGTACCCTAGGCATGTCGGAAGGTTTTCTAGGTGAAGATGTCCTTGTTTGCCTGGAGGAAGGTGACGAGCGCGTATTCCTATTTGGGGTCGAGTCCGGTCCCAACTAGAGCAGTCTTGGAGGGATCGGAAGGGTCCAGGGGGATCTTCTTCGTGTTAGAGTTCGCTGAAATTCCTGACTTTGTTGCTTTTCACCAGAACCTGGTTGTCCTCGACTTCTGTTCTGGCAGCTTGCCGAATGCTGTCTCGTCCGACTGCCGCTTCTTGAGACTGAGCCAACTCGCAGCTCTCTTTGTCGCAGGTGAAGGCTTGCTTGACGTCGCTGCGAAGGGAGAGGGCTCCAGCTGGCCTAGGCATCTTGAGCACCATGTAGGTATAGTGCAGTATCGCCATGAATTTGGCGAGCACCGGTTGTCCGAGTATCGCATGGTATGTAGTCTCGAAGTCAGCGACCTCGAACCAGATATTTTCTATGTGGAAGTTATCCCGCGTGCCGAAGGTGACCGGCAAAGTTATCTGCTCGAGGGGTGTTGAAGACAGGCCAGGAATTATCCCATGGAAGGGCGCCGTACTCGGTTGCAGTTCTAAATAAGGGATTTTCATCTCATCCAGGGTCTTGGCGCAGAGGATGTTGAGTGCGCTGCCTCCGTCTAGGAGAACCTTCTTCAACTTGATGTTTTTTACGACGGGGTCCAGGACGAGAGGATAGCGTCCTAGGTGTGAAACCCGATCTAGATGATCTGTGCGGTCGAATGTGATAGGCATCTCTGACCAGCGCAAATAGTAGGGGGCGTCTACTGTAGAGACCGAGTTAACGTCGCGTGCTGTTAGCTTCTGCTTCCTCTTGGACTCATATGCAGATAGCCCTCTGAAGATATGGTTGAGCTCAGCCTGGGGATCTTGATAATCGCCGGCTGTGCCTGGATCTGGCTTGTCTTTGTCCTTGTCAGCCCCAGATGTTGAAGCCTGCTCGGAAGCAAACTTCTTGAGCATGAAGCAGTCCTTGGCCGCGTGCTTGCCCTTGGGATGAAAGGGGCAAGGCCCGTTCATAACCTTCTAGTACTCATTGTTCCTTGGGGGTCGCGACCGAGTATGCTCCTCGTTGGCCACCATGTTTTCCAACTTCCGCTTGCTACTGCCAGATTTGTTCTGTGACAGCTCGTTGTCGGCTTTAGCCTTTTGGTCCTTCTACCGGGACTCTTTCTTCTCATCGAGGGCCTCAGCGACCGCCTCGGCCGAGTCAGTGTACTTATTCGCCATATCGAAGAGAGCCCTGACAGAGGTTGGAGGCTTCCGAGTGAATTTTGCGATGAACGGGGGTCCTTGACTCCCTTGCAGAAGGTGGCGATGACGACCTCGTCCTTGATCATTGGGATCGAGTTGCGCTTCTTGGAGAACCTTTTGATGAACTTGAGAAGAGACTCGTTCTTCCTCTGGTGCAGCTGATAGAGATCATGCTTGGAAGACGGCCTCTCATAAGTCCCCTGAAAATTAGCGATGAACTGTTCCCAGAGTTCTCCCCAAGAACCGATTGACCGCTTTGGGAGACCTATGAGCCATGTCCTCGCCGAGTCGGCTAGTTCTCACCTCCGGTAGCTCGGATCACCAGAGTGTATACGGTGAGCCAGGACTCAGGATTGGTCTTGCCGTCGTATTTTTCGATTCCCGTAGGCTTGAAGCTCGATGGCCAGTCAACCTCTTGTACCTCCTGGGTGAAGGCGGGTATGCCTTCATTTGCGTGAGGGCTCCGGCTCCGGCTACGGCGGTGGAACCGCTCGTGGTGGAGGCCAAAGCGCTCGTACTCGTCCTCCCATCGGTGGCTCTCATCGTCTTCGCGTTGGTGGTGCCGAGCATTGATGTCTTGGCGGAGATCGCGTTGCAAATGGACTCAGAGATCTTGATTGAACCAGTGATCGTTCTGGGGACGCCGCCGATTGTTGTTGTTTGTGTTGCCGAGAGATGTTTGGCGTGACACCGTGTGTGGCTGACTTGAACTGGCCGCCCGATGTCATGCTGATGTAGATGAGACTGCAGCTGGAGAACCTGACCTATTGGTCGGTATAAGTGTATCGCCCGACTGCTGGTGCCGCTGACATGTGGCAGCTGTAATCATGGCCTTGATTATTGCTATAATCAGGGTGGCCTAGTGATCAGGCCCGAGCTGGAGTGTGATGAGGATATCACTAGCTCGGATATGACCACAGCTACCTTATGTATTCATCAACCAAAGGTGCCTGCTTTCTATGTAAGATTTATGTGTTATATATTTAAACAGCCGTTACTGCACCATGAATTTTGTGTGTTCTCGTTTGCAGAGATACTTGCTTGGGTGAAGGGAAAGAGACCGAGCGCAAAGAACGCATGGATGATCAAAAAAGTTGATTAGGGACCAAACCAAGACCTTACCCAAGTCTACTCCTACATCATCACGTCACTTTTTGGTCCATAGAAGGCAAGAGATGAAGTTCTGCACGTTTTGCATTCGGATTCAGGCCTCCTGACAGCATCAACTTCAAACGGACCTAGCCACTGATCCAGAAGGACTCTCGGGGCCCATGAGTACTTGTTGGAAAGCTTATGGAGTCTACTTTGAGATGGTTTTGGTCCCACATCAAAATTCCTCCTGAGCTGTCCGAAATCATCAAAAGAAGAAACATACCTCTTCCAGTCTGATTCTGTTTGGGGCTTGGGCCTTGTAATTGTATCGTGGGCTAAGCCCAAGGGGTGTGCGCTCTAGGGTTAACCCTAGGACGTCCCAACTCATATATATTCAGTAGGCATCATTGTTTAGAGGCAGGTTTTGCATAGATTTATCGGTCTTTTGAACAGTTTCGCCGTTTATCGGTTTGTGAGACCCCAACTTCCAGAGTATAATCATTCATCTGCAAGTTGAGTTGCAATCTTCCTTGTTCTTGCTTGTGTTCTTCGATTCACATGTAGGGATTAGCCTTCATGGCAAGGTTAATCGGGTAGCGCATGGTTATTAATGAGAGGAGACGTGGTCCTACGATTACAGGGTTCGGGTTTTGGTGAACAAAAGTCAGATCGTGAGTGTCAATTCTCCACCGAATCGAGAGTTATCCTTACCTAACGGAAGATCGGGCACCCCATTGTCATCAACTGGTATCAGAGTGAAGGTTGCCCGTGAGGTATCATTTTTTCCGTCCTATTTCAATCTTTGTTTCCTATACCTACAGTCCAGAAAAGCCACAAAAAAAAATTTGGTAGTCATATGTTTTTCCCTATCCTACAACCACGTTTAGCCTTTTTGCATAATTCTGTTTCAGAGTCCGTAGTGTTGAGTTTGTGTCCTAGGTCGAGTTCGGTTGCTGGCTTAGATTGTGTTTGAGTCCAGTTCGTGATCCATCCGCCGCACCCTCACAAACCCTAGGCACCACCACCATTGTCTTTGTTTTCCCATCTACTAACCATCTTGTGCTAGTGTTGGTCTTTGTGTATTCTGTTTTAGTCTCATATACCACATCCTTTGATCACCTTACATCTCCATCCACCTCCCCAGCAGTCACCGCCACCATATCATCCCCGATTTCACCACCTGATCCCGAATCAGCCTCCACCAAAACACTGATACGGAGGACCTTCCTTGAAACAGCCATAAATTTCGCATACGGACTCGGAATCAGGCAAATAAATAGTCTATGGACATCTAAAAAAAATTCCCATCCACTTCTCGCCCACTTCATTAGGTTGGCCAAAATCAATTTTACAAAATTCAGGCCGGAAAATTGGGTATCCACACTCCAAAGTTCTAGCACGATTTTTAAAGCATGCTCGTGTATTTCTACAGGCCACATCTTATATCAGACTGAGCTACCACCTCCTGAGGTTGTTGTTCCTATGCTCCTAGTTGAGAAAAAAATATCAGACAAATAAAAAAAAGGTGTGAAAGAAGAAAAAAAGAAGAAGAAAAAGAAGAAAAAAAAGAGAGGAGCACATAGGACGCACCAGGGAGCCAGCTGCGTGTTGTTTTGTGCTGTGTTTTTGCCTTGTCCCTTTTTCCTTACTGCTGTCCTTTCATACTGGTTTGTCTCCATTGTTTTATCACCTTTGGTTTAGAATGTGTTTAGGCCAGCTTCTGGTTTGTCTCCATTGTTTTATCACCTTTGGTTTAGAATGTGTTTAGGCCAGCAACTAGGACAAGTGCTTTGGACATTTATTCAGCATTACTATCTGTTATTGAATTGTGTGCTACTAACATATTTGGCCTCCCAAGCTCCACATATGTACTTCTGGTCAGCATGGTCTCGACCCTTGCAATCGTTGGATCATGCCCTCAAGGTATCACGAACTAGCCACCAGTTGTACCATCCTTTGCTCGCTAGTCTCAGAACCTTGTAAGAGCTCGGTAAGGTGCTTCCATTTGCGAGTGTCCACTATCCTTGTATAGTAGTAGTTGATAGGGATAATTCCTTTGTGTTTTCTCTATCTTCTTGCTAACAATGCCAGGGACCAACGACGAAATCTCGGAGTGCGTTCTTCACAGCGAGATGCAAGGCTGCATGGACCAGATGATGAAGGGGCTGAATGAAACCATTCTGGAGGGAGTCAACGCTTCTCTTGCCAAGCAGACAAACGAGTAGCCACGTTGACTGGGAGGATTGATGAATTGGAGACCCATCTGCCATACTCCAGAGATGAAGCTAACCGGGACATGATGACTGGCGAGTGATAGAAGAGGCACGACTATGTCAATGCCTTTGTCGCAATTGTCAAGGTATGGGAGGAAACCGCCAAGGGCGAGGTAACGATGATCCTTTTGCTAAAGTTAAAATTTACCTTGCCTTCATTTTTTGGAAAAATATGACCCTAAAGCTTATTTGGATTGGGAGATGACCGTAGAGCAGAAATTTAATTCCCATTTAGTTCCTGAAAATCATAGAGTTAGGCAAGCAACTAGTGAGTTCAAAGACTTTGCTATTATCTGGTGGAATGAACTAGTTAAGACTAGCCTAGAACCTGACAAATGGGAAAGGTTGAAGCGAGCTATATGGAGTAGGTTTATTCCTCCATCCTTCAAACATGATTTGAGAAATAAGTTGCAATGCTTAGACCAAGGAGAAAAATCTGTAGAAGATTACTGTTAGGAGCTACAAATAGGAATGTTGCGTTGTGAGGTAGAAGATGATGAGGAGGATAAGGTGGCTCGATTTTATGGGGGGGTTGAGACGTGAAATTCAGGATATTATTCAATATAAAGAATACAATTCTCTTAACCAATTGTTCCATCTAGCTATATTAGCTTAATAGGAATTGCAGGGAAGGCAGCCATTGAGAAGGAACAATTGGGGCAGCACGTTTGTGGGTGCCATGGGCCCGGGTACCTCATGACAAGGCATATGGGCCACTCGGATAGAGGATGGGCCTAGCCTTGTAATTAGAGATATAGCTAGATTCGGTAGACTTTGCCTTGTATAGAAAGGAATATACAGTCCTAGTCAGGTGCGTTATATCTCTAAGAGGAGATCCCTTGGCCGTAATCCGGTTGGGACTCCTACCTTGTAACCCTGTCCCCCAGTATATAAGGGGAGGCAGGGCGCCCCATGAGGGCAAGTTGAGTTGGTTCACCAGAATCACCACCACAAATCCTCAAAGGAATAACACCACAACTGGACGTAGGGTATTACCTCACATTGAGGGCTTGAACCAGTATAAAATCTCTGCGTGTTCCTTTGCAATCCATCAAGTTTCCATCCGCCGAGTAGCCCTATATATTTATTGCCAGTGTAAAACATCAACAGTTGGCGCGCCAGGTAGGGGCTTCGGCGCGATCTACATCTACAAGCTCGATGGATCCAGCAACTGGAGTCGACGGTGGCAAACTCTCCCCCAGAGATACAATTTCATTCCGAAGCCTCGACTTCGTCGCTGACCAGATCGGCAATCTCACCCTGGCCGACTCGGACTCGATCCGATCTGCCAGGGAACCGGCCGACTCTGTGCCAGTTGGCCCACACGACGCTGCAGTAAGCCTCGTCGACTTGCTGCGGCAATCTTCATCTTGTCTGGGTCTCGGGACAACTCTTTCCTTCAGTGTTCGACTCAGATTTGGCCTTGAGCTGGCCAAGATCGAGCTAAGAAGGGAAGAGATCGTCAATCTCCCGTATAGACTCGGCAACGCCGCGGATATCTTCAGACCACATCCAACGCGGCAAACCCGATCCCCTAGAATTCGACTCGGATACGGCCCAGAGCTGCTCGAGATCGGATCTAGGGAGGTTGGAGTTATAATCACCCCCATCAATTATTCCGACTACGTCTCTCAGTCGGACTACGACTCTCAGTCGGATTCCGACTCTAAGTCGGACAGCAATTCGGCAAGCTTCTCCCCGCCACGAGAAATCTTCATGGCATCCAAAGGCCCCACTCCTACTCTGGAATCACGCCGACTACATGAGCAACAAGAGGAGGAGGCCTGCCGAAGCGAGAACAACGGGAGGAAGAAGCAAGATGCCTGTACGCCCACAACGATGATCTACGCAGGGCTGGGCAAACCGCTCAGCAACAAATCCTCCAAACCCGAGTCTGCGACCACGACGCCTTCATTACTCCTCAACAGAACATCATGGCCGCTGCGACTCTGTTGGATACACTCCAGTTCGGGCCTGATCACCAGGCCACCCCGATGATCGCAAGGATAAAAGCCATGCTTACCGCTGCTGCATGTCAGCAGCACCAACAGTCGGGTGATACCCTCATACCGACCAACCGGTCGACATCCCCAACGGTAGTCTCATCTACCTCAAAACGACGCCGAGCGGCTGGCTCTAGTCAGCCGCATACGGAGGCACGTCAGGCGTCACTCGGCAACCCCCAACGACAATCGGCGACGTCAAAGCAACCGTCGGGACGATCAGGACCTCCGAGACCGACTACGGCGCGACGTTCGGCAAGACATCATCGCTCGGCGCCGTGAACGAGAAGAAGATGAGCAACGCCAACTGGAAGACAAGAATAAGCGTTTCAGCCTCCACCACGAGCGGTTTCGCCGCCGTATTCGAAGTCAGAGCCCTCATGAAGATGATGGCATACCGGCCTTCACCCAGGAGCTACAACAGGTCTACTGGCTGTCGGGTTTCAAGCCTACAGGCATCGACAAATACGACGGCAAGACCAATCCGAGTCCTGGCTCACGGTATACACTCTAGTGATTCGAGCAGTTGGGGGA
This sequence comes from Oryza meyeriana var. granulata, assembly GCA_003991445.1. Lineage (NCBI taxonomy): Eukaryota > Viridiplantae > Streptophyta > Magnoliopsida > Poales > Poaceae > Oryza > Oryza meyeriana. The sequence continues at coordinate 39,013 of RYFJ01002341.1, forward strand.
AATCACAAAGTCATGGCTAACTACCTCCCAGTCGCTTTAGCCGACTCAGCGAGGACATGGCTAATAGACTTCCCCAAGCAATCAATCGGCTCCTGGGGAGAACTCCGGGAACGCCTCATCGCCAACTTCCAGGGAACATACGAGAGGCCATCTTTCGAGTACGACTTATATCAATTGCATCAAAGGAAGAACGAGTCTCTTCGTGACTTCATCAAGAGGTTTTCTGAGAAGAAGAATTCAATCCCGAACATCAAGGATAGGTCGTCATCACCGCCTTTCGAAAAGGAGTCAAAGACACCTCGTTCATCAATAAATTCACGCGGAAGCCTCCCAACTCTGTCAAGGCTTTATTCGACATGGCGAACAAGTACGCCGACTCGGCCAACGCTGTTGCTAACGCCCTCGATGACAAGAAGACACCCTGACAGAAGAAGTGGGAGGGCACCGACGACGCGGTCCCGACTAAAGCTGGGAATCGCAAACGCAAGGTAGACGGCTTCATTGTGGCAGTCGGTCACAACCGTCTTCGACCTTCAATAACTGAAGATTATGAGGACAACAAGTGACAAGCTCGGGGGCTCAAAAGCCCAAACACAAGGATGGCATCCCCACTCCCAAATACCGAACAGCTAAGTCGCTTCCTGATAAAAATTTCCTCATTTGGCTTTGCCAATGCCGCAGCCACTTACACCTAATAGGTGTACAAGTTGCACCTTTTTTTTAGGTTTTTCCTCTTAAATGGTTGCAAAAGTATTCGAGTAGCATAAATCCTGATCCGTGAAACTTTGCTCCATGAAAGACGAACTCAAGTCACCCAAAACGCCGTGTCTGGGAAAGAGCCATGAGCCAACTCTCGGTGCTAGGGGGCTATGATTAGTCGGGCAGAGTGCTTAAATGTAAGGGGTCAACTACTCGGAGAAATTAATGGCCAGCTCCGGATACGTGTGACAGGAACTCAGGGCTGCGTGCCTATCTCCTACGCTCAGGTGCTGGACAAGTTTGCCAAAATACACTCGGGATGCTCCATGAGGGCTACTGACCAAGTACTTGCACCAATCGGGACAACAACTTCCCCGGCTACGCTCCATGTGAGCTGACAACCGACTCCGGCGCTAGTTGGGGGTGTATACTACAACGTGGGTGATAGATCCCCAGAGGGTCGTAGCCGAATCCTGACGCTAGACGCTAGGTTCGGGTACCTTATTCGGTCGCAACTCGGCTAAGTAGGGTATGCCCCGATGAGGGTCGCCAGCCCGAATCCTACGCTAATGCTAGGATCGGTACCTTATTGGTCACAACTCTGTCAGGTTTAGGTACGCCCCATGAGGGTGTCGCCAACCGAATCCTATGCTAATGCAAGTTCGGGTACCTAGCTTATAACTCTGTTGGTAGGTAATGCCCCATGAGGTTCGCTAGCCGAATCCTATGCTAATGAAAGGTTAGGTACCCTGCTCGGCTCTCCTGAAGAGAAGACTTACATCGTCAAAGCGCGCATCCGGAGTTCTCATGCACTGCGTCACACCTGAGGAGGGCAAGCAGATCCTGCAACAACCTACTAGGCACCTATGGGCAACAGGATGCATCCAAAACCATAGTCGGAAGGTCTTGCAAAATTAAGGATTTCTCTGGCTGATTGCGTTACCGACACCAAAAAACTTCATCCTGACATGCGAATGGATTGACTTCTATAGAGCTATGCTAGGTAGTAGGCTCAGCTGGTTATTTGGTAGCAGCCACCTAAGATATAGTTCCTACAGTAGCATGCTCCATGTGGGCCGCCCGCAGGCTGAGTTGAAATTATTCGCTTGGTAGCTACCAACAGGAGCCGATGAGGTAAACAGATAGCTTCATGAGAGCCTTATTCTAAACATATTGTTTGGGTATCTGTTTATCCACCAGGTCTCAAGGATATATCCTTACAAGGATCACAAGCTAGTCTTCATTAAAATTGGGATGCAGGTATCTTCTCGGGTACACTAACCACGCTGTGGATTTTTTTCATAAAGTGGTACTCGGCCGTACATGCGTGGCCATCAGTTGCCGGATGAGCAACATTATTCCCTGCTGACATGATGCGAGGAGTCTAACTTTCGAGTAGTGCACTACTCGGGAAGACTATAAATTTCTCATTCCGCTCACATGACATGGAGGAGTCTAACTTTCTGGGTGGAGCGCCACTCGGGAAGACGATATAAACCCCTCTTTCCAGCTGACATGATGCTAAAGAGTCCCATATACGAGGAGCATCCTACTCGGTTCAAGACTATAGGCCCATTCGACTGACATGAAAGTACGAAGAGAGTCTGCATATTAGGTTAGTGTAGCCTGCCCTTCGGT
>RYFJ01002342.1:0-201485 GCA_003991445.1 Oryza meyeriana var. granulata
CTGGGGGCAAGAAAAACCACTGTTAAGATCGGCTGGCAAGAGAAGCGCGTCTGTGTTTTGTTTTTTTAGGAAGTCGCAAACAAACAGTACCGCTCCGAGAGCAAAAGCAAGGCCATAATACATCGTCGAAAAGGACGGACACCGCCGCCGCACCCCGCGGCCGCACCTAGGCGCCAGTTGATAGTGCTCCTCACTTAGACCGGTGAACTCGTGGCAACTGAAAGCGCCCCTGACGCATCGACCGGAAAAAAAGTTTACCAGAAGTGGCGAGTCGAAGTCGACCGACGCACCTATGGTACACGCTCCGTAGCGGCAAACGTGACAGGGTAAAAAAAGACTAGGACTGAAAGTGTCCATAAACAAAAAGAGCGACTTGCCCGGCCCTCCGGCCCCGACAGCCAGCGAGCACGACTCCAGCCACCATCCTCTGAGAAATCATTGTCAATTCTCCCAGGACCGAAGTCAGTTCTCCAAGAAGTGTTAGGCTCGATTTCTGGTCTTCTAGGGAATAAACATCATGTATGATCGGTCGTCTTGTATTGTCGGATAGTGTTTGTGCAGAGAGCGTGTCGGACATGACCTTCAAAAAGGACCACACCCAGCCAACTCTTGCAGCCTGATTTACCGTACCCCAGCTGAGGTCGGCATTAGGCCAGCGAGATTAACCTTGTATATTGGACGCGAGCGACAGTGGGCCTCCAGTTGCAGAGTAGAAACTTGGGACAGCCCTGACGCAGGGGCCACACCCAGACATCAGTTGCCAGGGGATTATGGTTGCAGAGCTGCTGCCCCACTCCATGAGTCCGGCGGTACCCTGGTCGTCGAAGCTGTCTGCCACCGGGATTATGCCCGGCTAGCACCGAATCCAGATGTCGAGTTGTTGAAGCCGTGGCCGCAGCCACCCCTGAGTTCGACGGACCCCCCGAGGTATAGTGCCCGCCAAGTCTGCTGGGGGCCGCAGATCTCCGTCACTGTCCGTGGTCGTCTCCTCGATCTCCTCTCACAGTCTCTTGCCTTGCGAATAAGCTGACCACTCCCTAGGCTCGAAGCCTCCTCCCTCGCAACGTTGCCTTTGCGGCAGTTCCATGGACGGCGCCCGGGACGGAACCGCGAAGATGAGTTATTCAGGCCCATGGATCGAGGCTGCGTGGCGGGAAAGGAAGAAAACCGTGGAAAAGCTTGTTCTGCGCCACAACTCGCCGCGTCCCAGGGGATCAACGGCATTGAGACCTTCGCCGTATTCGCAATCTTGGTTCGGCTTGCTCGCGTATGGGTTAATCGATGAATGCTGACCTCTGTTTTTGCTCTGTTTTTCCCTGAGTAGAAGCTCATTGATCGCTCAGGAGAAGAATGAGCGAAGTCTTGATCGGGAGTTGCACCTAGTTGCCCCCTAGCTCTTCAAGATTAGACCAGCTCATGGGCCCCTGAAGGCCGAAGTAGAAGGGCATGCCAGGCGATGAGGGAGTCTAGGCTGAGGGTACTCCATTACTTAGCTCAGGGCGAGAATTGGAGACCAAGCCAGTAAGAGTAGAGGTAAGCCCAGACCAAGATATCTTTCAACATGAATATCCATAGTTGTTATCTCCAGCTGTGTTTTCATCCGACTGCCGATTGTATCTTGACCGCTGTCGAGTCCTTGATCTAATCTGTCATGCCAGCCCTCGAGCCGGTTGTGGGGACTGAACAGAGAGGGAAATCAGCTAAAGGAGGCCGAGAAGCTAGGGCCGAGCTTGAAAAAAACAAGGCCGACCTGACAAAGGCAGACTTGAGCTGAGCAAAGAGAGGGCCGAGTTGAAGGAGGCCAATGTCAACGCCTCGAGAAGGACAGAGATGAACTGGAGAGGACCCCCCATAGCCAGATGGGAGCCGACTACAACAGTAGTCTCCCTTTTGATGCTGTAATCTTGACCAATCCATTATATTACTCCATCTGCGGCCTTGCCTAACAAGTTTACTTGTCAGTGAACCCGGGTAGCTTGTAGAGCCAATTCCTAGGCCCAATTTTAGGCTTACGCAGAGGAGATTAGAGTCGTCAAGGAGTCACGGGAGGCACTCCTCGGATCCGTGAGAGGGCTCCTTGACATCATGGATCCTCGCCCCGTGGGAACTAGCTGCAGCTCGATAGCCCAAGTGGAAGGGCGCCTTGAAGATGCACCGAGTGCCTGAAGAGGTACTCGGATGAGCATGTTATTACCGGCATGGCCCGAACCCTGGCTATGACCAAGTCCATCTACCTAAGGGCTGACGTTGAGGCCATCGGGGAGGGGTTTGCCGAGGAGACAACTCCTGAGGAGGCGCTAGAGCTGATAGCCAAGGTGAGGCCGACTGCAGAAATTATCACCCGAGATCTGGATCTATAAAGACAGTATATCATGCAGTCGGTGTATTGTGTTCTTTTGTAAAGACATGCGTAAATATATGTGCAATGCCGCCAAGCTTTAAACTATTACTCAGTTATCATTAGCTTTACTCGATTATATGGTCTGCACCGAGTTAGTCTATGGGAACTTAATAAAATCATCCACCGCAAAAAGCTATACTCGGGCAAACATAATAAAGTCGTAGTGAAGCTTCGTAACTTAAGTAAAATAGGCTCGTATATTATTGACAAAGCACATAAGATACATGCAGCCCCCAACTCACTACTTGGTTGAAGCAAGCGACGTAGTGAGTCAAAGAGGAACTGTACACATGGAAAAGTATAAAACTCAGGTATAGAAAGGACGTAGTTGTTCTATGTTCCATGAGTTGCTAATGAGGGCACCGTCTTCAATCTTTAGTCGGTAGGCGCCTGGCGGCGTGACCTCGGCTATAATGAACGGCCCTTCCTAGATTGGCGATAATTTGTGCCTGTCTTTGGTGGTTTGTATTTTCCTCAAGACGAGATCTCCGACCGAAAAGGCACAGCCACGGACATTGCGATTGTGGTAGCGACGCAGGCCTTGAAGATACCTTGCCAACTGGATTGTTGCGATATCCCTTGCTTCTTCCTACTGATCTAATTCGACCAATTAGGTATTATTTGAGGTGTCTTCTGAGTAAGCCCGAACTCGTGGTGAGCCGAACTCTAACTCGGTTGGTAGCACAGCCTCAGCACCGTAAACCAGAAAGAAAGGGGATTGCCCGGTTGCCCGACTAACGGTGGTTCTGAGAGACCAGACAACAGATTGGAGTTCTTGCACCCACCGGCCTGCGTATGGATGTAGTCGGTCAAATATCCTTGTCTTGATGCCTTGTAAGACCATGCCATTGGCTTGTTCAACCTGCCCATTGCTCCGCGGATGTGCCACAGACGCATAGCAGATCTTGATGCCGGAGTCGTCACAGAAATGTTGAAAAACGCCGCCCGTGAACTGAGTGCCGTTGTCGGTGATGATGCGGTTGGGGACCCCGAATCGGTATAGTATACTCAGGATGAAGTCCTTTACTCATGCCGCTATTATAGTTGCAACGGGTTTGGCCTCGATCCACTTGGTGAATTTATCCACTGCGACGAACAAGTGTGTGAACCCTCCTGGCGCTTTCTTGAAGGGCCCGACCATGTCAAGCCCCCATGCTGGAAAGGGCCAAGAAATTAGAATTGTTTGGAGTTCCTAGGCTGGGAGATTGGTTTGTCTTGCGTAGAACTGGCAACCCTCGCATGTGCGAATGATGTCTTTGGCATCTGTTACTGCTGTTGGCTAGAAAAATCCCTGCCGGTAAGCCTTTCCGACTAACGTCCTGGATGTGGCATGGTTGCCACATACGCCCAAGTGGATTGACTGCAGTATCTGCTTGCCCTCCTCGGTGGTGACACAGCACATGAGGACACCAGATGCACTTCTTCGGTACAGGTCTTACAGGTCTTCTCCGACGACTAGGAAACTCTTGCCTTGATGTTTGATTCGTTCGGCTTCACTGCGGTCTTCTGGGAGTTCGTCATCTAGAAGGAATTTGAGAACAGGAGTCCGCTAGTCTTGACATATGTGTAGCACCTCTTCTGTTGCTGGGGTAGGTTCGCCTCCCGACTGCTTTGGCACTGGTTTCTTCTTGACTGATGGCTCCATGAGTTGCTCAACAAAGATTCCAGTCGGGACCGCTTCTCGCTTGGATCCCATGATTGCCAGCTCGTCTGCAGCATCATTGTATTGTCGTAGGACATGTGTTATCTCCAGCCCGTCGAACTTGTTGTCCATCTTGCAAACCTCCTAACAGTATGCCGCCATGGTGCCGTCGAGACACGTCCAGTCTTTCATTACTTGGTTGACCATGAGTTGAGAGTCCCCACACACAACTAGTCGACAAATGCTGAGTGATATAGCAATGCGGAGCCCGTGGATAAGTGCCTCGTACTCGGCGACGTTGTGGGAGGCCGGGAAGTGGATTTGTAGGATGTACTTGAGTTTTTCGTCGGTGGGGGACATCAATACGACGCCAGCCCCGGCGCTGCCAATCCGTAGGGAACCGTCGAAGTACATTGTCCAGTACTCTAGCTTCGCTGTTGATGTAGGCATGTGAACTTCTGTCCACTCGGCCACGAAGTCGGTTAGAGCTTGTGATTTGATTGCTATCCGTGGCTGAAAGGTGATGTCAAACGCCATCAACTCGAGCACCCATTTAGTGATTCGGCCAGTGGCCTCGTGGTTATGTAGGACGGCTCCGAGTGGGAACGATGTGACCACCGTGACTTGATGTGCTTGGAAATAGTGCACCAGCTTCTGGACAATGATGAGTAGGCCATAGAGCAGCTTTTGGACCTGCGGATATCTTGTTTTTGAATCGGCAAGAACCTCGCTGACAAAGTAAACTGGCCGTTGAATTTTGTGGATGTGACCCTTTTCGGATCGCTCGACCACCAGCACCGTGCTGACTACCTGAGTAGTTGCCACCAGATATAGCATTAGCGGTTCTTGGGGCATGGGTGACGCCAACATGGGGGGTGATGTGAGAAATTGCTTGAAGTCTTCGAAGGCTTGTTGGGCTTCGGGAGTCCATTGGAAGTTATCTGCTTTCTTCAATAGTTTGAAAAAGGGCATGCCCCGTTCGCCCAGTCAGGAAATAAACCGGCTGAGTGCCGCCATGCAGTCTGTCAGCTTCTGGACGTCCTTTTGGTTGGTCGGGGGAGCCATGTTCATTATTGCATTGACTTTCTCCGGGTTGGCCTCGATGCCGCGATGCGAGACGATGAAGCCGAGTAGCTTGCTGGATGGCACACCGAAGGCGCACTTTTCTGGGTTCAACTTCATCTTGAATCTTCGAAGATTGCGGAAGGTTTCTTCTAGGTCAGTGATGAGGTCTTCTTTGGACTTGGTCTTGATCACCACGTCATCGACGTAGGCCTCCATGTTGCACCCGATCTGAGTGTGTAGACACCGCTGAATCGCCCGTTGATACGTTGCTCCAGCGTTTTTCAAACTGAACGGCATAGTGATGTAGCAGTACGCTCCAAACGGCGTGATGAAAGACATCTTGTGATAGTCCTCCTCCTTCAGGCTGATATGGTGGTTTCCCGAGTAGCAGTCGAGAAAACTGAGAAGGTCGCACCCTGCAATTGAGTCCACCACCTGGTCTATTCTTGGTAAACCGAATGGGTCTTTGGGGCACGCCTTGTTGAGATCGGTGTAGTCGACGCACATGTGCCATTTACCTTTTTCTTCCAAACTAGAACTGGGTTTGCCAGCCAATCCGGGTGATAGACCATTGTTTGACTAGCTTGGTGTCTGTCTTCATGTTGAGGGCGTGCTCGATCACCTCCCTTGGTATGCCCGGCATGTCAGACGGTTTCCACGCGAAGATATCCTTGTTGGCTTGGAGGAAGGTGACGAGCACGTCTTCCTATTTGGGGTCGAATCCGGTCCCGACTAGAGCGGTCTTGGAGGGGTCGGAAGAGTCTAGGGGGATCTTCTTCGTGTCAAAGCCCGCTGAAATTCCCGACTTCGCCGCATTTTTGGCTGAAACTGGGTCTTCCTCGACTTCAGTTGTGACGGCTTGCCGAATGCTGTTGTGCCCGACTACCGCCTCTTGGGATTGAGCCAACTCGCAGCTCTCCTTGTCACAGGTAAAGTCTTGCTTGACGTCGCTGCGGAGGGAGAGGACTCCTGCTGGCCCTGGCATCTTGAGCACCATATATGTATAGTGCGGTATCGTCATGAATCTGGCGAGCGCCAGTCGTCCAAGTATCGCGTGGTAAGCAGTCTCAAAGTCGACGACCTCGAAACAGATGTTTTCTGTGCGGAAGTTATCCCGCGTGCCGAAGGTGACTGGCAAGGTAATCTACCCGAGTGGTGTTGAAGACAGGCCAGGAATTATCCCGTGGAAGGGCGCCGTACTCGGCCGCAGATCTAAACGAGGAATCTTCATCTCATCCAGGGTCTTAGAGAAGAGGATGTTGAGCGCGCTGCCTCCGTCTATGAGAAGCTTCTTCAATCGATATTCTTCACGATCGGGTCCAGGACGAGTTGGTAGCGCCCTGGGTGGGAAACCTGATCTGGGTGATCTGCGCAGGTGAACGTTATTGACGTCTCTGACTAGCACAAGTATTGGGGGCGTCTGCTGTGGAGATTGAGTTGACATCACGTGCTGTAAGCTTCTGCTTTCACTTGGACTCGTAGGCAGACGGCCCTCTGAAGATGTGGTTGAGCTCGGCTTGGGGATCTTGAAAATCGTCAGTCGGGCCCTGATCTGACTTGTCCTTGTCCTTGTCGGAGCCAGATGAAGAAGCCTGCTTGGAAGCAAACTTCTTAAGCATGAAGCAGTCTTTGGCCGTGTGTTTGCCTTTGGGGTGGAAGGGGCAAGGCCCGTTCATGACTTTCTGGTAGTCGTTGTTGCGTTGGGGCCGCGACCGAGTTCGCTCCATGTTAGCCACCTCGTTGTCTGACTTCTGCTTGCGGTTGCCGGTCTTGTTTGATGGCTCGTTGTCAAGTTTCACCTTTTGGTCTTTCTGTCGGGACTCCTTCTTCTTGTCGAGGGCCTCTGTGACCGCTTCTACCGAGTCGGCATATTTGTTCGCCATGTCGAAGAGAGCCCGGACAGAGGATGGTGGCTTCTAAGTGAACTTTGCAATGAACAGGGCGTCCTTTACTCCCTTGCGGAAGGTGGCGATGACGGCCTCGTCTCTAATCATTGGGATCTTGTTGCGCTTCTCGGAGAATCTCTTAATAAAATTGCGTAGAGACTCATTCTTCTTATGGTGTAGTTGATATAAATCATGCTCAGAAGACGGCCTCTCGTAAGTTCCCTAAAAATTAGCGATGAACTGCTCCCTGAGTTCTCCCCAAGAACCGATCGACTGCCTCGGGAGCCCTGTCAGCCATGTCCTTGCCGAGTCGGCTAGTGCGACTGGGAGGTAGTTAGCCATGGCTTTATGGTCACCTTTGGCAGCTCAAATTGCCAGGGTGTACACGGTGAGCTAGGACTCGGGGTCGGTTTTGCCGTCGTATTTCTCGATCCCCATAGGCTTGAAGCCCGACGGCTAGTCGACGTCCTGGAGCTCGTGAGTGAAAACTGGAACGCCTTCATCTTCGTGAGGGCTCTGGCTCCGATTACGGTGGTTGAACCGCTCGTGGTGGAGACCGAACGCTTGTTTTCGTCCTCCAGTCTACAGTGCTCGTCCTCTTCTCATTCGTGGCACCGGGCATTGATGGTGTGGCGGAGGTCGTGTTGTAGGCATACTCGGAGATCTTGGTTGGGCCGGCGATCATACTGGTGATGCCGCTGGTTGTCGTTGTTGGTGTTGCCGAGTGACGTTTGCCACGACTCCTCATGTGGCCGACTTGAGCCAGCCCTCCGGCGCCGCGCTGATGTAGATGAACCTGCCGCTGGAGACCCTGACCGGTTGGTCGGTACAAGTGTGTCACCCGACTGCTGTTGTTGTTGCTGACAGGCAGCAGCTGTAATCATCACCTTGATCTTGGTAATAGTTGGGGTGGCCTGGTGATCAGGCCCGAGTTGGAGCATGTCCAGCAGAGTTGCAGCGGCCACGACGTTCTGTTGTGGCGTGACGAAGACGTCGTGGTTGCGGACTTTAGTCTGGAGAATCTGCTGCTGAGTGACTCACCCACCCTTGCGTAGCCCATCGTTGTGAGCCTCGCGGTCAGCCTCCTCCTGTTGTCGCAGTCGGCGTGCCTCCTCCTGTTGCTCCCCTTGTAGTTGGCGCACCTCGGGTGGTGGTGTTGAAGCCATGAAGATCTCGCGGGGAGGAGAAAACTTGCCAGACTGGAGTCCAAACTAGTGTTCGAACCGTTGTCCGACTTGGAGACAGAATCCGAGTAGTTTATCGGAGTAAGAACGACTTCGACCTCCCTAGATCCAATCTGAAATGGCTCTGAGCCTTGTCCAAACTGAACCGTGGGAGAGCGGGTCTGCCGCGTGAGATGTAGATCCATGGCGTTGCCGAGTCCGTGTGGGAGATTGGCGATCTCTCCCCCTCCTAGCTTGACCCAGGCTAGCTCGAGGCCTAGTGCGAGTCGGACGCCAAAGGAGAGAGTTGTCCCAATGCTCAGCGAAGTGAAGGATTGCCGTAGTAGATCGATGAAGGAGATTGCGGCGTCCTGTGGGCCAACTGGCGCAACGTCGGCTGGTTCCTTAGCCGGTTGGATTGGATCTGCTTCGGCCAAGGTGAGGTTGCCGATCTGGTCGGCAACGAAGTCGACGCTTCTGAATGAAATTGTGTCTCCGGGGGAGAACTTGTTGCCGTCGACTCCACTTGTTGGATCCATCGAGGTTGTTGATGAAGATATCACCGAAGCCCCTACTTGGCGCGCCAATTGTCGATGTTTTACATTGGCAAGATGATTAGGGGGCTACTCGGCGAGGGAAAATCCGATGGACTGCAAAGGAACACAAGGAGATTTTATACTGGTTCAAGCCCTCGATGTGAGCTAATACCCTACGTCTATTTGTGGTGGTATTCCTTTGAGGATGTATGTGGATCAATGATCTCGTGTGTTGTTCTGCCCTCAGGGGGCACCCTGCCTCCCCTTATATACTGGGGGGCAGGGGTACAAGGTAGGAATCCCAGCCGAATACGGCTAAGGGATTTCCTTCTTAGAGATACATCTTACCTGGCTAAGATTGTATATTCCTTATTGTACAAGGCAAAATCTACCGGTGCTACCATATCTCTAACTACAAGATTCGGCCCATCCTCTATCCGAGTGGCCCATATGCTTGTGATGAGGTACCCAGGGCCCATGGCCTCCACAACTTCACGTTCCCCCTCCGCTGCCACTTCATCGTGCTCATAACTCTTCACAGTTCCATCAGGGGTACCTAGCGGAACGTCCTCGGGTATCTGTGGGGAGGAGCCTCAAGCCTGGGGAGGTTCGGCCCTTCTGAAGACAACGATGACGACAAGGACAGCAACAGGGTCCTGGCTCCCAACTCAGCGGCTGCTGGGGCTTCAGTGATATACTCAGGGGCTGGGGTGACGCCTCAAAATTAGCCCCTTGGTCGGCTAGTGTCGGCGGCTCTGCAGTCGGGACGACCTCAGTTTCTGCAACTGAGACGGTCACCGGCTCAGCAGATATGCTCGTTGGCGTTGGTTCGGCTGGGGCCAGCTCGACAACAGGAGCAGCCAGTGTGGTCTCCTTGAGATCAATATTGGCCGTTTCCTACATGAAGAGCTAAGTATCAACACACCACAATGCTGAACAGGACTTTCGGAAGGCTCAAAGTCACATACCTCTTGGAGAATTTAAACCTCCACCCAGGGGCTCCTGATGCTGGCATTGGAGGACTACCGGATGTCGGGCTAGTTGGCTCGGCGGTCGGTGGTGGCATTTCAGTCCTGGTCGGCCCAACTCTTGGTGTGGCCGGCTGGGGTGCTAGGGTACTCAGCGGCGCCATCCTTGGGCTCGATGTTGCTGAGCACGGTGGCACTTGACCCGACCTTGTATTTGGCAACGCTCTTCTTGGGCTCGATGCTGCTAAGCCCGACTGCGCTGGTCCCAACCTGGGGCCTAGGAGCTGTGCTGGCAGTGTTTTTGATTTTCTGACTCCTAGTTGCGGCACTCGGCCTGATGATTTTCTTCTTACCCTGGTCTTCAACAGGCTTCTTCCCCGCTCTCTTGGAGTCGGGCTAGGTAGCAGAAGGACTTAACAGCCTCTTCTTCTTTGACTTCATGGCCGATAAAGTTCGGGAGTCATCATTGAACTCCTCACATGACTGCAAGCAGTTCAACATCACATGTTACACATTGCAGGGCAATCCTAGGCATACATCTAGAAACATTCATCACAGATGGACAACAAGTTAACATCAGTGAGAGTTACCTTTGGACGTGGCCTCTTATGGCTGTAAGCCGCCACAGACTGCTCTGAGTCTTCAGTTTTGACCACCCCGTTGGTGAAGTAATCCAGCAGGATGTTGGTCACCTTGTGCTTGTCCAACAGGTCGGGATACTCCCGGCTGGGATCACCTCTACCCTTGTAGTCCCAGCTGAAGTGGCACCTCAACTTCAGCAGCTTGAGGCACCGAGTCAAGAAACGTCTGGCCACCTATGGACCAGTCAGCCTAGCGCTCTTCAGCTTGTCAATCTTGTCAATCAGTATATGAACTTGGCCCATTTTTTCAAAGTTGGGCACAGATGACCAGTTGGGCACAACCACCGGGGGCAAACCCATAAATGGGGGGAGGCTTGGTTCAAGATCAGAACAGTAAAAACACTCCCTATGCCAGCCTTTGAGGAAAGACTTCAGGGGAATATTGATGTAAATCTTCTTCATCTCACCCCTGAGCTGAATACCGGCCCCCCCAATCACCTGGACCTTGGTCTTGGAGGGCTGGGGTTTGATGTGGAATAGATGTCTAAATAGATTCAAATGGGGTTCCACACCCAGGAAACACTCACACAGAGTCACAAAGATAGAAATTTGCAAGATTGAGTTGGGATTCAGATTCACCAACTCAAGTTCATAGAAGGCAAGAAGCTGGCGGAGAAAGTCGGAAGATGGAAGAGAAAGACCCCGGTCGAAAAAAGAGGCGAAAACGACGGTCTCACCGACTTGGGGCTCCGGAACCGATTCACCTTCAGCCGGACGCTAACTGATGACATTGTGGCTCTACAGTCACAACAATCTCTCCAGATGCTTCAGCTTAGTCAGCCCTCATTCCGAAGTCAGCCAGACCTCATCCGACGCATCCAAGAAATCTGAAGCCATCGGCATGGTTAAGGGCAAGAAGATTTGGGGGAAAAGTCACTAGGGGCTTGGAATGGACGAAGAGGAGCGGGATCGCCCGAGTTCCAATGGGGAAGGGCAAGCAATGGCGAACCCTAGCGAAGCGGGAGGCAAAATTTCGGCACGGAAGCTGGAAGACAAAACGATTGGAGGATTGGACAAGATGAGGGAATCTTTTCTCTCTCTCCCCGCCTTTATAGAGTCTGTACCGATTCGTGGGCTTGGGCTTAAAAAGTTAGTACTGGGCCACCAAGATATGAGTTTCTACAGTAGCACTCTCAATGTGGGCCGTTCGCTGGCTGTGTTAAAATCACAGTGCTGGTGCTACCAACAGGAACCGATGAGGTAATCAGATATGCTTCATGAAAGCCTAATTGCTGAACACATGTGTTCGGGTATCTATATTGTCCACCAGGTATTGAGGATATGTCCTTATAAGGGTCACAAGCTGGTCTTCATTATAAATGGGTATACAGGTATCTCTCAAGTACACCTGACCACATAATGGATTAAGTTTCATAAAGTGGTACTCGGCCTACATGCTTGGCCAACAATTGCCATGTGCAAATATTTTTCCATCTGACATGACGCTGAGGAGTCTAACTTTCGAGTAGTGCACTCTCGGGAGAGACTATAAATATTTCTTCCAGCTGACATGAAGCTGAGGAGTCTAACTTCCGAGTGGGACGCTACTCAGGAAAGACTATAAACACCTTTCTCGGCTGATATGAAGCTGAAGAGTCTCATATACGAGTGGCATGCTGCTCGGCAAAGACTATAAATTATTTTCGGTTGACATGATACCAAAGAGTCTCATATACCAGTAGTATACTACTTAGGAAAGACTACAAGGTTAAAGATCTTTGACTTTATGTTTAATTGTGTTCACAATTAAGCATAAAGTCGGGGGCTACACCTAATAGGTGCGCCTATTCGGTGCACACTATTCATACATTTACATGGAGCCCTTCATAGCCTCGCTGCCAGCTGAGTTGAAGCAAGACTCGGGAAGAAGAAGCACTCGGACAAAGAGTACCCGAGAGCAATGTTCTCGGGCAATCTTCACCGTAGAGGATGAGCACTCGGCATCAGCTGTGACTCAACTATAAAGGTCTCAGGGGCTGCTGTGGAGGCCATGGGCCCCGGGTACCTCATCACAAGCATATGGGCCACTCGGATAGAGGATGTGCCTAGTCTTGTAATTAGGGATATGGTAGAACCTGGTAGACTTTGCCTTGTACAATAAGGAATATACAGTCCTAGTCGGGTAGATTATATCTCTAAGAGGAAATCCCTTGGCTGTTATCCTGCTGGGACTCCTACCTTGTACCCCTGTCCCCCAGTATATAAGGGGAGGCAGGGCGCCCCCTGAGGGCGAAACAACACATAAGCTCATAGAAGCGAACATACATCCTTAAAGGAATACACCACAACTGGACGTAGGGTATTACCTCACATCGAGGGCCTGAACAAGTATAAAACCCCCTTGTGTTCTTTTGTAGTCCACCGAGTTTTCATCCGACGAGTAGCTCTATATTCATATTGCCGGTGTAAAACATCGACAGTCCTCATAACTCAGTATAACCTAGCTGGTTGGATAAGATTAATGATTAATACGATGAGTCAAGTACTCAGCTAGGATTTGCAAAAAAAAAGAAACACATGCATTTACAACATATACAAATCATGATTGTTTTCCCCATACACAGTAAAAGAGTTTCTTTTTTGGGCAGAGCAATTCTAGCAGCAACTCCTCGGCAATTATCTTTTCAATGGGCCTCGCCTGGTTAATCAACTCAAGCCCCTGCTCGGGAGTCGTGCCTTTAGCGAACCAGTCACGAGAATCCAAGAAAGCGCTTAGGAAGGCCCACGACAACCTATGAGAGAGATAGGGGACAGAGGATTTACCTGCCAGCCCAGATAGCACTACAGCTCCACGAGCTCCGCAAAATTCATGGCCAATTGATGGGTGCCCCCTAGAGGTGAATGCCAATTGATGGGTGCCCCCTAGAGGTGAATGCCGGGCAGGTCCGCAGGAAGCAGGACACGCCCAGCGGAGGTGGCGCATGGAGGCAGCAAGGCCATCGTTGCTGTCGCCCATGAGGAGGCCACTTGACCCGGCCCAACACGCCAAGGTCCCTAGAGGCCCCGGCCACAACAGCAGTTTTGCCTATGGCCCTAGCTGCGCCAGCAACCATGGCCTCCCTTGGAGCCGCGACATCATCCACAGTTGGCGTCGAGGAGGGGATTGCCCCTTTGCCCACGTTCACCTCGGGCGGTGACGGGACCTCGTCGACATCCGGCTAAGCAGATGGTGAAGCTTGCCCTGCAAGCAGAGAAGGAGGTATGGCCTAGCAAGGCGGACCCAACCTCGAACGCCATGCACATGACAGGGGGTGCCTACCTGGAAGGCCCACAGCCCAGCCGGTCTCGCTGGAGCCCTCCGGCTCCGCCGCAGCAGGCACCCAACCCGCAGAGCCCGAAGAGGCAACCTCGACGATGTCGGGCTTAGGCATGCTGACAGAAGTCTCTGACCGAAGCGGGAGAGGCACCCTCGACCTTAGAGGAACCACTGCAATGGGGGCAGTGGCGGATTTCGTCCCACCCTTTGGCACTTTGAGTCGTGGCCACCGTCCGACCCGCGTCCGTCGTTCGGCTTCGCCCCATCCGCTCCTTTCTGCTGCACCTCCTCCGCCTCCTCCGCATCACGTAGCGAGGGCAGTGTGGAGATCGACAGCTCGAACTTGGCCATGCACCGCCCTCAAGCGCTGGTCCGCACGAGGTGGTCATTTTTCTCCCTCAGGAGGGGCTTCCCCCACATTCGCTCTGCCTCACCAATTGCCATGGACATTAGGGTCAGCTGGTCTGCGAAAGCGAGAAAGGCATCACAAGGGAAAGGATATAATCCTAGCCGGTTACGTTGTGTTCCTAAATGGAAATCCCTTGGTTGAGTCTGACTAAGATTCCTACCTTGTAACCTTGCCTCCTTAGTATATAAGGAGAGGCAAGGAGCCCCTGGGGCAGATCGACATACACACAACCAATCTCATTAGAGAAACCTCAAAGGCAATACACAACAGCTAGAAGTAGGGTATTACCTCACTTTGAGGGCCTGAACAAGGATAAATTCGTTTCGTGTTCCTTTGCAATCTATCAAGTTTAGGTCTTACGAATAGCCCCATATAATTATTGCCAATATAAAGCATCGACAATTGGTGCGCCAGGTAGGGGATTCGTTGAGATCATCTTCAACAAGCCAGATGGATCTAACCATCGGAGTCGACGGTGTCAAGTTCTTCCCCAGGCAAGTGATCAGCTTTAGGAGACTCAACTTCATCGCCGACAATCTCGGCAACCTCACCCTGTCCGACTCGGTTTCAACCCGATCGGTCAGGAACCAAGCCGACCCAGCGACAGTCAGTTTACTCAATGCCACAGGAATCTTTGGCGACTTGCTGCGATAATTTCCAAGACATACGAGTCAAGGGACAACTCTTTTTCCTAGTGTTCAACTCGGACTCGGCCATGAGCCAATTGAGATCGGGCTAAGGGAGGAAGAGATCGTCAATTTCCCATCTAGACTCGACAGCGCCACGGACATCTTCAATCTAAGTCTAATGCAGCAGAACCGATCTTCTGGAATTCGACTCGGACATGGCCCAAAACTGCTCGAGATCGGATCTAGGTAGGTTGGGGTTGTGATCATCCCTCTGAACTACTCCGAGTCTGACTTTTAGTTGGACCGCAGCATGGGGAGCTTTTCTCCACCGCGTGAAGTATTCATGGCAACAAAGGGATGAATCCCTAGGCAAGACGCATGCTGACTGCGTTAGCAACAAGAGGAGGACGCGCGACACCTGCAAGCCGAGCGTGACGCCCACAATGACAACTTGCGCAAGGCTAGGCAGACTGCCCAACAAGGGATCCTCCAAACCCGAGTGGGCGACCACGACGTCTTCATGACACCACAGTAGAACGTCGTGGCGGCTGCCATGCTATTAGACACCTTGCAGTTCGAGCCCGATCACCAGGCTACCCAGACTATTGCAAGTATCAAGGCAATGATCACCATTGCAGCATGTCAACAACGATAGCAGTCTGGAGACACACTCATACCATCAAACAAAATGACTTTAGATGCGGCAACTTCATCTACCTCAGCACCGCGCCGAGCAACTGGCTCTAGTCAGCACCACTCGGACTCCCATCATACATCTCTCGGCAATCAAAACAACAACGGACGGTGGTATCACCATGAGGAGTGCCGGGATAACTAGGATGCTCGGGGACAACAACTGCGGGATCTTTGCCACGACATCAATGTTTGACACCGAGAACACGAGGACGACGAACACCACCAACTTGAGGATAAACATAAGCGCTTCAGCCTACAACATGAGCGCTTCCATCCCCGCAGTCGGAGTCGGAGCCCTCACCTGGATGAAGGAGTTCCAGCGTTCACCCTTGAGTTGCAACAAGTCGACTAGTCATCCGGTTTCAAGCCGACTGGTATAGAGAAGTACGACGGTAAGACCAACCTGGAGTCCTGGCTGATCGTGTATACCTTGGCAATCCACACGTCCGGAGGCGATCACAAGGCCATGGCTCACTATCTGCCAGTCACCTTGGTTGACTCAACAAGAACATGGTTGATGGGGCTTCCTAGGTGGTCAATTGGCTCCTGTGGGGAACTCTGTGAACGCTTTGTTGCAAATTTCCAAGGAACTTACGAGAGGCCGTCATCTGAGTACAACCTGTACCAATGCCACCAAAGAAAGAATGAGTCCCTCCACAAGCGGTTCTTTGAGAAGAGGAACTCAATACCTAAAATCAAGGATGAGGTCATCATTGCTGCCTTTCGAAAAGGAGTAAAGGAAACCCCGTTCATCACTAAGTTCACTTGGAAGCCTCCCAATTCTGTCAAGGCTTTGTTCGCAATGGCAAACGAATATGCTGACTTAGCCGATGCTGTCACTAAGGCGCTCGACGACAAAAAGGAGCCCTGATAGAAGGAGCGGAAGGACACCGACAATGCGGCCCCGACTTAGGCTAGAATCCACAAATGCAAATCGGACAACGTCGTAGCGATTGTCGAGCACAAACGACCGTGACCCCTTAGGACGGATGACTACCAAAAAGTCATGAACGGGCCATGCCCTTTCCACCCAAAGGGGAAACACACGGCCAAGATCTACTTCATGCTTAAAAAGTTTGCGTCTGAGCAGACATCAGCGTCCGGTGAGTAGAAAGACAAAGATAAGCCAGACTCGAGTGTAGCTGGAGACTATCAAGATCCCTAGGAGGGCAAGCGCAAACAGAAGTATGGAGGCCATGGGCCCCGGGTACCTCAAAGAGGGTAATTACGGCCACTCGGACAAAGGGTAGGCTAGTCCCTATAATTGGAGATAGAGTAGGACTCGGCTTCATATTACCTTCCATGACAAGGAAAGAGATATAGTTCTAGCCAGATACTCTATGTATTGATAAGGAATGCCCTTGGTGGTATCCGACTAGGTTTCCTACCCTATAATCCTCATCCCTCCAGTATATAAGGAGGCGTAGGGAGCCCCCGGGGAGGGAGGACAATCTCATGAGAGATGATTCCACATACCACAAAAGCAATACACCACAACTGGAAGTAGGGTATTACCTCACCTCGAGGGCTTGAACCAGTATAAATCGTCTTGTCTTTCAAAGTCTATCGAGTTTCAGTCTGACAAATAGCCCCATATAATTATTGCCGATATAAAACATCGACAGTTGACATGCTAGGTAGGGGCTTCGTCGAGATCACCTTCTTCAAGCCTGATGGATCCAACCATAGGAGTTGACGGCATCAACTCCTCTCCCAAACAAACCATCAGATTTAGGAGCCTCGACTTCATCACCGACAATCTCGGCAATCTCACCTTGTCCAACTCAGTTTCAACCCTATTGTCTAGGGACTGAGCCAACTCAGCGCTAGTTAGCCTACTCAACGCCGCAACAGTTTTCAACATCCTGTTTCAGCAACACCCAAGATCTACGAATTCTGGGACAACTCTCTTTCCTAATATTTGACTCGAATTTGGCTCCGAGCTGTCTCACCCTGAGTTTTCCCCTTCAATAGAGCCACACAAAATATATTAAAGAAAAAGCCCCAAAGAAATTATTTTAAAAGGCCTAGGGAATTAATTAAATAAGTAAAATGCAAAATAATAAATTATCAGGGCTGGAAATATGTTTCCTATATTCTCCTAGGCAAAATACACTAACAAGAATTTTACTGGAATTTTTAGAGCACTGGAAGTATTTTTAATAAATCAAAATAAATTATCAGAATTAAAATCCTACTGGAATCTTGTTTTCTTTTCTTTTTCTTTCCCTTTCTCTTTTTCTTTCTTTTTCCTCCCGCCGGGCCGCCGGCCCAGTCCTATTCCCTGATTTACCGCGGCCCACGCCCCGCGCGACTCCCTGAGGACCCCACGTGTCAGCCGTGGCCGTGCGACCCTCTCCTCTCTCTCCCTCTGTCACGTGAGGCTCGCCTGTCAGCTCACTTATCCCCCGCTGCCCCCTTGCCCTCTCTCTGCCAACCGGGCCCCGCCTGTTAGCGAGCCGTTCCGCCTCTCCGCTCTCCTCCCACTGACATGTGGGACCGGGGCCACACGTCAAACCCGTCTTCAACCTCCAGCCAAATCGGTCGGAGGGGATCCGCTCACCCTGCCATACGATTCCGCCTCGGCCCACGTTCTCCTGCCCTCGCACGTGGTTCAAATGACGCGGACGTTGTCGCCTATCCGTTCCCCCACTCCTCCACTTTCTTCGTGCACGGCCGCAGACGAATTTCTCCAATCCCGCCATCACCGCCGCTCACTTCCTCGTGAAATTCGGCCAACCCAGCCATGAACTCCCACAGCCGAGTACATAAAAACCCTCCCTGTGCTCCACCCTCATTTTCCCCTCAGTTGCCCCCATCTGCCGAGTACTCTAATCCCCTCCACACCGAGTTCCTGAACCGCCGCCATGCTCCGCCGACTCCAATTGCACGTCGCCATCGCTATAGCCGTTGCCGACTTCCACTCTAGCGAGTGCTAGCTTCGCCATGCCCCGCTGTGTCTTGTTCCACCGCCGGCCGCCTCGGATTCCCGCTAGAACTCCATTCTCTCCTTCGTCCCTTTCGGTAAGCCTCTCCACCGGCCATCGGCCGCAGATTTCTGTCGACCTACTCGGTCTTGTTCTCGCCTAACACGTTCTACACCTTCGCCAGGTTCTCCTAAACCCCTTCCACACCTTTGTCGTTGCTTTGCGCTACCGAAACACCATCGCCATCGGCTACCCAAACCTCGTCGCCGCCAAACCCCTCTGATCACCGTCATTCGCTGCTCTCCATCTGTCACCACACCTCGGTGAGCACTCGGTCGCATTCCTTACCTCCTCCGTCGCTTGCCGCTGCCCTCCGCTATGCCGGATGGTCACTGTGGTGACCATTTGGCCGGGTGCGCCGGCGGGGCTCGGTCCCAACTTGATCCGAGCTGTTCGATCTGGCTCAGTAGATCGGGACCGCTCGTGCGCCTCTGTCCACGGTCGCATGAGCGTGGACTACGTCGACCGTGCACCACACTCTCATGCACCACTGACCCGTGGGTCCTGCCTGTCGGCGCCGGCCCCATGGTCCACTAACGCATTAAATCCTTGTTAATGTGCAATAAATCGTTTAGAAATTGTTTTTGCATAGGAAAATCATAGTAAAACTTCTAAAATTAATAACTAATTCATACAAGCTTCGATTAATTCCATCCAAATTTTATTAAATCTTGAAAAATGCCAAGAATCCATTAAAAATACTTTCAGGCCCTATTTCAGTGTCCACACATACTGTTTTAATTGTTTGTACATTGTTTGCTATAGAAACCGATGCCGTCGACCCTCCAGTTTACTATGAAGTCATTGCCGAATTCGCCGAGGCGGAGCAAGGCAAGTCGCATCATTTCCTTGATCATTTTGTACCCATTTATTGCAAAATATTTGTTTTAAATTAATAAACATGCATTATTTCGTTATTTCATGTAGGAAGGTTGACCTATATAAATGCAATTTTAATTGCTCTGACTTTATTCCCCCTGTACACCTTTGTAGCTGGGTAATAATATGACTAGAGGATATGATTAGGATGCTTAGCCATGCCTAGAGACTATTAGCTCACATGGGGAATTAAATGCTCTTATTTACAATTAGTGTTTGACTCTATCTCGGGGAATGGAACTTTGGACATGCTGATATTTAAATCACTAGAATTTGACCTAAATGGTGGGTTGTGGGAGCATGGTTTTGTTGGTCGCACCCATGGCAATTAAGGACCGGTTCACGGGACCCTCTTGGGCAAATACTCGTACATTCCACAAGCCAGCGTGGGCAACAGTTGGGTTTGTAGCGTCTCTTCTCCCTCTCCTAGGCACTGTTGGTGAGAATGGGCGTGATGGAGTTGGGTCGGCTCGAGGTCGGGTTGATCGGCTTCTGGATCCATTGTGGTGCAAGGGGGTAGCCTAGCCGATATGGTGTGCCCTGTTGGTAGGTGCAACCTCAGCGTGGTGTGGATGGTTAGGGAGAGGTTGCGTGAACGGTCCTGTCACAACCTCTGGCCAGAGTTAAAATCTATTCGAATAGCCGCACCCGCGGTCATGGGCATTTTGGTCAAGACTCACCATGATTAGTCTCACTATAATAAATTGACATTAAAATTTGCTATAGTGTTAGGACGGATGGTTGGGCCTACTTAACGTGGTGTAACATTGATTAGTGGAGTATTAATATTGTTTAATTAATCAACCTTTTTACTGTCTGCGAACTATTATTGTTGCAATTGCTTTTACGCAAATAAACCTCTAGCCTGTCTTTGTCTCCCGTGAATTGTGCATATTTGCAAGTGTGACTTCTTGAGTACTGTGGGTGGTACTCAGTCTTGCTCGCTTTCCCCTCTTAGTGGTGGAGTACCTGTCTGATGAGGACCATCAAGAGGACTAGGCTAGCTCCGTCATCAAGACGCCTATGGAATGGAAGCCTTCGCTTGGCTAGCTGTATATAGGCTTTATTTATATTTACCGCTGCATTTATGTAAGACAATTTTATTCTGTTTGTAAGACACACTCTATATGGCAACTTGGTATTGTGTACCATGGCTTTCCTAGATAGGGATTTAATACACAGAATTCTGGTTATGAATTTCTGGGTGTTACAAGTTGGTATCAGAGCCGACCTTGACTGCAGGACCAGCCAAATGGAAACCCTAAGAGCCCTCTAAAATTCTCATTTGCATATGCTTTTTGCACTTGGAGTTATTTCGGGAAAAATTGGGACTTTGTTCTTAGATTGAGATAAAATCTTAACCTTTATTTGACCAAAATTTTTGAGTCAGGTCAAAGCTAGGGTAGAAATTTCATTCGAGGGTTATGGCATAGGTGTCCAAATTTTGGAAAAAACATTGGTTATCGGGGTGATGTACAATTTTAAGCATG
Organism: Oryza meyeriana var. granulata; assembly: GCA_003991445.1. NCBI lineage: Eukaryota > Viridiplantae > Streptophyta > Magnoliopsida > Poales > Poaceae > Oryza > Oryza meyeriana. The sequence goes on from RYFJ01002342.1 coordinate 20,649, forward strand.
CATAAAATATTTTTACTTGCTTTGCCATTATTATTTTAAATTGATTCATCACTGTATGGTTCTGTTATACTATTTCATCGGATTCTCAATAAAGTTTATATGTAAAATTATTTCATGCATAAAATTGTTGTTTATTCCCAAATTGGTTATCATTCACTATATTTGGATCTGATCATACATTGATTCCCCCTCCTTGCCTTCTATAGATGGGCAACCTCCCCAACCAACACGGTGCAGACATGGGCGGATTTGTGGAAGAGTTTCGTATGATGAGCTTCACCTTGGGGTACAGCCATGCCCTAGAGTACACCGCAGTGGAGCCCATGGAGGGTGAGATCCCTCACCGTGTTCGCTTGGAGCTGCCAAGCGAACTGTACATACGATCACGCCTGCTAGGAGGCAGCTTTTCGTCTGATTGGAGAGCTACGCCGAAGGCACCTATCGATGCTTTGTGAAGGACCGAAACAGGCGACCAGAGGGGGGGGGGGTGAATGGGAGCCGATAAAAATTTCTTTCAAAAAGAAACTCGGCCTATGTCCCAAATTTCAACCCAACACCCCTCTCAATCAATCGTCAAGATTACTTACCCCAACTAGTGGTGTAATAATCTTAGGAACGATTAAACAAGTTCTCCAAGCCGGCAGAAGCAAAAATAATAAAGACAGCTCAAAACTGTCCTGTAAAGAATTCCTCAAACACCTTGCGTGCAGTAGCAACAACCCTGACAGCAGCTTGCTGGTGACCGGCAAATAGCAGGTGCTGAACTCCCGTCCTGGCGTGCTCGACCAGCAGTAGCAGGGAACGGCAACGACACCCAGCGGACGGCAGAAACTGGACTCCGCGACGGCGCGCGTGAGGTCACTGGCAGCAGACAGTAGGAAAAGTAGATGCAAACAAAAAAGAACAATTCACCAAGATGAATGATTAACTCCAGTAATTGTTCTACAGAACTGCATCTAGCCTCCGCCCGATCGTCCTCCCTCTCTTGATTGGAGAGATCAATAAAAATCTCTCTCTAGACTTGAAGACCTAGGCTAGATCGAGAGAGAAGGTGTGTTCCCTGGAACCCTAGGCACGGGTACTGTTCACGTGAACAGTAGCTCGCCCCAAAAATCCCAAAAACCCCCCCTCTCTCAACCCTAGGTGCCACATATTTATATCTCCAAAAAGGTGGCCCACCTAAATTACAAGACTGTCATTACGCGACGTAAACGACACGTAATGGCATGATAATCATATCCAATCAATCACATCCTCCATGGCAAATTCCGCGATGTTCGCGATCCCTCCATCTCCACGATGTGATCCTCGCGATGTCGCCGCACGACCATCCGAAATCATATCGCGATCGCCGGAAATTTCCATCTTCGGCCACGCCCGCCGCACGAGCGTCCCGGTACGTCCTTGGTTTTATGGCTCAACCAAGAAACCGTCCACCGACGTCCTCCCGCCGTGTAGCCAGATACAGTAGACGTACACCGCACAATCTCCGTCCCTCGAACGCGAGCGTCGAACCACCCTTCACCGCCCCGCGGTTCATCAGCATGGCATCCTATCCCTGTTCTTCACAGATTGCCGCATGATTAGTCTCCACCTGTCACCTGCAACCACAGCCTGCCAAGAGACACGTCACACGCACACCGTGTTGTCAATCACTCATCACAAGGCACTAGCCCCACGGGCATCTCACTTTGTATCAACAATAAGAATATGGGACTACTCGTGAGACCTAAATTTGATGGATTGCAAAGGAACACGAAACAATTTATACTGGTTTAGGCCCTCGAGATAAGGTAATACCCTACGTCCAGTTCCGTGGATACAACTCATCCACAGCAAGGACCACTTACTCGAGCTCGTACTCGTCAACTTAATTACCAGGTGAATTCATTCCTAGGCTCATATATTACTGAGAATAGACCGCTACTGCTACCTAATGCAAGTGATTTAATTGTGCTTAGGAACCTAGGAAAGGACAAAGGAAAGGGACATGGAGTCATGGACATGCATGGAAGGAATAGTGAAGGATACCACGCCACTTTGGAACCAAGTCAAGCAAGAATTTGAGTTGGACTCCATTTGGAATCAGATTTGGACTGCTGCGATGGTAATAAGTTCAAACGGGCATAACTTCCTCATACGGACTTCGTTTGGGATGTTCTTGTACTTCATTTAAGGCTTATCAAGTCTACTTTCAAAACAGTCCATGTTGGTTTCTAAGTCCGAGTCAAAAGGGTGCTGCGTCACTACCATTTGGGCCCATGGGCCTTGTAACCCTAGGGTGTGCACTGTAGACGCCACCCTTGGTCGTTCCCTATAAAGGAGCCGCCGCCTCCTTTGCTAGATGGTGTATTTCATTGAGTTTAGGTTTAGCCATTGTGCAAACTTCTGTTCTTCAGTTGTGTCGAACGACCACCTGTCAAGACAGCTTCGGAATTCCAACCTTATTTTCACCATATAACCTGTGGGACCGCAAAACAGGACTCTCTGTGTACACTACTAGCCCCAGGATCACTCTAGCACACACGGTCACAAGAATAATATCACAGCCAACAACATGAAGGAAACCAGACTATTTATTAATAACTTGACTGTGAAAAGCCTTATGGCTAAATGTCGATGTTTTACACCGGCAATATGAATATGGAGCTACCCGGCGGATGGAAACTCGATGGATTGCAAAGGAACACAGAGAGATTTTATACTGGTTCAGGCCCTCAATATGAGGTAATACCCTACATCTAGTTGTGGTAGTTGTGGTGCTATTCCTTTGAGGATTTGTGTCGATCAATGATCTTCTGCCCTCGGGGGGCGCCCTGTCTCCCCTTATATACTGGGGGACAAGGGTACAAGGTAGGAATCCCAACCAGATACGGCCAATGGATTTCCTTTTAGAGATACAATTTACCCGACTAGGACTGTATATTCCTTATTGTACAAGGCAAAGTCTGCCGGGTGCTACTATATCTCTAATTACAAGACTCGGCCCATCCTCTATCCGAGTGGCCCATATGCTTGTGATGAGGTACCTAGGGCCCATGGCCTCCATAGTAGCCCCTAAGACCTTCATAGTTGAGTCACAGCTAATGCGAGTACTCATCCTCCACGGTGAATATTGCTTGAGTGTATTGCTCCCGTGTACTCTATGTCCGAGTGCTTCTTCTTCCCGAGTCCTGCTCCATGTCAGCTAGCAGCGAGGCTATGAAGGGCTTCATGTAGATTGTATGAATAGTGTGCACCAAATAGGCGCACCTATTAGGTGTAGACAATTAAACATAAAGTCAAAGATCTTTAACCTTGTAGTCTTTCCCGAGTAGTATACTACTGGTATATGAGACTCTTCAGTATCATGTCAACTGGAATATGATTTATAGTCTTGCCGAGTAGCATGCCACTCGTATATGGGACTCTTCAGCTTCATGTCAGCCAGAAAAGGGTGTCTATAATCTTTCCCGAGTAGTGCACTACTCGAAAGTTAGACTCTTCAACGTCATGTTAGCTGGAATAATGTTGCTCATGGCAACTGTTGGCCAAGTATGTAGGCCGAGTACCACTTTATGAAATTAAATCCATTGCTTGGTTAGGTGTACTCGAGAAAGATACCTGCATCCCCAATTTTTATGAAGACCAGCTTGTGATCCTTATAAGGATATATCCTCGATACCTGGTGGATAACACAGATACCCAAACACATGTGTTTAGCAATTAGGCCTTCATGAAGCATATCTATTTACCTCATCGGTTCCTGTTGGTAGCATCAGCACTGTGATATTAACCCAGCCTGTGAGCAGGCCATATTGAGTGTGCTACTGTAGAAACTCATATCTTGGTGGCCCAATACTGACTTTGCGAGCCCAAGCCCACAAGTCGGAAACAGCTCTATAAAAGGCGGGGAGAGAGAGAAAAGATTCCTTCATCTTCTCCAATCCACCAATCGTTTCGTCTTCCGCTTCCGCGCCAAAATTTCACCTCCCGCTTCGCTAGGGTTCGCTATTGCTCGCTCTTCCCCACCAGAACTCGGGTGATTCCGCTCTCCCTCATCCATTCCAAACCTCCAGCAGCACTTCCCCCAAATCTCCTCAACCCCAATCATGCTGAGGGCATCGGATTTCATGGATGCGTCAGATGATGCCTGGCCAACTTCAGATTATAGGTCAGTGAAGTTGAAGCTTCTAGAGACACAGCTGAAGCTGCAGAGCCAGGAGATCATCAACTGGCATCCAGCTGAGGGCGAATCGGTTCCGGAGCCCTAGGAGGGTGGGACCGTTGTTTTCGCCTCTTTCTTCCACCGGGGTCTTTCTCTTCCATCTTTCGAGTTCTTCCGCCAGCTTCTTTCTTTTTACGAACTCGAGTTGGTGAATATGAATCCCAACTTGATCCTTCAAATCTCCATTTTTGTAGCTCTTTGTGAGTGCTTCTTAGGTGTGGAACCCCATCTGAATATGTTCAGGTATTTGTTCCACATCAAGCCCCAACCTTCCAAAAATAAAATCCAAGTGATTGGGGGGGGCTGGTGTCCAACTCTGGAGTGAGATGAAGAAGATCTACTTAGAAATTCCTTTGAAGTCTTCTCTCAAAGGCTGGCATAAGGAATGGTTTTACTGTTCCGACCTTGAGCCATGCCTTCCCCCTTTTATGGGTTTGCCCCTGGTGATTATTGCCAAGTGGTCGTCTCTGCCCACCTCTGAAGAAATGGGGCAGGTTAACACTCTAGTCGGCCGGATTAGCAAGCTGAAGAAAGCCGGGTTGACTGGTCCCCGGGTGGCCAAGCGCTTCTTGACTTGATGCATCAGGCCACTGAAGCTATGGTGCCACTTCAGCTGGGACTACAAGGGCAAAGGCGATCCCAGCTGGGAATATGCTGACCTAGTGGGCAAGCACAAGGTGACTGACATCCTGTTTGATTTCTTTGCTAGCGGGGTGATCGAGACTGAAGACACAGATCGGTCCATGGCGGCTTACAACAAGAACAGGCCGCGCCCGAAGGTAACCTTTGCTGATGTTATCTTGTAGTTCATCTGTGGTGAATGCTTGCAGATATGTGCGTAGATTGGCTCCATAGTGTATAACTTGTATTGTTGAATTGCTTGCAGTCATGTGAGGAGTTCGATGATGACTCCCGAAAATTGTCGGCCTGGAAATCGAAGAAGAGGCCAAGAAGTCCTTCTGCTGCACAGCCCGACTCCAAGAGAGCGGGGAAGAGACTGTTGTAGATCAGGGCAAGAAGACAATTATGAGGCCAAGTGCCGCTGCCGGGAGTCTAAAGATAAAGGACACCACCGGTGCGGCGCCCAGGCCATTGAGTCTTAGACCAGGACCCGTGCAGTCGAGCTCAGCATCATCGAGCCCAACCAGAGTGCGGCCGAGTACAGGGCCGACTCTAGCGCTGCCAGGCTCAGCAACATTGAGCCCAAGAATGGTGCCACCGAGTACCCGGCACCCCAGCCAGCTGCACCAGGAGTGGGGCCAGCCAGGATAAAAACGCCATAGCCGACTGCCACGCCGACTGGCCCGATAGCCAGTCGCAGCCCACCACCGGGATTCGAATCACCCGGGCAGAAGCTTATGTTCTCCAAGAGGTACGTTGCTCTAGATCTTCTAAAAATCTTGTTTGTCATGGTAGTGTCTTGAAGTTTGACTCGTTACGTAGGAAGCGGGCCGATATTGATCTCAAGGAGACCACTCCGGGCACTCCCGTTGTAGAGCCAGCCCTAGCCAAGCCAGCGCCAGCGAGCACACCTGCTGAGCCGGCGACGGTCCCAGTTGCAGAAACTGAGACGGTGCCAACTACAAGGCTGCCGACACTGGCTGACCAAGGGGTGGCCGTTGAAGCCGCTGCTCCATCCCTTGAGCCAGCCCTCAAAGCCCCGGAGGCTACCGAGTTGGGGGCCAGGACCCTGTCGCCGTCCTTGTTGCCGTCATCGTCGTTGCTGTCTTCTCCTTCGGACAGAGCAGACCTCCCCAGGCTCGAAGCTCCTCCCCGCAAGTTCCCGCGGACATTCCGCTGGACGGCGCCCGACGGAACCGCGAGGAGTTACAAGCATGATGAGGTTGCGGCGGAAAAGGAGCGTGAAGACTTGCTTCATGCCACAATCGCCGTGTCCCAGGGGATTCAGGTATGATTTCCGTTGTATTGGAATCTTGGTAGTCTTCCTCGCACGAGTGTTGTGACGCTTGACTCTGCTTTGACTTGTTTCTCCCTGAGCAGAAGCTTGTTTATCGCTCGGAGAAGATGCACGAGGTCCTGACCTGGGTTGCCCCCCAGCTCCAAGAATTGGACCAGCTTCGGGCCCTAAAGACCGTATTGGAGGAGCACCATCAAGGGAGGGAAACTTGGCTAAAGGACACCGTCACCCAGCTCAGGGATGAGAATTGGGACCAAGCCAAGAAGATGAGAGGTTAGCCTCCAGAATACCTCTTTCTGACCAAATCCTTAGTATATTTCTCTAGCTGTGTTGTTCTTGACTGCCCAGTTGTGTCTTGACTGCAATGTTGAGTTCTTGACTAATCTGTCGTGCAGCCCTCGAAGCCGAGCTGAAGACCCGAACAGAGGGAGAAATCTAGCTAAAGGAGGCCAAGAGAGCCAAGGCCGGGCTTGAAAAAGACAAAGCCGACCTGACAAGGGCCAATGCCAAGCTTGAGCAAGAGAAGGCCGAGTTGAAGAAGGCCAACGCCAAGCTCGAGAAGGAAAAAGTTGAACTGGAGAAGACCATAGCCAAGTGGGAGGCCAACTACAAAAGTAAGTCTCCGCCCTGACATTGATCTTAACCAATCCATTAATTACCCCATCAGCAGTTTTGCCTGACAAGTTTGCTTGTCGGTGAACCCGGGTAGCTGCTAGAGCCAATGCCTAGATCCAGTTTCAATCTTTCACAAAGGAGATAAGGGTTGTCAAGGAGTCACGGGAGACCCTTGCCGAGTCCATGAAAGGGTTCCTTGACATCATGGATCCTCGCGATGTGGGAACCAGCTCCAGCACGATCTTCCAAGTGGAGGTGCGCCTTAAGGATGCATCGAGTGCCCTGAAGAGGTACTCGGATGAGCATGTTGTTGCCGGCGTGGCCTAGACCCTAGCGATGACGAAGTCTATCTACCCAAGGGCAGATATTGAAGCCATCGGGGAGGGGTTTGCCGAGGAGACGACACCCGAGGAGGTGCTAAAGCTGATAGCTGAAGCAAGGCCGACTGCAGAAGTGATCACCCGAGACTTGGGTATGTAAGAACAGTCCATCATGCAGTCGGTGTGTATAAACTTTTGTAAAAACATGTGTAAATATATGTGCAATGCCGCCAAGCTCTGAATTATTACTCAGTTGTCATTAGCTTTACCCGACTATGTAGTCTACGCCTAGTTACTCTATAGGAACTTAATAAAATCATTCACTGGAGAGAGCCGTACTCGGGCAATCGTGACAAAGTTGTAGTAAAACTTCATAACTTAAGTAAAATAGGCTCATATGTTATTGACAAAGCACATATAATACATGCAGCCCCCGACTCACTACTCGGTTGATACAAGCGGCGTAGTGAGTCAGAAAGAATTTGTATACATGAGAAATTATAAAACTCAGGTATAGAAAGGACGTAGCTGTTCTATATTCCATGAGTTGCTGATGAGGGCACCGTCTTCGGTCTTCAGTCGGTAGGCGCCTGGCCACGTGACCTCGGCTATAATGAACGGCCCTTCCCAGATTGGGGATAGTTTGTGCCTATCTTTGGTGGTTTGTATTTTTCTCAAGACGAGATCTCCGACCAAAAAGGCACGGCCACAGACATTGCGATTGTGGTAGTGACGTAGGCCTTGAAGATACCTTGCCGACTGGATTGTTGCGATATCCCTCGCTTCTTCCAACTGATCTAATTCAACCAATCGGGCGTTGTTTGAGATGTCTTCTGAGTAAGCCCGAACTCGCGGAGAGCCGAACTCTAACTCGGTTGGTAGCACAGCCTCAGCACCATAGACCAGAAAGAAAGGGGATTGCCCTATTGCCCGACTAACCGTGGTTCTGAGAGACCAGAGAACATATGGGAGTTCTTGTACCCACTGGCCCGCGTATGGTTATAGTCGGTCGAATATCCTGGCCTTGATACCTTGTAGGACCATACCATTGGCACGTTCAACCTGCCCGTTGCTCCGCGGGTGTGCCACAGATGCGTAGCAGATCTTGATGCTGAAGTCGTCACAGAAATCTTGAAACATGCCGCCCATGAACTGAGTACCGTTTTCGGTGATGATGCGGTTAGGGACCCTTAATCGGTATAATATACTCATGATGAAGTCCTTTTCTCGTGCCGCTGTTATAGTAGCAACGGGTTTTGTCTCAATCCACTTCGTGAATTTATCCACTGCGACGAACAAGTGTGTGAACCCTCCTAGCGCTTTCTTGAAAGGCCCGACCATGTCAAGCCCCCATACTGCAAAGGGCCAAGAGATTGGGATTGTTTGGAGTTCTTGGGCTGGGAGATTGGTTTGTCTTGCGTAGAACTGGCAACCCTCGCATGTGCAAACAATGTCTTTGGCATCTGTTACTACTGTTGGCCAGCAAAATCCCTGCCGGTAAGCCTTTTCGACTAATGTCTTGGATGCGGCGTGGTTGCCACATATACCCGAGTGGATCAACTACAGAATCTGCTTGCCCTCCTCGGTGGTGACGCAACGCATGAGGACACCGGATGCGCTTCTTCGGTATAGGTCTTCTTCGACGACTAGGAAACTCTTGCTTCGACGTTTGATTTGTTCGGCTTGGCTGCGATCTTTTGGGAGTTCATCGTCCAGGAGAAATTTGAGAACAGGAGTCCACCAATCCTGACATATGTGCGGCACCTCGTCTGTCGCCGGGGTAGGTTCACCTCCCGACTGCTTCAGCACTGGTTTCTTCTTGACTGATGGCTCCATAAGTTGCTCGACAAAGACCCCTGTCGGGACTGCTTCTCGCTTGGATCCCATATTTTCCAATTCATCTGCAGCATCATTGTATTGTCGTAGGACAGTGTTATCTCCAGCCCATCGAACTTGTTCTCTAGCTTGCGGACCTCCTGACAGTATGCCGCCATGGTGTCATCGAGACATGTCCAATCTTTCATAACTTGGTTTACCACGAGTTGAGAGTCTCCACGCACCACCAGTCGACGAATGCTAAGTGATATAGTGATGCGGAGCCCATGGATGAGTGCCTCGTACTTGGCGACGTTGTGGGAAGCCGGGAAGTGGATTTGTAGAACGTACTTGAGTGTTTTGCTAGTGGGGGACGTTAGTACGATGCTGGCCCCGGCACCGCCGATTCATAGAGAACCGTCGAAGTACATTGTCCAATACTCTAGCTTCGCTGTTGATGTAAGCAATTGAACTTCTGTCCACTCGGCCACGAAGTCGACTAGAGCTTGTGATTTGATAGTTGTCCGTGGCTAGAAGGTGATGTCGAACTACATCAACTCGAGCGCCCATTTAGTGATTCAGCCGGTGGCCTCGCGGTTATGCAAGACGTCCCCGAGTGGATACGATGTGACCACCGTGACTTGATGTGCTTGGAAATAGTGCACCAGCTTCCGCACAGCGATGAGTAGGCCATATAGCAGCTTCTGGACCTGCGGATATCTCATCTTCGAGTCGGCAAGGACCTCGTTGACAAAGTAGACTAGCTGTTGAATTTTTTGGATGTGACACGGTTCGGATCGTTTGACCACCAACACCGTGCTGACTACCTGAGTAGTTGCCGCCAGATATAGCATTAGCGGTTCTTGGGGCATGGGTGACGCCAACATGGGAGGTGATGTGAGAAATTGCTTTTTCGATGGCTTGCTGGGCTTCAAGAGTCCATTGGAAATTGTACGCTCTCTTCAATAGCTTGAAAAAGGCATGCCCCGTTCGCCCAGTCGGGAAATAAACTGGCTGAGTGCCGCCATTCAGCCTGTCAGCTTCTGGACGTCCTTCTAGTTAGTCGGGGGTGCCATGTTCATGATTGCGTTGACTTTCCCTAGGTTGGCCTCGATGCTGCGATGCGAGACGATGAAGCCGAGTAACTTGCCGGATGGCACATTGAAGGCACATTTTTCCGGGTTCAACTTCATCTTGAATCTTCAAAGATTTTGGAAGGTTTTTTCTAGGTCAGCGATGAAGTCTTCTTTGGACTTGGTCTTAATGACCACATCATCGATGTAGGTTCCACGTTGTGCCTGATCTGAGTGTGCAGACATCGTTGAATTGCGTGCTGATACGTTGCTCCAGCATTTTTCAAACCGAACGGCATAGTGATGTAGTGTTGACGCCGAAAACCGCCGGGGGCCGTTCGGCGCCTGGAGACACGCGAAGGCCTGGGAGATTTGCTTCACTCCAGTGCAGGTCCTAAATTCTTGAGGTTCATAGGCATGCCAGTCAATTTGACCCTGCAATTGACAAGGAGACGGAAAGTGTTAAATCAATGAGCCAATCGGCTAGAAGTCGATCTTGACTCGTCTCATCGGCCGATGGCTGATATGAACTATAGCACTTATACACCGACTGGAAGCCGATGATGGCATGAGCAGTAACATAATAATAAGCAAATATCAAACTAGCTGATCATCGAAGGGATGCTCGGAAATCGGCTGTAAACTGATAAAATAAATAGACAAAAGGTGTAAACAAATGGATTGAATAAACTTCAGCCGATTGCGATTATAATTGCTAGTGCCGCCTCAAAGGTGCTGTCCGCACCCGTGCCCAGGCCCTTGCTCATGCCCGCGCCCGAATCTTCGCCTGCTGTCCGTGCCCGTACCCGGGTCCTTGCCTGTGCTCGCATCTGGGTCCTTACCTGCTGTTCGTGCCCGTGCCCGGGTCCTCGCCTGTGCTCGTGCCCAGGCTCTCGCCTGTGCTCGTGCCCGGGTTAGCAGCGATTTTCTAAATGTTCATGGCAAATTGGCTAGATATAAAGATAACTTATCAGCTAAACACTCCGATAAAACATCGCATGAAACCGATTGGCTTATTAAGAGCAAAGTTATTACCAACAGTCTAGTAGATCGGACCCACCCGTTGCAGCACAGACTGATGATGATAACAAGACCTCGATGAGCCGATAGATCTAATGCGACCGTGATGTAAAACATGCGGTAAGCCATAGATAAAATAGACATATCGTGGTAAGCCGTCCACCGTGAACCAACTAGAATATTGGACTTAACCGAGGAAGTCCTAGCCGATGCGGTGTCCGGGGTGACGAGACTTACCCTCTCGCAGGAGGTCGAACTTAACCGATGCAACCCGGCTCGAGAAGCAAGAACCCGTCGAAGGGGTGGCGATGCGCCAAAATTATATTGATCTGATTGTTGTAGATAGATTACAAAGCACCCGGCATACGTATTTATACCCCGAGTTGATATGAGTCCTTATTGGACACGGTACATGATTTCCTAATTACAGAAGGAAACATTAACAGGACCCGACCGGACACGAGGTCAGATTTCCTAAAGATAAACACCAGCACTTGCCTAATTAATAGATACAGTAATTAACTGCCATACTGTGGTCTTCACGGCTTCTTCCTGGATTCGGTCCCTCTTGGATCAACTTCCGTCAGTCAACTGTAATTTTCTTCTTAACCGAATCTGATACAGAGCCCTACCAAATTTTGGCGTTAACACATGCCCCCCAATTTCGGAGTTCTCTATAGGACTTCAAAATTCTTTCATTTTGGGCCTTCAGATTCCTTCCATACCGAGGTGGCCCAAGGTAGCCCACTTGCCTTAATTGTTTGAAACAGTACCAACGGCCTCGATTCCCGCCCGGTCATCATACCTCTATAAACCGCTTTGTTTCCCTAGCCTTTTTTACGCTTTCACATCACCAGAGCACTACCGCCTCATCTTCCAAGACCTCAACGAACTCCGGCGAACTCAGACGAACCGTCGCAGCCCTTTTCCTCAACCGCTGATTCCCGTTCTTCTTCTCCCGGCGCAATGGCATCAGCATCCGCAGTCCCCGAGGTAATCTTTCTGCCCGATTGTTTTCTCTGATTTTGTAGCTTAGATGAATCCGATCTGCCATGTTCTTCACCTGTTCTTCGTCGTGTTCTTGTTCACTGTAGAACCTTAGGAATCAAGTTCTGATCCCAGCCGCCGACTACCCAAATTTCTTCTATCATGGCCCAATGGGTAGCGAGGATCCCACAGATTTCATCAGCGCCGAGACCCAACGCATTCCTTTCAAGAACTCCGCCATGTTGGTCAGTGATTGGACCAATAGCTTCAGATCATGGCCGAGCAAGCTTCTTGGGTGGAGGGACTGGTACATTAGAGTATCGGCCGCGAAGAGAACCCTCTGGGAAGAATCAAACATCAGCCACTGCATCAACCTTTCTCTGGCCGATATGGAAAAGAACGAGCCTCTGCTTGCATCGGCTTCATATTTCTGGTCAGATGCTCTCAACGCCTTCATGTTCGGTCACGGGCCGATGACCCCTACCTTGATGGATGTGGTTATGCTCACCTGCCTCGACACGATGAGTTACATCGACCCCTTCAGGCTCCGATTCAAACCTGCTCATCGGCTTCAAGCGAAGAACATCGGTGGCTGGTCTAGGTATATATCAATCCACAACAAGGGAACCGAACCAGTCGACGATCGGGAACATGTCGCTTTTTTGAACTTATGGCTGGAACGGTTTGTCTTCGGCGGCGCAACCCTCGGCCCAACAACCAACATGCCATGTTTGGCAGAGTGTTTGGCTGATCAGAAACAAATCTCCTTGGGGAAATACCTCCTTGGCGCCACTTATCAGCTGCTACATCAAGTAGCGACCAAGCTATCGGCCGGCCAGCCCATCGGCCATATTGGGGGTCCTTGGTGGTTCGTGCAACAATGGCTCAACGTCTACACCTCCAAGGCCTTTTCTAAGACCTCTTTTCTTGACCAATCCTTCCCAGCCGATCATACAGAAGACGAGGAACTTACCTACCGCCGATGTATCTCCATGGGCGAAGCTGCATCGGCACTTCCTGGTGGCAAGATAACACCCGTCGGACTCAGTCAATAGTTCAAGGTGTTTTATTACGGCTTCACCAAAGAGGCCATACTTTGCTTTGCATACAACGATGCATCGTCATTTGAAATGCCTTTCAACTTCAATCCACTCAATGCTCTGGAAGACGATGAATCGAAGGCCATATTTCTATCGGTCGTTACCCCCTGTCTGCTGCCGACTGGCTTCTCTCTGGGCCGATCGCAACCATCATATGAGTTCTACCACCCATCGGTCGGCTCCCGTCAGCTTGGTCTTGGTCAACTTCCGATCGGCCTATTCTTCATCGATAAACTTCAAGCCCAGGGCAACGCCAACAATGCCCTAGAGTATGATCGGATGCGGACCTTAACAGAATCTCTTCCCCTGGGCGCCGCCACCGAGGTGAATGTATGTACTGCCAACACAAAGCTTTTTTCCCGATGGTGGTCAGAATGGAGGAGACATCTATTCAACTTAGTAGCCAATCACTACTGTTCCCGCCTTAATGCCGATTACATCGAATCTGATGACAAGGTAACACCCATAAGCCTTAATCATCATCTCCGATCATCTCTTACTCTTAACTTTGTAGGCTACCAATGTCGAGCCCCCAACGACAAGCACTAGCAGTCGGCCGATCATGTATCAACCCCCATCGGCCACCCCGAAATTAGGGCGCGATGCTCCTTCTCCATCGGCTCTCCTCTAGGCGCCCCGGCCGACAGGACAGAAACGCAAAAAGCTGGCACATCGCCCCTCTCTTAAGAAGCAGAAAACCAATGCCGATGTCATGGTCACGACGCCACCTACTCCCCAAACAACATCGGCCCTCTCATCTCTTCAGGTATGTGCTAAGTCTTGATATTATTATCTGTTTTCCCATCTTTCTCATCAGTTTCATTTTTAGCTCAAGTCATCGGCCCCTGAACCTCAACCTTCTACTGACATCCCTCCAAGCACTGAGCCGATGACTTCAGCCGCTCCAATCTCAACACCTAGTCCCCAAGCCGTTGATGAGGCTGTTCCTACTACATCGCCTGACATCGGCCGTTCTAAAGAACAACCTACTCATCCACTTGAAGCCGATGCCACCCAAACTGCCGATGCCCTTCCTCAGGTAATCTCCTTATACCCATACTTCACTTTTAACTCTTCACTAATTCTTTTACCGACGTCAATTTGCAGTCCTTAGCCGATCTGTTCTCCTTTGACATCGGCAAGTACTTAGAGGCAGAAGAAGCAACAGCCACCAGCGAGGCAACCAAACCATCATTCCCAGCCGATGTGCGTGAGTACTTAACGAATATCATCAATCGGCTGGAAAATCCGATAGACGCACTAGTGGAAGACTACAGGCCGATCCGGGCAAGACTTGCAGATATTGAACATCATTTGCTCGAAGAACTCATCGACGCACTGACTCCCGCGGCATATCTAGAATCTCACAGATTCAGACTCATCAAGCTCAGACAGCGCATAGCCGATCGTGCTGACCAACAGAAGATAACCCAAGATATCCAAGTCGATCGGCTGTCAGCCCAAACAGAGAAGAAAAAGCTTGATGACATGGCATCTGCCCCTCAAGAGCTCCAATCTAAACTAGATCAGTTGAAGAAAAAGGAGGCCGATTTGCTGGTAGAACTTGAAGAAGTTCGTAAGGATCTTGAAGCAATAGAATGCCAGCTCATCAGCCTGCCACAAGCCATACAAAACCAAGAGGCTAAGGTTGCAGCAACGGTGCGTCAAGTCGTTCATCGGCGCAAAAATTTGAAGATCCTCCCAGGCTCCGATGAAGACGACATTCATGCTATCAATGAGATTGATCAAATCCGTCTACGTGCGATCGAAACAATTCAGAAATTCTTGTAAATTTTAACATTGACGTCTGATGGTCCTCTGAAACCTGTCGATTACCCTTTTGCTATAATATAATCTAATCGGCTCTATAGCCTGTTTCTTCCAATTGCCCCTTTGTATTTTTTGTCTATTTGATCTAAAGGCGATATCAATTGATATTGGCTGTCTTTAGGCGATGCAAAAACATCGGCTTTCTGAACCGTTTTAGAAATCGGCTGCAGTTAAGCGATTTAAGAGTTGACCCAAACACTCGGATAATATCTCTTGAGGTACTTCCCATTAAGTGCTTTAGCAAACTCTGTCTCCTCAAGATCTTCTAGTATATTGGCATTACCAGGCACACAACGATTAATCCGATAGGGCCCTTCCCAATTAGGCGACCACTTTCCAAACTTATTATCTCTAGACCCGATCAGCAAAATCAATTTCCATACAAGATCCCTCTCAGCAAACCACTTATTCACCACCTTTTTGTTATAATGCCTAGCCGCCTTAGCTTTATTTTCCTTGATCCTTTCCAACTCCCTTAACCGATTCTGAGCCAAATCTTCAAGTTCATCTATCATTAAGTTATAATAATCATCGGCTGTCAATTGATTTTGCAAAGAAACTCTCCTAGAGCCGATGTTAGTTTCCCAAGGTAGAACCGCCTCGTGTCCATACACCAACTGATAAGGTGGCACCCGAGTAGATCCATGACATGCCATCCAATAGGCCCACAATGAATCGGCTAATGTAGTATGCTATCGTCGCGGCTGCTCATCAATCTTCTGCTTGATCAACCTGATTAGACTCTTATTCGAAGCTTCTGCCTGTCCATTAGCCTGAGCATAATAAGGCGACAAATTTAATAACTTGATTCCCATACTGGCAGCAAATTGTTGAAACTCATCAGACACGAAAATAGATCCCTGATCAGTAGTTATCGTTTGAGGAATCCCAAACCGATAAATTATGTGCTCTTTTACAAACTTGATCGCTTCTCTAGACGTAACTTTCTTCAGTCGCTTCTACCCACTTTGTAAAATAATCTGTCGCTGCCAATATGAACTTATGTCCCTTACTTGATGGAGGAAAAACCTGGTTGATCATGTCAATTCCCCATCCTCTGAACGGCCACGGTTTAATGATAGGATTCATAGCCGATGCTAGTGCTTGTTGTATATTTCCAAACTTCTAGCAATCTTGACATCCTTTATAGTACCTGAAGCAATCTTCCAGCATTGTTGGCCAAAAGTATCCTACTCTTCTTAGCAACCACTTCATCTTATGAGCCGATTGATGAGTCCCACAAACGCCCTCATGCACTTCGCACATAACCACTTTGGCTTCTTCCAAATTCAGGCATCTTAGCAAAACTCCTTCAAAAGTCCGATAATATAAATCTGCATCAAGCAGCACATATTTAGTAGCTTTATACCGAAGTTTCCTAGAAACCGATTGCGACGGATTTTGCAGATAACCAATTATTTCCTGTCTCCAATCATCGGCTTTATCCTGAATATCATTATCGGCTATTTCAACCTCAACCTGTCTATTCAGCCGATAACCAGAAGCAATCTGTGCAAGATCATTGGCTTCTAAATTCTGCTCCCTAGGAATATGACCTATTGATACCATCTTGAAATCTTTCAACAAATCTGTACACCCCTCATAATATGACCTCAAAACATCATCCCTACACTCATATTCCCCAGACAACTGCTTGATCACCAACAAAGAATCACCAACAATCTCTATGATATCGGCTCCAATCTCCTTTAAAAGTTGAAGTCCTTTTAATGCTGCCTCGTATTCCGCTTGATTATTAGTCCGATAAGGTTTGATTGTAAAAGCAATCTCAAAACTTGCCCCCCGAGGCGATATAATGACCAAGCCGATACCAGATCCATGCTTGCAAACCGATCCATGAAAAAACAAAGTCCAAGGGATCGGCTCCACATAATCTTCGTGAACCCCTCTGTGTTGCACAATGAAATCGGCCACCACCTGTCCTTTGATCGCTTTAGCCGATTCATACCTCAAGTCGAACTCTGTCAATGCAAAAATCCACTTACCAACTCGCCCTTTTAAAACTGGAGCCGACAACATGTATTTCACCACATCGGCCTTGCAAACCACTGTACACTCAGCCGATAGGATATAATGCCTCAACTTTGTGCATGAGAAATACTGACAAAGGCATAATTTCTCCACCGCAGGGTATCTTGTTTCAGCATCTAAAAGCCTTCTGCTTAGATAGAACACGACTCACTCTGTGGGCACCCGGAAATTATACCGTCCAATGCATTTTGTGACCACCACATAATTTTGGATGAGTGGGATCCATACACGCATGAATAGCCACTCATACCTCAATGTGCCCATGATCATAAAATTACAACATTCGGTATAAAATCCATTATGCCGAACAATGAGCAAAGGAGATATTGCTCGGACTCCGCATGCCAGTCAACTTCAGCCTGAGACATGCCCGTCAAACCACACGAAGGCGGCGACCAGATGTGCTACACATCTCAGGAGACTAGACTCAAATTGCGAGAGCTCTACAACATCTCAATTGATCAAAATTCATACTCGTGCTTAGCTAGTCCCCAGGAATGCGACTAGCCTCACACTTTCATCGCAAGCGATTAATAAACATAGCAAGTACCATAATAGGGATAAAGTGCAGCGAGGTACATGATACATAATAGGGTCCGAGGTCCCAACATACAACACATAAATATAGCAGCGAAAGTCTCAGATAGAGCTCATAAGCAAATGATAAAACCGGTGGTGCCACAACCCCACTAGGGCAAACCAACCGGGCAAGAGCCAAGCTGCAAAGAGATCACTCATCAACCCTCGCCGCCCTCGGCAGAGCAATGACCACCCAAGAAGCATAACTCAAACCGGTATCCTCACCTGAAACAGCGGCGCCGGGTTACAGTACAAGATTGTACTGCAAGTCTTACCCAAAATTATATACACATAAGGGAGAGAGAAGTATGCAAGCTTTCTAGCCTATAGTGGGTCTCTAGGTTCAACATTTGCATAAAGCTAATTTTATTGAGCAATTAATGAGTAAAATAAGCAAGGACGAGCAAATCTAGCATCATTTTGATTTATGGACAGCAAGTATATAATTCTGAAATGTATAAGCAAAAGAGCCCAAACGGCGCCCTCATCAAACCATGGACTACCAAAGTCATACCAAAATGGCACAACATGCCAACCCCACCATCAACATAAACCCATCCATAATAATCCACATTTGATGCTAACTTAACTGACTAACACATCAAGCATTGTCCATAAACGAGGACGCGGCTATTCGAATAGATATACTTCTGATCAGAGGTGTACAACTGGACCCACACGAATGAACAAGCATCAAATGTTACACACCCCCGTCGAGTGCGGTACCGTGATTCAAGCTCATTACATGCCCTTTCTTAGCCCACCCAACCACCTATACCCACGTGGGGTTCCCGAACGACTCGTCACGTGCGTGCGTGATGTGACAAGGGGGCGCGCACGCGGGAGGCACCCCCTGCCAAACCTAGGCACCCGAGGCCCTCCAAAGGCTACCTGCCTCACGATCTCACCAACGTGTATATGATCACAGTAGAACTAGTAAGAACTAAAGCGGTCCAAATAAGGCATGTGGTAAGTACGTAGGGTGCTTGATTAGATGTCAAAAAGTTCGGTCCTTAACGACCTAGACGGGGCTACTTGCATCAGGGGAAACCAACCTCCATCATCGCCCTACACCCGTCCAAGTCCAACATATTTCATCAACCATTATTTTAGTGTAAGTGCCTCAAGTTTTATGCCAATAATGTAAGTTGTCTATATACACAATTAATAGCACTATCCATCCTATAGTTTCTATTAGCACTAAGCATGGTAAGCATTAATGAATAAGACATCCCAAGTAATCCCAACCAGTGGTAATAGGGTATAAGGACAGCAATATCACAAGAACTGAATGCATAAATAGGTTCTACCCATACACCACAAACCGACAATATTAATATCTAGGCAATGCATGCATATATATACGTATAGATTGCAACCAAATCATTTTTAGAGAAAGCATAGGTCCTATATGCTTAGGTGCTTGCCTTGCTGCTGAGGGTAGTCACTATCCTCCTCTGGATATGGCTCGTTACTCTCCGGAATCTCCGAATCTATCGAAAAGAAGCAATATGCGAATAAGAGCCAAATAAACATGCACATGCAAAATGATCAATAAATTATGAAATAACTACAGTGGGTAGATCATATTTTAACTTGAATTTAGGTGAAAGAATCACCAGATTATCACTTATGGTTTGGGAGATATGAAAATGACAAGCTCTCAGGTTCTGAAAATGGCAGTTCTGCAAATAATTAAGTCTACTTTAGAGCATTACAAGCAACTTGCAACTCAAACCAAGTTTTTACAAGTATGATTATTATTAGTGGGAAGTACATCATTCACAGGTCCTATGAAAAATTATTTCACAGCTATATGCGTTGCCATTATTTATATATGGGTTTTACAAGTTAAAAACATAGGAATGCTAAATAAACTCCTAAACATGATTTAAGAGGTATTTTTGTCAAAAACAACACCACAACAGCAAAGAGTACTAAAATATAAGCTCAACAAAAAAAATGGTTTCACAATTTTAGCTTTTACCAACAATTTCTTACGAATTTATTAAGAGCTAGACCACGCAAGGGATACATATAGCTATTTATATTTTTACTGGGAAAATCAGTACAAAAGTTGGTCATTTTTATTTTACAACATTGAAGAGCTCTGTTTTATGAATCTATAGGAATTTGGTTCACTGAATTCGGAGTTTATATGGATTAGTTACGGATTTTTTAAAGTTCATACCTCTATCAGCTCAAAAGCTATCTCAGAAATCGATTTCTATTTTCACTCCCCTTTTCTCCAACTTCCACCGGACTTCGCTCACATGGCAGCAACCTGGACGTAGGGTCGTGCGATGCTAAGGCCTCGGGCTGATGGCAAGAGACGGAGCAAGGCCTCGGGCTGATGTCAAGAGACGTTGCCTAGGGCTGCTTCAACCGAAATCAAAAGAGATGAACTCGGGGTGAGTTGCAGCCACCTTCTAGCTGCAGCAATGGAGTGGACAACCTATAGAACGTTGCTATAGATGTTCAACATGGAGGGAATTCAAAAGAGGCACTATGGATGAAAAGGAAGCTCACCAAATGGAGGAAAACAAAATACTGCTGCTGCTGCCCTGCAGGCTGAAACCACCACTCTCTTATTCCATCTCGATCTCTCTCAACTCTCCATGCATGTGCAAGATGTTGGGATGGATGGAAAGCTTGGATGATGGGGATTGTTGTGGTCTAACATGCAGGGATTGATCTTGGGCTATTGGATGGGATTTGGGGAGGAGAAGTGAGATGAGAGCTCAGCTTGAGAAAGAAAAGAAAGAACAAGCAGTGAAGATGAAAGGGTAGGAAGAAGAAGGGGTTTTCTTTGCCCCCCCCCCCCCCCCTTAAGTCCTGAGGTGGGAGCACGCCCATGGGTGTGTTGTGGGGCTAAGGAGGCACCCAAGGTCAGTGACAAATGGGCCCAAGTCGTGGTTGTCTATGAGGGTGAGACAGGTGGGTGAAAAACTGAGTATAGATTCATTCTTGTAATTTCCAGGATTTATTTTCTTTCCCTCTCTTGGTAAATTCAATTTGACTAGGTAACACTTGTTCAACAATTCAGGAATTTGGTGTGGTGATAGGTGTTGGTTTATAGGTTCCATTTTTCAAGGTTTCACACATAAATTCCAAGTATTTTAAATCTAGTGAAAAGATGAAATTTGTTAGACTGAAAGTTGGTTTTAATTTTTAGGAGGCCAAAACAGAGAGTAAAAAAAAATCCACAAAATTTATATTTAGCGATGACAAATAAACTAATATTTTAATAAAACATTAAACATGTATACTTCTGTTCAAGCAATTGCTCAAATAGAAGTGGTTCCAATTTTGCCGATTAGAGTTAATTTTGTTATCGCATATGATCAAATTGCAATATAGTAAATATGAAATCTAAAGGACAACAAATGCACTTCTAAATACCTGGTTATGAGCCTAGGGCTGTTACACACTCCTTGCCTTCAAACTCTTGAATTAAAACAGACCCAATGGATTTCTCATCGGCTGATAAGTATAATTTGAACGGCACCCCTTTCTGCGGCGGAATTAGAACAGGTGGGGAACTCAAATAATTCTTAATTCCATCAAATGCCTTCTGCTGATCTGCCCCCCACACGAACTCTTGATTGGCTTTCAACTTCAATAACGGAGTAAAAGATTCAATTCTCCCTGACAAATTTGATATAAATCTCCTTACAAAATTAATCTTGCCGATCAAATACTGTAACTCTGTCTTGTTGCTTGGTGGCTCCGTGGTCTTGATGGCTCTGATGCTCCTTTGACTAACTTCAATTCCTCGCTCATGAACCATAAAACCCAAAAACTGCCCAGCCGATACACCAAAAGCGCATTTATTGGGATTCATCCTTAGTCCGTATTTCTTGGCCCTTTCTAGCACTTTCCGCAAATCGGCTATATGGCTTTCCTCATTCTTAGACTTAACCACCACATCGTCGATGTAAATTTCCACTAGCAAGCCGATGAGATCATGAAATATATAATTCATCGCCCTCTGATAAGTCGCACCGGCACTTTTCAACCCAAACGTCATTACTACCCACTCATATAAGCCGATAGCTCCAGGACACCGAAACGTAGTTTTATATATATCTTCTTCAGCCATAAAAATCTGATTGTATCCTGCATTGCCGTCCATGAAGCTAATAATCTTGTGGCCTGATGCTGCATCCACCAGTAAATCTGTTATCGGCATTGGGTATTCATCCTTGGGGGTAGCTTTATTTAAGTCCCAGAAATCGATACATATCCTCAATTTTCCATTCTTCTTTTCTACCGGGACGATATTAGGAACCCACTCAGCATATCGGCATGGTCTTATAAATTTTGCGTCATACAACCTCGTGATCTCCGCTTTGATCGGCTCATATAACTCTACTTTGAACCTCCTTGGAGCCTGTTTGAACGGCCGATATCCTGGTTTAATAGGTAGCCGATGTTCAACAATTGATCGGCTTAATCCTGGCATCTCATGATACTCCCAAGCAAAGCAATCCCGATACTCCTTCAATAGTGTTATCAATTCTTCTCGAAGTTCAGGGCATAACTTTTTGCTTATGTACGTCGGCCTTGGCTTATCTCCTGGTCCTATGTCGATCTCCTCTAAATCATCGGCCGACGTAAACCCTTGTCCCAGTTTCCCTTCGAAATCTTCAATGGAGCCCATCAGAGTAACAACTCAGAGCCGACTTGCTGAATCGGCTGTATCCCTCGGCTGGTGACCTTGAGATAATCCCCTTCCCATGTTTTTCCGAACAAGCAATCAACACCATTGGCCTCCCAGACTGGCAAATCGGTCATTGCAATATTGGTTGACCGATCTGCTAGGACCACCTCGACTTGATCTCCTTGCCACTGTATCAAACATTGATGCATCGTCGAGGGCACGCAACAGTTCGCGTGAATCCAATCCCTGCTAAGGAGCAGACTATATGACCCTTTTCCATCAATAACGAAAAACGTGGTAGGTAATGTCTTGTTTCCCACTGTCAACTCCACGTTTAACACACCTTTCGCCTCTGATGAATTCCCACCGAAGTCTTTTAACACCATATTCGTCCTGATCAAATCTTCGGCAGTTTTCCCCAGTTTTCGAAATGTAGCATAAGGCATTAGATTAATAGCCGCTCCCATAACTAGCATCTTTGTCATCGGCTTCCCATTCACATAGCCCTTGATATATAATGGTTTTAAGTGCCGATGCTCTGATTCCTCAGGTTTATAAAATATGGCCCGATCGGGTTGCAATGTTAGTTGAGCGAAAACTTCTTCATTGCCTTCTTTGTCCGACAAAAGTGCTTTGTATTCCTGAGGCAAAAAGAAAACCATATTTACTAGAGCCGGTAGATCTTCATCGTCCTTCCTCTTCACATGCCATACTTGTTTAGTCCTCTTATGATGATGATCGGCTTCTTCTTGATCTTGCCTCTGTTCTTCCTGTTGCTCTCAGTGTCGTAGCCGTTGTGCCCTTCTCTTCTGATTCTTTGTGAATATTCCACTAGGACACCATTCTTCGTGGACCAGCCCTAATCGGCTATGTATCGATGCCCGTCTCCTGGGTGGCCGATCCTGCAAAAGACTTCCCTGCTGATCCCGCTGAAACCTTAGATTATCGCACTCAAGGCAATCTTCAATTGATGGCAATCTCATCCCTTGATCCCAGCAGAATCGGAAAAACGGGCAATCCCAATGCGGATTATATCTTTCCATGTCCGACTCAATCCACTGCTCTTCGTACTTTGAATATTTCTCTATCATACCCGATGAAGTAATCCTTGATTTTCTATGATCCGCATGCCTTCCTTCATCGGCTCGAGTCCTTGATGATGATCCTGCATAAACCATGTTCACGGGGAACGGGTGTCCGTCGATTTTCATCGGCTTTTTATCTTCGAACTTGATCCTCCCTTGTTCAACAGCCGATTGAATTTGTTACCAAAAAACTTTGCACCCGTTGGTGTGGTGTGATATCGTATTGTGCCACTTGCAATATCTTTTCTTCTTCAGTTCTTTGGCTGATGGAATCACGTGATTTGGTGGAAGTTGTATCTGTTTCTCCTGTAGTAGCAGGTCGAAGATTTTATCGGCTTTATTGACATCAAAGTCATATCGCTCCTCCTTGCCGATATCCTTGACCCACGGGCATGATACTGATTTTTTGTTCCTAGCCCACTCCGCCAATCCGACTTCAACATCGGATCCCTCATCATTTGAGTCCGATGAATAAACTTGTACCTGAGCGACTCTTCTCTGATATTTATCTTTTTTCGCCTCTTGAAATCGGCTTTCATGAGCCGATACCTTCTGAACCAGGTGTGCCAGGGACTCAAACTCCTGTGATGAAAATCTCTCCTTAATTGGCGCTAAAAGACCCTGGAAAGCCAAATCGGCTAGATGTCCATCACTCAGGTTCAGACTGTAACTTCGGTTTCTAACATCCCGAAATCGCTAAATATATTCTGGTACTGTTTCATCTGGTCGTTGCCTAACCGATGTCAAATCTGTCAGTCTCATTTCATGGATCCCAGCAAAGAAATATTTGTGAAACTATTTTTCTAGATCGGCCCATCCCCAAACGAAATTCAGTGGCAATGAAGAGAACCATGTAAAAGCCGATCCAAATAGCGACAAAGGGAAAAACCTAACTCTCAGAGCCTCCTCAGCCGATGCCTCTCCGCATTGTGCCAAGAATCGGCTAACATGTTCTACTGTAGATGTGCTATCTTGCCTTGAGAATTTGGAAAAATCTGGAACCCTGTATCGGTGTGGCAATGGTACTCTGTCAAACCACTCGGGATATGGATGCTGATACATAAATGTTTGCTCCTTGGGCTTGATCCCAAACTGTTCCCTCACTATCTCTACGACCCTTGTCGACAAATCTTCCTCCCTTGGGATCTCCTGTTGATACTGTATCGGTGGAGTTGGTTGCCGATTCTGCCTAGGGTATTCTCTCTGATGATTCCCTGAATCGGCAATACCACCGGGGTAATTCTGTTGATATCCCCCATAATAAGCAGACTGATGGTATCCAGCAGGAATATCCTGTTGCCCCCCAGCCTGGTTCTGTGTAAACAGGTTTTCTGGTATGTCTCTGTTTATCCCATAAGTAACCTGATTTGGCTTCGTCTTTGGCGGGAGATAGACAGGACCTCGAGTAGGCTCTTGAACAATTGATCCATCCACCGTCTTCTTTATGAGATTATGGAGCGTGTTCACCAGGATCCCGGATTGATTGATGAGCGCATGATGTACTGCTTCGTTTACCATATCATGTAAGGGTTTTACTGGTGGACTTTCAGGTGGTGTGTGGCTCGATTCACCAAACAGAACAGGTTTTGGAAACTGCATCTTCTGAATCGGCCCTTGTCTTGTCATGCTGAAGGATTCCAAGCAAAGCTTCTGAAAGTTTTCCATATTCTGTTCGACTTGCTGTTTTTGCTCTTCGGTTAGATCTTTCATAGTGACCGGAATCATATTGTCTTGCTTGATCTCTTTTCCAACCATCTTGAAACTTCGGATTTGAAACTTCGTGTTGAAACTTCGGGTCCACCGGGCGTGCCAAAAACGTGTTGACGCCGAAAACCGCCGGGGGCCATTCGGCGCCTGGAGACACGCGAAGGCCTGGGAGATTTGCTTCACTCCAGTGCAGGTCCTAAAATCTTGAGGTTCGTAGGCGTGCCAGTCAATTTGACCCTGCAATTGACAAGGAGACGGAAAGTGTTAAATCAATGAGCCAATCGGCTGGAAGCCGATCTTGACTCGTCTCATCGGCCGATGGCCGATATGAACTGTAGCACTTATACACCGACTGGAAGCCGATGATGGCATGAGCAGTAACATAATAATAAGCAAATATCAAACTAGCCGATCATCGAAGGGATGCTCGGAAATCGGCTATAAACTGATAAAATAAATAGACAGAAGGTGTAAATAAATGGATTGAATAAACTTCAGCCGATTGCGATTATAATTGCTAGTGCCGCCTCAAAGGTGCTGTCCGCACCCGTGCCCAGGCCCTTGCTCATGCCCGCGCCCGGATCTTCGCCTGCTGTCCGTGCCTGTACCCGGGTCCTCGGCTGTGCTCGCGTCCAGGTCCTTACCTGCTGTTCGTGCCCGTGCCTGGGTCCTCGCCTGTGCTCGTGCCCGGGCTCTCGCCTGTGCTCGCGCCTGGGTTAGCAGCGATTTTCTAAATGTTCGTGGCAAATTGGCTAGATATAAAGATAACTTATCGGCTAAACACTCCGATAAAACATCGCATGAAACCCATCGGCTTATTAAGAGCAAAGTTATTACCAACAGTCTAGTAGATCGGACCCAACCGTTGCAGCACAGACTGATGATGATAACAAGACCTTGATGAGCCGATAGATCTAATGCGATCGTGATGTAAAACATGATAACTTATCGGCTATACATCCCGATAAGACGCTTGCACACAGGATATCAACCTAGCAGGAACGATTTATCACTGGCAGTTTAGTAGGTCGGACCCAACCGATGCAGCACAAACTGATGATAAATCGCTCCCAGTAAAGCCGAGACGATTTGCGCACGCGTGATGTGATATACCTAATCGATCTATGAGGTCAAACTAAACTGATGCAGCCATAGATAAAATAGACATATTGTGGTAAGCCGTCAACCGTGAACCGACTGGAATATCGGACTTAACCGAGGAAGTCCTAGCCGATGCGGTGTCCGGGGTGACGAGACTTACCCTCTCGCAGGAGGTCGAACTTAACCGATGCAGCCCGGCTCGAGAAGCAAGAACCCGTCGAAGGGGTGGTGATGCGCCGAAATTATATTGATCTGATTGTTGTAGATAGATTACAAAGCACCCGAGCATACGTATTTATACCCCGAGTTGATATGAGTCCTTATTGGACACGGTACATGATTTCCTAATTACAGAAGGAAACATTAACAGGACCCGACCGGAAACATTCACATTGAGGGCGTGCTCGATCACCTCCCTTGGTACGCTCGACATGTCGGACGGTTTCCACGCTACGATATCGTTGTTGGCTTGGAGGAAGGTGACGAGCACGTCTTCCTATTTGGGGTCGAGTTCGGTCCCGACTAGGGCAGTCTTGGAGGGGTCAGAAGGGTCTAGGGGGATCTTCTTCGTGTTAGAGTCCGCTAAAATTCCTGACTTCGCTGCTTTTTTGGCCGGAACTTGGTCATCCTCCACTTCGGTTGTGACAGCTTGCCGAATGCTGTTGTGCCTGACTGCCGCCTCTTGTAATTGAGCCAGCTCATAGCTCTCCTTGTCGCAGGTGAAGGCTTGCTTGACGTCGCTGCGGGGGAGAGGACTCCTGCTGGCCCGGGCATTTTGAGCACCATGTAGGTATAGTGTGGTACCTCCATGAATTTGGCAAGCGCCAGTCGTCCGAGTATCGCGTGATACGCAGTCTCGAAGTCGGTGACCTCGAAGCAGATGTTTTCTGTGCGGAAGTTATCCCACGTGCCGATGGTAACCGGCAAGGTTATCTGCCCGAGTGATGTTGAAGATAGGCCAGGAATTATCTCGTGGAAGGGCGCCGTACTCGGCCGCAGATCTGAATGAGGAATTTTCATCACATCCAGTGTCTTGGCGAAGAGGATATTGAGCGCGCTACCTCTGTCTATGAGAACCTTCTTCAACATGATGTTCTTGACGACCAGGTCTAGGACGAGTGGGTAGCATCCCTGGTATGAAACCCGATCTGGGTGATCTCCGCGGGTGAACGTGATGCATGTCTCTGACCAGCGCAAATATTGGGGGGCATCTGCTGTAGAGATTGCGTTGATGTCGCGTGCTGTTAGCTTCTACTTCCGCTTGGACTCATACGTGGACGGCCCTCCAAAAATGTGGTTGAGCTCGGCCTGGGGATCTTGAAAATCATCAGCCGGGCCTTGGTCTGGCTTATCTTTGTCCTCTTCAGCGCCAGATGATGAAGCCTGCTCGAAAGCAAACTTCTTGAGCATGAAGCAGTCTTTGGCCATGTGCTTGCCTTTGGGGTGAAAGGGGCATGGCCCGTTCATGACCTTCTGGTAGTCGTTGTTCCATTGGGGCCGCGATCGAGTTCACTCCATGTTGGCCACCTCGTTGTCCGACTTCCGCTTATGGTTGCCAGTCTTGTTTTGTGATGGCTCATTGTCGGCTTTCGCCTTCTGGTCCTTCTGTCATGACTCTTTCTTCTCGTGGAGGGCCTTTGCAACCGCTTCGGCCGACTCGGCGTATTTGTTTGCCATATCGAAGAGAGCCCGGACAGAGGATGGTGGCTTCCGAGTGAACTTCGCGATGAACGGGGCGTCTTTTACTCCCTTGCGGAAGGCGGCAATGACAGACTTGTCCTTGATCATTGGGATCTGGTTGTGTTTCTCGGAGAACCTCTTGATAAAGTCACGTAGAGACTCATTCTTCTTCTGGTGCAGTTCATATAGATCATGCTCGGAAGACGGCCTCTCGTAGGTCCCTTGAAAGTTAGCAATGAACCGCTCCCTGAGTTCTCCCCAGGAACCGATCGACCGCCTCGGGAGCCCTATTAGCCATGTCCTCGCTGAGTCGGTCAGGGCAACTGGGAGGTAGTTAGCCATGGCTTTGTGGTCACCTCCAGTAGCTCGGATTGCTAGGGTGTATACGGTGAGCTAGGGCTCAGGGTTGGTTTTGTCGTCATATTTCTCGATCCCCGTAGGTTTGATGTCCGATAGCCAGTCGACGTCCTATAGCTCGTGGGTGAAAGCTGGAACGCCTTCATCTTCATTAGGGCTCCGGCTCCGACCGCGGTGGTTAAACCGCTAGTGGTGAAGACCGAAATGCTCGTGCTCGTCCTCTAGTCGGCAGCGCTCGTTCTCTTCACGTTCGCGGTGCCGAGCATTGATGTTGTGGCAGAGGTCGCATTGTAGTCGAACTTGGAGGTCTTGGTTGAACCGGCGGTCATTCTGGTGACGCCGCCGATCATTGTTATTGGTGTTGCCGAGTGATGTTTGCCGCGACTCCTCGTGTGGCTGACTTGAGCCAGCCGCCCGGCGTCATGCTGATGTAGATGAGCCTGCTGCTGGAGAACCCGACTGGTTGGTCGGTACAAGTGTGTCACCCGACTGCTGGTGCTACTGACAGGCAGCAGCTGTAATCATCGTCTTGATCCTAGCGATAGTCGGGGTGGCCTGGTGATCAGGCCCGAGCTGGAGTGTGTCCAGCAGGGTTGCAGCGGCCACAACATTCTGTTGTGGCATGACGAAGACGTCGTGGTCGCCGACTTTGGTCTGGAGGATCTGTTGCTGAGCGGTTCGCCTAGCCTTGCATAGCTCGTCGTTGCGAGCCTCTCGGTTAGCTTCCTCCTATTGCCGTAGCTAGCGCGCCTCCTCTTGTTGCTCCTCTTGTAGTCGGTGTTCCTCTGGTGGAGGGGTTGAAGCCATGAAGACCTCTCGGGGCAGAAGGAAACTCGCCAGACTGGAGTCTGAACTGGTGTTCGAATCGTTGTCCGACCTGGAGTCAGAGTCCGAGTAGTTCATCGGAGTAAGAATGACTCCGACCTCCCTAGATCCAATCTGGAACAGCCCTGGGCCGTGTCCAAACTGAATTACAGGGGATCGGGTCTGCCACGTAAGATGTAGATCAGTGGCGTTGCTGAGCCCGTGCAGGAGATTGACGATCTCTCCCCTTCCTAGCCCGACCCAGGCTGGCTCAAGGCCTAGCGCAAGTCAGATGCTGAAGGAGAGAGTTATCCCTAGGCTTGGTGAAGTAGAAGCTTGCCGCAGTAGATCGGTGACGGTGACTGCGGCGTCTTGTGGGCCGACTGGCGCGGAGTCAATTGGTTCCTCAGGCGGTTGGATTGGATTTGTGTCAACCAAGGTGAGATTACCGATCTGGTTGGCAACAAAGTCGAGGCTTCCGAAGGTTATTGTGTCCTAGGGAAGAATTTGTTGCCATCGACTCCTGTTGTTGGATCCATCGAGCTTGTAGATGAAAAAACTCACTGGAGCCCCTACCTGGCGCGCCAATTGTCGATGTTTTACACCGGCAATATGAATATGGGGCTACCCGACGGATGGAAACTTGGTGGATTGCAAAGGAACACAGAGAGATTTTATACTGGTTCAAGCCCTCAATGTGAGGTAATACTCTATGTCCAGTTGTGGTGCTATTCCTTTGAGGATTTGTGTCGATCAATGATCTTCTGCCCTCAGGGGGTGCCCTGCCTCCCCTTATATACTGGGGGATAGGGGTACAAGGTAGGAATCCCAGCCGGATACGGCCAAGGGATTTCCTTTTAGAGATACAATTTACCCAACTAGGACTGTATATTCCTTATTGTACAAGGCAAAATCTACCAGGTGCTACTATATCTCTAATTACAAGACTCGGCCCATCCTCTATCTGAGTGGCCCATATGCTTGTGATGAGGTACCCAGGGCCCATGGCCTCCACACTAAAGTTTACATTTATTATGCCACGAAGGGTCTAAAGAAAACAAGATAGCAGCGGAAATAAAATAAATGCATGGAAGCTCCATTTAACATGCCACAAGTAGTCAACTGGGGCACACGGCCTATTCATCATCTTAGCAGCAAACTCCTCTAGAAACAGCGGAAACCTTTCTTTTGGAATTGGGGGCAATTACAAGGTGAGTACATGGAATACTCAGCAAGTGCACGGAAATATGCATATGCACAGCTGACAAAGAAAAGCTAAGGCTATTTTGCATAACATAGGACCACATAGCTAAATTCATTTTCCTGGACACAGCATCATTGCCATCCCTTGTTTTCGCAAACTACCCCTCATTTGAAATCACCGAGCATGTCCATGACCATGGACGTGGCTATTCGAATAGATTAGATGAACACTCTACAGAGGTTGTACAGCTTTACCCACAAGATACATCATCCTCTTAACGGCCATGCACAAATGTCACACTTCTCATTGTGTGTGGCCAAGGAATCTGTAACAAGGCTTTTTAGAAACTCTGCCTCAACACTACCTTCCCCCATGAGACAGGACTCCCAAAGAGGTCAATCGGCTCCTGGGGAAAACTCCGGGAATGCTTTATCGCCAACTTCCAAGGAACTTATGAGAGGCCATCTTCTGAGCACGATCTCTATAGTTGCACCAAAGGAAGAATGAGTCTCTTCGCGAGTTCATCAAGAGGTTTTCTGAGAAGCGGAATTCGATCCCAATGATCAAGGACAAGGTCGTCATTGCTGCCTTCCGCAAGGGAGTCAAAGATGCCCCGTTCATTGCCAAGTTCACTTGGATACCTCCCACTTTTGTCAAGGCTCTTTTTGATATGGTGAACAAGTACACCGACTCGGCCGACGTGGTCACTCAGGCTCTCGACGACAAAAAAGAGCCCCGGCAGAAGGACAAGAAAGACAACGATGAGCAAACACAGAACAAATCCGGCAACCATAAGCGGAAGTCGGATAACGTGGTGGCTACTGTGGAGCGTACTCGGCCGTGACCCCCAAGGAATAACGAATAGCAAAAAGTGCTTAACGGGCCATGCCCCTTTCATCCAAAGGGCAAGCATGCAGCTAAGGATTGCTTCATGCTTAAGAAGTTTGCTTCCGAGCAAGCTTCAACATCTGGCGCCGATAAAGACAAGGACAAGCCAGATTCAGGCACAGCCGGCGATTACCAAGATCCCCAGGCTAAGCTCAACCACATCTTTGGAGGGCCGTCTACATATGAGTCCAAGAAGAAGCAGAAGCTTACAGCATGCGAAGTCAACTCGGTCTCTGCAGTAGACGCCCCCCAATACTTGCGCTGGTCAGAAACGCCAATCACGTTTGACTGCGGAGATCATCCCGATCGGGTTACTCATCCAGGGCACTATCCACTCGTCCTGGACCTGGTCATCAGGAGAATCAAACTAAAGAAGGTTCTCATTGATAGAGGCAGTGCTCTCAACATTTTGTTCGCCAAGACGTTGGACGAGATGAAG
Source organism: Oryza meyeriana var. granulata (assembly GCA_003991445.1). NCBI lineage: Eukaryota > Viridiplantae > Streptophyta > Magnoliopsida > Poales > Poaceae > Oryza > Oryza meyeriana. The sequence continues at coordinate 52,093 of RYFJ01002342.1, forward strand.
ATTCCTCGTTTAGAGTTACGGTCGAGTACAGCGACCTTCCACGGGGTAATCCCCGGCCTGTCTTCTACTCCACTCGGACAGATAACTCTGCTAGTTACTTTTGGCACGCGGGATAATTTCCGCACTGAGAATATCTGCTTCGAGGTTGCCGACTTCAAGACCACGTATCACGTGATACTCGGATGGCCGGCGCTAGCCAAATTCATAGCAATGCCACATTATACCTACATGATGCTCAAGCAAGCCTTCACCTACGACAAGGAGAGCAGTGAGCTGGCCCAATCTCAAGAAGCGGCAGTCAGGCACAACAGCATTCGGCTAGCCACTACAACTGCATGAGAGGACGATTAGGTTCCAGCCGAAAAAGCAGCCAAGTAGGGAATTTCAGCAGATTCTAAAACCAAGATGATCCCCTTGGACCCTTGGACCCCTCCAAAACTACTCTAGTTGGGACCAGACTCGACCCCAAATAGGAAGACGTGCTCGTCACCTTCCTCCAGGCGAACAGGGACATATTTGCTTGGAAACCTTCTGACATGCCTGGTGTACCAAGGGAGGTGATCGAGCATTCCCTCAACGTTAGGCCAGACGCCAAACCAGTCAAACGACGGCTACGACGCTTCACACAAGACCGCAAAGATGCTATTCGGGAGGAGATAACCAAGCTCCTTGTAGCCGGCAAACCTAGTTTTGGTCTGGAAGAAGAACGGTAAATGGCGCATGTGCATCGACTACACCGACTTAAACAACGCGTGCCCCAAAGATCCATTTGATCTACCCAGAAAAGATCAAGTGGTGGATTCAATTGCGGGGTGTGAGCTTCTCAACTTTCTCGACTATTACTTGGGATATCACCAAATCAGCTTGAAGGAGGAGGACTGCTTGAAGACTTCTTTCATCACGCCATTTAGAGCATACTGCTATATCACTATGCCGTTCGGGTTGAAAAACGCTGGAGCAACGTATCAATGAGCAATTCAGTGGTGTTTACACACTCAACTCAGGCACAACATGGAGGCTTATGTCGATGACGTGGTGATCAAGACAAAGTCTAGGGAAGACCTCATCGCCGACTTGGAAGAAATTTTCCAAAGCCTTCAGAGATTCAAGATGAAGTTGAATCCGGAAAAGTGTGCTTTTGGTGTACCATCTAGAAAGCTACTTGGCTTCATCGTATCACATCGAGGTATCGAGGCCAATCCAAAAAAAATCAACGCAATCATGAACATGGCACCCCCAACTAGCCAGAAGGACGTCAAAATGCTGATAGGGTGCATGGCGGCACTCAGTCGATTCATCTCCCAACTTAGTGAACGGGGCATGCCCTTTTTCAAACTACTGAAGAAAGCAGACAATTTTCAATGGACACCTGAAGCCTAGCAAGCCTTCAAAGATTTCAAAAAATTTCTCACATCACCACCAGTGTTGGCGTCACCTATGCCCCAGGAACCACTAATGTTATACTAGGCGGCAACCACTCAGGTAGTCAACATGGTGTTGGTAGTCGAGCGATCAGAGCCAGGTCATATATAGAAAATTCAACGGCTAGTCTACTTCATCAGCGAGATCCTAGCCGACTCCAAGATGAGATATCCTCAAGTCCAGAAGCTGTTATATGGCCTACTCATCACTGTCCATAAGTTTGTGCACTATTTTCAGTCGCATCAAGTCACCGTTGTCACATCGTATCCACTTGGGGATGTCCTACACAATCGCGACGCTACTGGCAGAATCGCTAAATGGGCGCTCGATTTGATGGCGTTTGACATCATTTTTCAACCACGAACAACAATCAAATCTCAAGCTCTAGCTGACTTTGTGGCCGAGTGGACAGAAGTTCAGACGACTACAAACACGGACAAGCTAGAGTACTGGACGATGTACTTTGACGGTTCTCTACGGATCGGCGGCGCGGGGGCTAGCGTTGTGTTGACATCACCCACTGGCAAAAACTCAAGTATGTCTTGCAGATTCACTTTCTGGTTTCCCACAATATCGCCGAGTACGACGCACTCATCCATGGGCTCCGCATTGCCATATCACTCGGCATCCGTCGACTGGTTGTGCGCGGGGATTCTCAACTCGTTGTCAGCAAGTCATGAAAGACTGGACATGTCTCGACGATACTATGGCGGCGTATTGTTAGGAGGTTAGAAAGCTAGAAAACAAGTTCGACGGGTTGGAGAAAACTCATGTATTATGACAATACAACGATGCTGCAGACAAATTGGCCAACATGGGATCCAAACGAGAAGTGGTCCCGACTGGGATTTTTGTTGAACAACTACTAGAGCCATCAATCAAGAAGAAACCAGTGCCTAAACAATCAGGGGCTGAACCTACCCTGGCAACAAATGAAGTACTAATCATCTCTAAAGATTGGTGGACTCCAGTTCTCACATTCCTCTCTTGGATGACGAACTCCCAGAAGAACGCAGTGAAGCCAAATGGATCAAGCGTCGTAGCAAAAGTTTCCTTGTAGTCGGAGAAGACTTGTACCACAGTAGCCCATCCGAAGTCCTCATGCGCTGTGTCACACCCGAGGAGGGCAAGCAGATTCTACAATCGTTCCACTCGGGTATCTATGGCAACCATGCCACGTCCAGGATGTTAGTCAGAAAGGCTTACAGGCTGGGCTTTTTCTGGTAGACTGCAGTAATAGATGCTAAAGATATAGTTCACACATGCAAGGGATGCCAATTCTATGCAAGACCAACACATCTTCCAGCTTAAGGACTTCAAACTATTCCACTCTCTTGGCCCTTTGTAGTTTGGGGGCTCGACATGGTCGGGCCATTCAAAAAAGTGCCAGGGGGTTCACACACTTGTTCGTCACAGTGGATAAATTCACAATGTGGATTGAGGTAAAACCCGTTGCTACCATAACAGTGGCATGAGCAAAGGACTTTATCATGAGTATTTTATAACGATTTGGGGTTCCTAACCGCATCATAATGGACAACAACACTCAGTTCACGGGCGGCGTATTACAAGATTTCTGTGACGATTTTGGCATCAAGATCTATTATGTTTCTGTGGCACACCCACGAAGTAATGGGTAGGTCGAGCGTGCTAATGGCATGGTCTTACAAGGTATGAAGGCTAGGGTGTTCGACAGACTACAACCATATGCAGGGCGGTGGGTATAAGAACTCCCATCCATTCTCTGGTCTTTAAGAACCACGGTTAATCAGGCAACAGGGCAATCCCCTTTCTTCCTAGTCTATGGTGCTGAGGCTATGTTACCAACCAAGTTGGAGTTTGGCTCTCCCTGAGTTTAGGCCCACTCAGAAGGCAAATCAAACGAGGCCTGATTGGTCGAACTCAATCAGTTGGAAGAAGCTAGGGACATCACAACTATCCAGTTGGCAAGGTATCTTCAAGGCCTGCGTCGCTATCGCAGTCGAAATGTTCGTGGCCGCGCCTTTTTGGTTGGTGATCTCGTCTTGAGAAAAATACAAACCACCAAAGACAGGCATAAACTATCCCCTTTGTGGGAAGGGCTTTTCATTATCGCTGAGGTGGCATGTTCGGGCGCCTACTGATTGAAGACTAACGATGGTGCCCTAGTTAGCAACTCATGGAATATAGAATAGCTATATCCTTTCTATACCTGAGTCTTGTATTTTCTCTATACATATGTATATAGATATTTTCTCTGACTCACTACATCGCTTGTTTCAACTGAGTAGTGAGTCAGGGGCTGCATGTATTATGTGCCTTGTCAATAAAATACAAGCTTGTTTTATCTAAGATATGAAGTTTTACAATGATTATGCTAAGTTTGCCCAAGTATAACTTTTAGAAGTGAACTTTTTTCTTAAGTTCCTATCGATCTACTCGGCACAGACTACATAGCCGGGTGAAGTTAAAGACAACTAAGAATAAGCAAGTACTTGGCAGCATTTTACAAGATATATACATTCTTCCACCAAAGTTATATATACACCGACTGCATAATTGTTTTGTTTCTACATACCGAGGTCTTTTGCAATTGCCTCTGCAGCTGGCCTCCCCTTGCTAATCAACTCTAGTGCCTCTTTGGGTGTTGTCTCTTCGGCAAAACCCTCATCGATGGCCTCGATATTTACCCTAGGGTAGATCGATTTGGTCATAGCAAGGGTTTGGGCAACACCGGCAGCACACACTCATCCGAGTACTTTTTCAAGATGCTCGGGACTTCGCAAAGGCGTGCCTGCACCTGGGAGACAGTACTGGAGCTGGTCCCAGCATGGTGAGGTTCCATAATGTCCAGGAGCCCTTTCATGGATCCGACGAGGATTTCCCGTGACTCCTTGAAAATCTTGATCTCCTCTGCAAAGGCGTTAAATTGTGTCTGGGCATTGGCTTTTGAAGTTGTTCAAATGCATCAACAAGTATACTTGTTAGCCAAGGCATGCAGTTGGAGCAACAAGAAGACAGGTCAAGGTTATTGTCAGGCAGGAGACTGACTAGCATAGTCGACCTCGACCTTGGCTTTGGCCTTCTCCAATTCGGCTTTGGCCTTTTCCGCTTCCTTCAGCTTGATATCTTGTAATTTCTTCTCCTTTGCTTGGGTTTTCAACTTGGCTTCGAGGGCTGCAAATCAAAACAGTCAAGAACTCAAGTTTGCAGTCAAAACTCAACAAGGCAGGCGGGAATCAACAATGCTGGAGAAGTCTACTAGGGATTTACTCGGGAGGATAACACAGAAGACTTCTGATCTTTTCGACTAAAGCCCACTTTTCATCCCTGAGCTTGTCTATTGCTCCCCTCAACCAAGTCTCCTTCTCCTGGCTAGTCCGTTTTAGGTCGTCCTTGGCAACCTGGAGCTGGCCCAATCATTGGAGATGGGGGGCGAGCTGGGTCAGGACCTTGTTCATTTTTTTCGAGCGGTCAATGATCTTTTGCTCAGAGCAAAACAGAGTCAATGGCAGAGTACCAGATCAAGGAAAACTGTCAAGAACTCAACATGGCAGGATTCATACCTGGACTCCCCTTGATGCAGCGATTGCAGTACAAAGAAGAACTTCGCATTCCCTTGATGCTGCTTGCTCATCATGCTCATAACTCTCGTCAACTCCCTCGGGGGAGACCCAATGAAACATTCTCGGGAAGTTGCGAGGAGGGGCTTCGAGCCTGGGGAGGTCCACTTCATCAGAAGACGACAACGAAATGGTTGGTGATGGTGTCCTGGCTCTGAACTTGGGAGCTGCAGGGGCTTCAGTGACTTGCTCGGGGGCTGAAGCAACAACAACAACACTTGCCTCCTGGTTGGCTGGCGCTGGTGATCCTACTATCAGAACTACTTCAGTTTCAGTAGCTAGAGCAGTCTCTGGCTCGGCAGGAGCAATTGCTAGAGTCGGCTCGGCTGGGGTTGGCTCGATGACAGGAGCAGCTGGCATAGTCCCCTTGGGATCTATGTCAACTCGCTTCCTACACAATATGGCAAATATCAAGGCACTATCACTTCATTCAAGATCCTTGGAAGATTGAAGATTGCTTATCTCTTGGAAGTCTTGAACTTCCATGAGGGGGCTCCAGAAGATATCGGCGGTGGAGAGCTACTGGCTGTCGGGCTAGTCGGCGCAGCAATCTGTGGTGGCGATTTACCCCCAGTTGATTCTGTTTCTGGCGCAACTGACTAGGGTGTTGAGGTACTTAGCGGCACCGCCCTTGGGCTCAATATTGCTGATCTCGTACTCGGCAGCGCTGGCCTTGGCCTCAATGTTGCTTGACTCAATGTTGCTGAGCTCGGTGGTGCTAGCCTTGGGCTCGATGCTGTTGGCCTCGGACTCAGAGAAGATGGTCTCAGGCTAGGTGGCCGGAGGGCTAAATTGGCAGGGTCTTTGATCTTCAGACTCCCCGGTGCTGCGCTTGGCTTGCTTGCTCTTTTCTTGCCTGGATCTTCAATGGGTTTCTTCCCAGCCTTCTTGGAGCTGGGTTGGGCAGCAGAAGGGTTGGCCGACCTCTTATTTGTTTTGGTGGTCGACAGAGTTTGGGAGTCATCATCAAACTCCTTACAGTCTTGCAAATGTTTCAACAACACACACCATACATTGCAGAGCAATCCGAGACGAATATCCACAGACATTCATCACAGATGGATAGCAATACAACATCAGTTTTTCAGGATAACCTATGGTCAAGGCCTTTTTTGGCTATAGGCTGTGGTGGAGCGCTCTGCATCTTCTGTCTTCACTACCCCGTTGACGAAAAAACCGAGCAAGGTATCGGTCACCTTGTTCTTATCGGTTAAGTCCTGGTATTCTCGGATAGGATCATTTTTGCCCTAATAATCCCAACCGAAGTGGCTTCTCATCTTCAAAGGCTTGGTGCAGCGGTTTAATCAACATCTCACTACCCTGGGGCCAGTCAACCCCGAGCTCTTCAGCACATCTATCTTCTCCACCAACTAGTATACTTGGCCCATCTCTTCATAGCTTGGCACGGAAGACCAGCTGGGCAGAACCACCGGTGGAAAACCAGTGAAAGGGGGCAGAGAAGGTTCAAGATTGGAGTAGTAGAACCATTCTCTATGCCATCTTTTTTATTTCGTTCTTGAGTTGGAGACCGGCTCCCCCAATCACTTGGACTTTATTTTTGGATGGCTGGGGCTTGATATGGAGCAAATATCAGAAGAAATTAAAGTGGGGCTTCACCCCTAGAAAAGCTTTGCACAATGTGACGAAGATGGAGATTTGCAAGATGGAGTTGGGATTCAAATTCACCAACTCTAATTGACAGAAGGACAGAAGTTGGAGGAAGAAATCCGAAGAGGGAAGGGCAAGACCGTGATGAAAGAAAGAGGTGAAGGCGACTGTCTCACAAGATCGGGGCACTGGCGTAGATTCCCCTTCGGCGGTGTGCCAATGGATGACTTCTTGTCGCTGCAGCATCAGTTGTTTATCCAAGTACTTTAGCTTCGTCGAACCGTAATCCAAAACCGGCCAAGCTTCCACGGACATCTCCGGGATCTTGAGCGAAGCTCTTGGCATTATTGGGAGTGAGAAGATTTGGGGAAAATGCTATTGAAGGATTGGGATGGATGCGGCGGAGCGGAATCACATGAGTTTCAAGCGGGAGACGCTGGCTATGGCAAACCCTAGTGAGACAAAGCGCGAAATTTTGGCGTGGAAGCTGGAAGATGAAATGATTGGCGGATTGGAGAAGATGAGGAAATCTTTTCTCTTTCTCGCCGCTTTTATAGAGCCCGTGCTGATAAGTGGGCTTGGGCTGACTGATTCGGTACTGGGCCACAAGATATGAGTTTCTAAATGGCATGCCTATAGAGCCAACTGCTGGCTGTGTTAAAATCACAGTGCAAATGCTATTTACAGAAACTGATTAAATAATCAGATATGCTTCATGAAAGCCTAATTGCTGGACACATGTGTTCATATATCTACATTATTTGCCAGGTATTGAGGATACATCCTTATAAGAATCGACAGCTGGTCTCCATTAAAATTAGGGATGTAGGTATCTCTCAAGTACACCTGACCACACATTGGGTTAAAATCCAAGAAGTGGTACTTGGCTTACATGCTTAGCCACCAATTGCCATGAGCAAACATTATACCAGCTGATATGATGCTAAAGAGTCTACATACCGTGTAGTATACTACTCGGAAAAGACTACAAGGTTAAAGATCTTTGACTTTATGTTTAATTGTTTCACAATTAAGCACAAAGTCGAGGGGCTACACCTAATAGGTGTGCCTATTCGGCGCACACTATTCATATTTTTCTATGAAGACCTTCATAGCCTCGTTGCCAGCTGACATGAAGCAAGACTCAGGAGAAAAAGCACTCAGACAAAGAGTACTCGGGAGCAATGCACTCGGGAATTCTTCACCGTGGAGGGTGAGCACTCGGCATCAGCTGTGACTCAACCATGAAGGTCTCAGGGGCTGCTGTGGAAGCCATGGGCCTTGGGTACCTCATGAGAAGCATTTAGGCCACTCGGATAGAGGATAGGCCTAGCGTTGTAATTAGGGATACAATAGGACTCGGCATACATAACCTTGTACGATAAGGAAAGGATATAGTCCTAGTCGGGCACGTTGTATTCCTAGAAGGAAATCCCTTGGTCGGAGTCCGATTGGGATTCCTACTCTGTAACCTTATCCCCCGGTATATAAGGGGAGGCAGGGCGCCCCCTGAGGGCAGAGAATCACCAGATATCACAATCTCACCAGAGAAACCTCAAAGGCAATATACAACAGTTGGAAATAGGGTATTACCTCACCTCGAGGGCCTGAACTAGGATAAATTGTTTAGTGTTCCTTTGCAATCCATCAAGTTTAGGTCTCACGAGTAGCCCCATATTCTTTCTGGCGGTCTAAAACATCGACAGTTGGTGCACCAGGTAGGGGCTTCGGCGAGATCATCTTCAACAAGCCTGATGGATCCCATCACCGGAGTCGATGGCATCAACTTGTTCCTCGAGCAAACAATCACCTTCGGGAACCTCGACTTCATCACCGATGAGTTCGGCAACCTTACCCTGTCTGACTCGGATCTGATTCGATCGACTAGGGACCAAGCTGACTCCACGCCGGTCAGCCAACACAATGCTACAGCGATCTTCGGTGACATGCCGTGGTGATCTCCAACACGCTTGAGTCTAGGGACAACTCTTTCTTTCAGTGTTCGACTTGGACTTGGTCTTGAGCTGGCCGAGATCGGGCTAAGAGAGGAGGAGGTCGTCAATCTCCCATTTGGACTCGGCAATGCCGCGGATAACTTCAATCAGCATTTGACATGGCAAACCTGATCCCCTAGAGTTCAGCTTGGATATGGCTCAGAGCCGCTCGAGATTGGATCTAGGGAGGTCGGGGTCGTTATTACCCCCCTCAACTATTCTGACTCCGAATCTCAGTTGGACAGCACTTCAGGGAGCTTTTCTCCACCGCGTGAAGTCTTTATGGCGTCTAAGGGCTCAACTCCTACTCAAGACGCACTCCAACTGAGCGATCAGCAAGAGGAGGAGCTCATCGACTACGTGAACTACAAGAGGAAGACAGAAGACACCTGTAGGCCAAGCGCGATGCTCTCAACGACAATCTATGCAAGGCTACGCGGACTGCTCAACAGAAGATCCTCCAACCCTGAGTTGGCAACCACGACGTCTTCGTACCTCCTCAACAGAACGTTGTGGCCGCTGCAACCCTACTGGATACACTGCAGTTTGGGCCTAATCACCAGGCCACCCCGACGATAGCAAGGATTAAAGCCATGATCACCGTTGCTGCATGTCCGCAGCAGCAACAGTTGGGTGACACCCTCATACCGTCTGACAGGGCGGCTTCTCCAATGGCAATGTCATCTGCCTCAACGTGACGTCGAGCAGTAGGCTCTAGTCAGCCACACACGAAGTCACGGCACACGTCACTCGGCAACCACAATAATGACCGGCGGCGCCAACATCAAGATGACCGTCGGGACAACCAGGATGTCTGAGGCCGACTACGACATGATCTTCGGCAAGACATCAACGCATGACGTCACGAACGTGAGGAAGACGAGCATCGCCGACTAGAAGACGAGAATGAGCACTTTGGTCTCCACCATGAGCGTTTTCACCGCCATAGACAGAGTCGGAGTCCTCACATAGATGAAGGAGTACCTGCCTTCACCTATGAGCTGCAACAAGTCGACTGGCCGTTAAGTTTCAAGCTGACTGGAATTGAAAAATACGACGGGAAGACCAACCCTGAGTCCTGGCTAACAGTTTACACTCTAGCGATCCGAGCAGCTAGAGGAGATCATAAGGCCATGGCTAACTACCTCCCAGTCGCTCTAGCCGACTCGGCGAGGACATGGCTAACAGGACTTCCCAAGAGATCAATCGACTCCTAGGGAAACTGTTAACACCAAAATTTGGTACGGTTCGTTATTATGTTCGGTTAAGGAAAGAGGCTATATCAGCCGATGGAAGCTAATCCAGAAGAAGCCGAATTCATGAAGGAATCGTGAAGACCACAGTATGGCAGTTAACTATTTTATGTATAAATTATGTAGCTTTAATAATTTTTAGGAAAACCTGATCTCGTGTCCGATCAGGGCTTGTTAATTTTCCTTTTATAGTTAGGAAACTCCTATTTCGTATCCGATCAGGACTGTATCAACTCGGGGTATAAATACGTATGCCCAGGGACCATGTAAACTATCTCTCAGATCAATACAAATTCGGCGCATCACCACCCTTTTCGACGGGCTCTTGCTTCTCGAGCCAGGCTGCATCGGTTAGGTCCGAACTCCTGCGAGAGGGTAAGACTCGTTACCCCGACTACCTTATCGGCTAGGACTTCCTCGATTAGGTCCGATATTCTACCTGATCTATGATAGTCGCCTTACTACGGTGTATCTATTCTGTCTATGGCTGCATCAGTTAAGTTTGATCTCTTAGGCCGAGTGGATATACCACATCATGCGTGCATAGATTTTATCGGCTTACTAGGGATAATTTATCATCAGTTTGTGCTGCATTAGTTAGGTCCAACCTACTAAACTACTTGCGATAAGTTATTCCTGTTAGGTTGATAGATTTTATGCAAGCGTCTTATCGGGATGTATAGCCGATAAGTTATCTTTTACTAGATAAAGCCGACTGCATTGTCTTGATTATTATTTTGATTATCTACACTATCATCGACTTTCTAGCCGATGCACATGTTCTATTGGTAGTCGGCTGATTTATTTATTTATATCGTTATTGGTTTCCTAGCCGATACACAAGTGCTGTCGGTAGTCAGGCAGTCGGCTCGAGGGAAGTCGGCTGGTTTTCTATCTCTTTATATTATCAGTTCTCTAGCCGATGTACACGTGCCATCGGCAATCGGCTGGGAGGAGTCTGTATCAGCTTGTTGGCCGATTGAATCAAGATCTATTTTTTTTCTATCTCCTTGTCAATTGCTGGGTCAAATTGACTGGCACGCCTACAAACCTCAAATTTAGGACCTGCACTGGAGCTAAGCAGATCTCCCAGGCCTTCACGTGTCTAGTGCACCGAACCAGATCATCAACTCGTCTTCAGCGCTGATCGGTGATTTTCAGTGTCAACAGAAACTCCGGGAACGCTTTATCGCCAATTTCCAAGGAACGTACAAGAGGCCATCTTCCGAATATGACCTGTATCAGTGCCATCAAAGGAAGAATGAGTCTCTCCATGATTTCATCAAAAGGTTTTCTGAGAAGAGGAATTCAATCCCGAAGATCACGGACAAGGTCGTCATCGCCGCCTTCCACAAGGGAGTCAGAGACAGAAGCCAAGTTTACTCGGAAGCCTCCCTCTTCTGTCAAAGCTCTATTTGACATGGTGAACAAATACGTCGACTCGGCCAGCACAGTTGCTAAGGCCCTGGATGGCAAGAAGGAGCCCCGGCAGAAGGACAAAAAAGACAACGACAAGCCAACACATAACAAGTCTGGCAACTGCAAGCGCAAGTCGGACAACGTGGTCGATGCTGTGGAGCGTACTCGGCAGCGACCCCCGAGAATAGATGAGTACCAAAAAGGGATGAACGGGCCATGCCCCTTCTATCCAAAGGGCAAGCACACGGCCAAGGACTGCTTCATGCTCAAGAAGTTTGCCTCTGAGCAGACTTCAACATCTAGCAGCAATAAAGACAAGGACAAGCCAGATCCAGGCGTAGCCGGTGACTACCAATATCCCCAGGCTGAGCTCAACCACATCTTTGGAGGGCCGACTACATACGAGTCCAAGAGGAAGTAGAAGCTCACAACACATGAAGTTAACTCGGTCACTACAGACGCCCCCCAGTACTTGCGTTGGTCAGAAATGCTAATTACGTTTGACTGTGCGGATCACCTTGACCAGGTCACTCATCCAGGACGTTATCCACTCATCTTGGACTCGGTCATCAGAAGCATCAAATTGAAGAAGGTTCTCATCGATGGAGAAAGTGCTATCAATATTCTGTTCGCCAAGATGCTCGACGAGATGAAGATCCCTCGCTCTAAGCTAGGCTAAGTACAGCGCCTTTCCACGGGGTAATTCCCGGGCTATCTTCCACTCCACTCGGACAGATAACTCTGCCAGTTATGTTCGGCACACGGGAGAACTTCCTTATGGAGAACATCTGCTTCGAGGTTGCCGACTTCAAAACCGCGTATCACGCCATACTCGGACAGTCAGCACTGGTCAAATTCATGGCAGTGCCGCATTACACATACATGATGCTCAAGATGCTAGGACCAGCCAGAGTGCTTTCCCTTTGCAACGATGTCAATCAAGCCTTCACCTGTGACAAGGAGAGCTACGAGCTAGCCCAATCTCAGGAAGCAGCAGTTGGGTGCAACAACATCCGACTAGCTACTACAACAGTAAATGAGGACGATCAAGTTCCGGCAGAAAAAGAAGCCAAGTCAGGAATTTCAGTGGACTTTGAAACAAAAAAGATCCCCCTGGACCCTTCCGACCCCTCCAAAACTGCTGTTGTTGGGACCGAACTCGACCCCAAATAGGAAGACGAGCTCGTCACCTTCCTCCAAGCGAACAGGGACATATTTGCTTAGAAACCTTCCGACATGCCTGGTGTACCAAGGGAGGTGATCAAGCATTCCCTCAACGTCAAATCGGACGCCAAGCTAGTCAAACAGCGACTATGGTGCTTCGCACAAGATCGCAAAGATGCTATTCGGGAGGAGATAACCAAGCTCCTTGCAACCGGGTTCATCAAAGATGTCTACACCCAGAGTGGCTGGCAAACCCAATCTTGGTCCAGAAAAAGAACAGTAAATGGCGCATGTGCATTGACTACACCGACTTAAACAAAGCATGCCCCAAAGATCCATTTGGTCCACCGAGAATAGATTAGGTGGTTGACTCAACTGCGGGGTGCGAGCTACTCCGCTTTCTCGACTATTACTCAGGATATCACCAAATTAGCCTGAGCGAGGACGACTGCCTAAAGACTTCTTTCATCACTCCATTTGGAGCATACTACTACGTCACTATGCCGTTCGAGTTGAAAAATATTGGAGCAACGTATCAATTAGCAATCCAGCGGTGTTTACACAGTCAACTCGGGTGCAACATGGAGGCGTATGTCGATGACGTGGTGATCAAGACTTGGAGGAAACTTTCCAAAGCCTTCAGAGATCAAATCCAAGGAAAACCTCATCGCTGACTTGGAGGAAACTTTCCAAAGCCTTCGGAGATTCAAGATGAAGTTAAATTCTGAGAAGTGTGCCTTTAGTGTACCGTCTGGAAGGCTACTTAGCTTCATCGTATCACATCGAGGCATCGAGGCCAATCCAGTGAAAATCAACGCTATCATGAACATGGCGCCCCCAACTAGCCAGAAGGACATCCAAAAGCTGATAGGCTACATGGCGGCACTCAACCGATTCATCTCCCGACTTGGTGAACGGGGCATGCCCTTTTTTAAACTATTGAAGAAAGCGGACAATTTTCAATGGACACCCGAAGCCCAGCAAGCCTTCGAAGAGTTCAAAGAATTTCTCACATTACCACCAGTGTTGGCATCACCCATGCCCTAGGAACCACTAATGTTGTACCTGGTGGCATCTACTCAGGTAATCAGCACAGTGCTAGTAGTCGAGCAAGCAGAGCCAGGGCATATACAGAAAATACAAAGGCCAGTCTACTTCGTCAGTGAGGTCCTAGCTGACTCCAAGATGAGAGAAGCTGCTACATGGCCTACTCATCACTGTCTGGAAGTTGGTGCGTTATTTCAGTCACATCAAGTAATTGTTGTCACATCGTATCCACTCGGGGACGTCCAACACAACCGCGAGGCCACTGGTAGAATCGCTAAATGGGCGCTCGAGTTGATGGCATTTAACATCATCTTTCAGCCACAGACACCAACCAAGTCTCAAGCTCTAGCTGACTTCGTGGCCGAGTGGACAGAAGTCCAAACGACTACAAACATGGACAAGCTGTAGTACTGGACGATGTACTTCGATGGCTCTGTACGGATTGGTGGTGCAGGGGCGGGCGTCGTGTTGACGTCACCCATCGGCGAAAAACTGAATTACATTCTCCAGATTCACTTTTCAGCTTTTCACAATGTTGCCAAGTACGAGTCACTCATCCACGGGCTCTGCATTGCCATATCACTCGGCATCCACCGATTGGTCGTATGCGGGGATTCTTCTCGAGCCTAGAAATTCACCAGAATTTCAAAGCTAATTTGTGCAATAAATCCTCGTCCGAGAATCAGCCAAGGTACACAAATCGACAATTTGATAAACATAACCAAAACATAATAATGATAAATACTTACAACAGAGGTGATGGAAATGAGGTGCCCGATCTTTTGATGAGACTGATAACAATCGATTTTTGTGGAGATGACCCTGGCGATCCAACTACAAACGCGCACAACGTCGCTTGCACCTTAGCAATCGCTGAACCAATCTCCGAGATGTTATTGACCTCACTGGAGGCGCGATCAACCTGAACACGAAGTTCAATCCCTGTGAGCAATCGAAGAACTAGCAAGAATAAGATGTAGGCAATCTGTATTGTCAATATGAATGAAGCATAAATTGTATTGCGAATCACAAAGTTGGGATTCCGAAGCTGCCTGGATAGGTGGTCATCCGACACAACTAAAGAACAAAAGTTTGCACAATGGCTAAACCTAAACTCAATGAAATCCAAATCTAGCAAGGGAGGCGATGGCTCCTAAATAGGGAGATGACCAGGGGGGCATCCACGTGCACGCCCTAGGGTTACAAGGCCCATGGGCCCAAGTGGGGATGGCGCAGCACCCTTTTGACTCAAACTTAGGAACCAACATGGATTGTTTTGATGGTTGCGGCTGGCTCGGATGGAATTTGAAGATGAAGTTGGATCTGTTAGAAAGTAGACTTCATAAGCTTTCGATGAAGTATAAGAACGTTCCAAACAGAGTCCGTATGAGGAAGTTATGCCCATTTGAACTTGCTACCATCGCAGCAGTTCGAATCTAATTCTAGAATGAGTCCAACTCGAATTCTCGCTTGACTTGGTCCCTTTCCTAGATTCCTAATCACAATTAAATCATTTGCATTAGGTAGCGGACTATTCTTAGTAATATATGAACCTAGGAATGAATTCACCTGGTAATTAAGTTGATGAGCATGAGCTCGAGTAAGTGGTCCTTGTTGTGGATGAGTTGTATCCATGGAAGGGATGTCCTCATCAAAAGGCACTTAGTCCTCACACAGAAGAAAATAGCAGCGGAACAACAACTAGCATAGCTTTAGCACCAAGCCAAAGGCAGCTCAACTAGGGTATAAGCCAAACACCAAACTTCTCCTCCTCACAAAGTTTCACTCTGATGATTGCAATAATGCAAGATTGAGTACCACCCACCATACTCAACAAGCCACACTAGGGAAATGCAATCTAATGCAACAGGATTCCAAAGGAAAGGCATAGTATGGCTCATTTGCATAAATAGCATTTAAAACTTTTGCATTTAAAACCGTTAAAAATAGTGTAGTTTAAATATTACCAGCATTGAACCAATCTCTGAACAATGCTCCAACGCAGTTCAGGCCCAAACCATATTCCCCTCCAAACTAGAGCTATCAAATTCCATCATTTATCAGCATTATTAAGTAGTGTGGGACTAATCACAGAAAACATTGCTAGGCTCACCCTTAACCGTGGGTATGGCTATTCGAATAGTTTTACTCTAGCCAGAGGTGTACCAATTTACCCACAAGACACAACTCCACAACATGTCACTGTGCAAATTAATACCACCACAGTACCTCGGAAAGGAGTTGTGACATGATTATCCATGTAACTCGCACAATAGGAGAGCCTCCCACCGAACCTCCGATCTCTAGTAGGCGTGATCAAGTGCCTTCCTGCGAGATGGCCCGACGCCCAAAGCATGGTCTTATTGTCAGTGCCATGTGTGGACTTATATAAGCCACAAATACGCCCTGGTGCCTCCTATTGAACTCGGCACACTTCAAACTCCTACTATCCCATTCTAGCTTGTGGTTAGCACGAGTGTTGCTTCGCAACAAGTAGTCCACGAACCGGTCCTTAACTATCATGAGCACCGGTAGCAACATTCTCAACCTTGATGCTCATAACCCACCGTTCAATCAAGTTTTAGTTGACACATTTAATTAACCAACCACCACCACAGTCGTGAAAATATAGCCATTGTCCACTAATTATGGATAAGTGATTCATTAACTTTTCCCACATAAAATGATGCTACAATTTCTAGGCATGGCTAAGCAAATCCTAAATAATCTGGCCAGATAAATAATTAAACATCCAGCTACTCAATATTAATCACCCAGGGTATCAAGGTATAAATATCAACATCAAAATGGCCATACTTATCAATGGATATTGGATAATAAATAAATACCCATATAATGTCATTCCAAAACATTTCATGCAATAACTTTAAAATAAAATAAATTTCACAAATGGGATCAACATACTCAAGGAGATTGTCATGTGACTTGCCTTGCAAAAGAAAACGTCTTCACTTGATCTTCCGAAGTCTTCCTTGTACTTCGCGATCTTCCGAAACGGCGATTATACGCAACTACACACAGAACGATAATAAATCCTAAGAAACTCCAAATAAACAGTACATAAAAATACATAAACAAGTAAATCATGATTTTTCATGAATTTAGGAAGAGGAATGGGTCGAATCGGAGTTCAAACAAAAAGATACGGCCTTCGAAAAATTAATTATAGAGAAAATCCTGGTGCAACATACACCACCATTTAGTCATGAACCGGTCCTTAAATGTCATGAGCACCGCTAGCAACATACACAACCCTGGTGCTCACAACCCACCATTCAGTCAAGTTTTAGTTGGCACATTAATTAACCAAGCATGACTCACAGTCGTGAAAATATAACCATTTAACATTAAAGGTCATTGATGATTGAATTGTTTCCCCACATAAAATGATGCTAAAGTTTCTAGGCATGGCTAAGCAGATCCTAAATAATCCAGCTAGACCATTAAATAGTTATTCAGCTAGTCAGTATTATTCACCCAAGGTATCAAGGTATAGATAACAATAACAAAATGGCCATAAATATCAAGGAATGTTGGTTATTAAATAATTACCCATAATAATGTCATTCCAAAACATTTCACGCAATAACTTTAAAATAAAATAATTTTCACAAATGGGATCAACATGCTCAAGGGAATTGTCGTGTGACTTGCGATGCAATAGAAAACGTCTTCAGCAAATCTTCCAAACTCTTCTGAAATCTTCGCGATCCTTCGAAATGGCGAATATACACGACTACATAGAAAATGAGGAAAAACCTAAGAAACTCAAAATAGACCGTGCATAAAAAGTACATAAACAAGTAGATCATGATTTTAGATGAATTTAGAAAGAAGAACAGGTTGAATCGGAGTTCGAACGGAAAAGTTACGGCTTCTGAAAGATTAATTCAGAGAAAATTTGAAAAGAATTGGAAAAGGATATTCTCTAGAATATTCTTTTGGAAAAGAATTATTTTTGGAGGTTAAATGAGTGGGACCCACTATCATAGACATGGCTCACAGACTAGATTCACAAATCCGAGGAGTAGCTGGAGTGGTGGACTAGGGTGAAGTGTATGCCACGTGGACAAGGGAGCTGAAGTGGCAGATGAGTTGGCATGATGATGTGGCCTCTAGGGCTGAGGTGGCAAAGAGATTCGATGAAGAGGATCCAACGGATGGGATCAATCTCAAGGAATCCTACGGTCGAGATTGCTTCGGCATTTTATGTGGATCTAGTGGCTCAGATGGATTGGATCAGGACGATCCAACGGTTGGAACTAGTTGAGGTTCTGACCACCCGGGTCCACATGGTTGTGTCACAGGAAAAAGACTATCACCGGGGCCCACATGCAGTGACACA
Source organism: Oryza meyeriana var. granulata (assembly GCA_003991445.1). NCBI lineage: Eukaryota > Viridiplantae > Streptophyta > Magnoliopsida > Poales > Poaceae > Oryza > Oryza meyeriana. The sequence continues at coordinate 69,968 of RYFJ01002342.1, forward strand.
TAGGAGATGGTACCACCAGGGTCTACATGTCATAGGGGAAGTACAGACCAGGCACACCGTCAGGGTATCCCTTGCTCCCGTGATGCATGCACGACGTAGAGGAGATGGCATCCGATGGCGGCACGGTTGGGGTGACAGGAAGGATGTCTACGGTGTCCAGCTGCCAGCGCAGATGGTGGAGGGTGGCCGGTGGTGGCTCAGGGTGTCACACCTATGCGATGACTCCGACAACAACGAACAGGAGAAAAAGACGAGGCGGAGAGGGGAACACGGTGCTCACTGGCGGTGGCGGCTGAGGTGCCAAGCGGCAGCGGTGGCGGTGGTGGTGGTAGCCCTAGATGGCGGCGCGAGGCTCGGATGGTGCAAGACGACGGCATGGCAGTGACACTGGATGGGCACGGAGGTGGCATGGACCTGGGGCACGGGGAAAATGGGAGAGAGGAGGCTACGGCCGTGGTATTTATAGGGCGCGGCTAGGACTGGTAGGTGTGCCAGTGCAGGGAGTCCCGGGGCAGCACGACTACGCATGGGAGGCTGAGATTGGCGGTGGCTGAGTGTGGATGCGGCTGCGGGTGCAGCGGCAGACCGGCAGCGGCGGTGGCGGCTGTAGCTTTATAGGAGAGGGAGTCCGGGGCGGTGATGGGTGGCGGCAGCTCACGGATTTGGCGGCGGTATACACGGAGGCGGCGTGGGGCTGGGCCAGCAGCGGCGGCGTGGGCTAGGAGTCCGGTCGGGGAGAGCAAGGCCGAGGGGCTTGGCCCAAGGTGGCTTTGTCCCCCTACAGCTGAAGCACAAAGAAGGAGGAAGACCGAAGGAAGAAGATGAACAGGGAAAGAAAGGGGGGGGGGGAGAAAAAGGGAGAAAAAGAAAGGATGGGAGGAAAAGAGGAAAAAGGGAGGGGATTTTCTGAAAAATCCAAAATTTTGTGAATGTGGAAGTTAGGAACTCGAGGAATATTTCGGATTTGAAAATTGTAGAAATATTCAGAGGTTCGGGAAATTCCAATATTCAGAATGTATACGTATATATATACAATTGGGACTCAGAAAAAGGAACATTTTGTGGAAACTGGAATATGGAAATATCGGGAATATTTTTATGGAGATTGGAATTGTGGGAATTCTTGGAACTTTGGAATATTTCAATTATTTGGGTATTTTGGAAATTGGGAACTCGGGGATATTTTACGGATTCAGGAATTTGGGGAAAGCTTCGGATAAAACAAATAATTAGAATATTGGAGTCAAAGGGATTTTGGGATGAAACGACTATTCAGAATATTGAGGATTTGGATTTTATTCGATAAAATCAAAGGGGAAAAATAATGGATATTCGCTGTCACAGCCCTAGATTTAATTTCAGGAGATAATTTACAAGAAACAAAAAATGTAATATGACTAAATATGTATAGATAAAAGTTTGACATAAAAATATAGAGATAAATAAATTAAGTACCATTTCATGTGCAGGCTTTCTTTTGAATTGTTTTTGGATCTTAAAGTGCACTTTCATAATAGGATGCATATGCATTTATATAGTCTAAGGAATTTCTAAAAATGATTGGTCAAACATAAAATAATGAAAAAATTCCTGTAAACACTATCCCAAATAATTAATCCACTGTAAATTTTACATGATTTTATCACTTCAGTAAGTGCTCCAATAAAATCCCTCAAATCAGCTAGACTAGGGAGTTAGCTAAAAATGAATAGGTATGCTTCTAAAATTCACCAAATAAAAATTAAGATTAATTAGACAGAGCCCTTTTGCCAAAGTCTGTAACAACATGAACCCTACCACCAGTAATTTTTTCTTAATTTAATTCCCAAAGAAATCACATAAAATAATAAGAGCAAATCCCTAGGGACATAAATTGCACTGCAGAAAAACTGGGCCAGCATGCCTACTTTGCGATTTCACCACAGATTAGCCAGACCACTTCTAACCCTGAAAATTGGTCAGCAGGTTAAACACATCTTTCTCTACCTCCAATAATTTTCCCATAATTTATGCTCCTCATTAACCTAGTAAAACAGTAATACCAAGACTGCATGTTGGACAGCTCACAAGACTTAGCTTCTAGAGGTTTCTCCTCTCTGAAGTCACTGACCAGTGGGACCCACAAGACCTTGGCCCACTTGTAAGCCATAGCACAGCATGGGACAGTGTGTTGCACCAAAAAATTCACCCACACCTGTCTCTTCTCCCTAGGTTTCCCCTTCATGGACCCACTGGTCATAGACTAAATCTAGCCAAATATGTGTAGAAAAGTGTTGTCTTACATGTGCGACCCACCATGAACACTGTAGCACTAGAGTAACTTAGCAACTACATGCCAAACGTGTCACTGCCTCCTTCTTCCTCTCCCTCACAGCACACAGAGGCATAGAGATGAGCTCAACCACCGGAAACCTCGACCTTTTCGCCTCAAATTTAGCCAGCCGAATCTCTTTCTCATCCTCTCCACGTTCCCACCGAGGAAACCGACGGAAATCCCAAGGATCACCGGTGGCAGCCACATCCTCCCTGCTGCCAAGAGTGTTTGACCGAGCTCGAGCTAGCTCCGGTGAGTTCCATCCCTTCTTGACCCCGGGAACGTGATCTACAAGCTTTGATCGTTCCATTTTTGCACTTAGCCGTCCCAGGTTTGCTGGCCGAAGTCACCGTGGCACCGCCGTGTTTTTTCTCTGCTCTGCAGAACTGCCGCCGTGACACCGTCGTCGTTTCGGCCGATCCAGTACACCACCGACCGAGCCAGCTCGCTAGCGTCGTCGCCTCGCCTCTAGAAGCCCGCTAACTGAAGGAATCGGACTGCGAAGCCCCAAGCAAGGAATCGGCCTCCGTCTTCCCCAAGTCCGGCCGCCTGCCGCTGCCGTCGATTTCTTTTTCTCTAGTGAGCCTCGCTTCGATTCCTTACACTGGAACCGCCTCTATGAAGTCCCTGACCGGTTAGACGCCTTACCTCAACCGCAGGACAGCGGAAGCAAGGCAATGACGCGACCCCAAAGGTTTCCACCGCCGCCGGACTAGTTCCGCCGTCGCCATTGCTGTCCCGGCTTCGCCAAGACCAGCACAAGCCTTGGTGAGCACCCTGGTACTCTATATAACCACATGCATGCATGGATTTGGAAAGAATCGAGCAGTAGCTCCTTTTTACATGCCATCCTGAGATGTTTCCCCACTTGCGCCGCCGCGGTGCCTAGCTCTGGCCACCGCCGGTGATGAGAAGACCATCGATGTGTTTGCCGTAAACTCCTCTTCTTTTTCTCTTTTGGCCACACCGGCAACCGAGCCGCCGTTCGCCGCCGGCGCCGGTGAATAGAGCCGGCAGTCCAATCTATCTGCGCCTCCCCTACTCTGTCTCTATGGTGCACTGGCCCCACCTGTAAGAGAAAAAGAGATAAAAGAAAATCCTAGAAAAACAAACATTTGATTTATTGCATAACTGGAAAATGGGTAAACTTCAAAAATTCATAAGTAATTAATTTTAACTCCTTTTTGAGTGAAACCAATTTTGTTAGTTCTGTAAATTTGTAAACTTTAATACTGTCAAATAAAATGTGACCACTTCTGTACAGAAAATATCTATAAAATAATATGAAGCAAAAGTAACTTATTTTGTGCCTAGGAATTTGGAATATTTCTATAAAATCCATTATAACTCCTTTTGAGGTGAACCAAATTTCTATGGATTCATAAAAATGATCTCTTAAATTTTGTAAAATAAAAAGTGAGAACTTCTGTGTAGGATTTTTCTCTAAAAATGGAAATATCTTTTATATACCTCTTAATAACCTAGAACTTTATAAATTTCTAGAAAATTCATCCTAACTGCTAAAAATATGAAACCACTTTTGTTTAACTCAGAAAATTGTAACCTTTACTGTGAACAATTTGTATTTGACAAAACTACCTCCCAAAATAGGCCTAAGTAGTTTCTAAACCCTTCTTTTTGACAAACTTGAGAAATTTATATCTAAATCTTTTTAAATCAAATTTCGGTGAACCAAATTTTGTTGGAACCAGTAGGTTATGCTCTTTTATATAAAAATATATGCCTTCTTGAAATCTTAATAGAAAATGTCAGTCAAATATAATAACTTAAGGTTACAATATAAATAATTGCAAAACTGCCATTTTCAGCCTTCCTATCTTGTTATTTTTGTATCTCCCAATCTAGAGATGCAAATGACTTGGTTCTTTCTCCTAAAATCTTGTTAGGACATGCCCTACCTACTGTATTTATCTCATAATTAATTGATCATTTCTGCATAGACATGTTTAATTGCTTCTTATTTGCATATTCGCTTTTTATCGGTAGATTCAGACAATTCGGAGTACGTGGAGCAAGAACCAGAAATTGAGTGTGACCACTCACTGCAACAAGGCAAGCATCTATGCAAGCATCTAAGCATATTGAACCCATATTTTCAATAAATTGATTTGTTTGTGAAAGCAATATCTATATGCATGTTACGGTCTATTTAAAATGGGAAAACGGGTAGAGTCAAGATTACCCAATTGTATGCATTTCCATTCCTTGGTTGTTGATTCCATGTTTATACCTTGTCACCCCTAGTTAAGGACTTTGGGATGCTTTTATTTTATCGAATGCTTAGCCATGCTTATTTCTAGACCTAGAAAAAAATCCGATAGATGGAGCTATCGGTTCAAAACTAGTTTAATCCGAATGGATGGGTTAAAATCTGAAAAGAATAACTTCTGATTTATAATTAAGAATATGTTTGACTTGGACGGATGATAGGGCGATGACGGGATGGTGTTTCCCCGATGCACGTAGCTCCGTCTGGGTCGTTAAGGACCGGACATGTTGACGTCTATTCAAGCACCCCACGTACTTCCACATGCCAGGAATGGGATGGCTTAACTAAGTAACATGGGAGGCTGTGGCCATCTATGCCCGTCCGTCAGTCGTGAGGATGGTTTTTCCTTTGGAGGGCCTCGAGCGCGCTTGGTTTTGGCCGGAGGTGCCTCCCGCAACAGTGAGCCTGCCTTAGTCACCACACACGCTGTTTAGGTGGTTGGAGCTAAGCGTGCAAAAGGTTGTGTTGTGACCTCTAGTCCGCACTCAATGTGTAGAGTGTGGGTACCGGTAGGTACGGATCAAACTAGAGTGTAGCCGTTTGGCTTCTATGACATCATGTGGGTAAAGATGTACACTTCTGATCAGAGTAAGAACTATTCGAATAGCCGTGTCCACGGTTACAGGACGATCGCTTGATGTGTTAGTTACTCATGTTAGCATCCAACTTGGGATATGTGGTTATGGGATTATGTTGTTATACCATGACTTAGGATAGTCATGGATGGATAGGTTTGTATAAGAGGCTTGATGTTAAATCTGGCTTGGTTTTAGCCATGAAAGGTGGTATGCCTGTGTAGCATAATTATTTTGGGCAATGGTGGCCCATTGTTGATGTTAAAGCATGGGATTGTGCTCATTTTTACTTCCATTTCAGAACTATAAGCTTGCTGTCCTAAATTTTCAGATTGAGCTATTTCACAGTTGCTTATGTTTTAAATGTATTACTTGCTCAATAAAATCAGCTTTATGCAAAAATCACATCGACATAGCCATACTCCTTGATGTAGAGACTAGCATTACCCCTTTGTTCTATTATTATTGTGTAAGCCTAGCTGAGTACTTGTTGTACTCACGCTGCATATCTTTCAGGTGAGGATATCGACGACATTGATGTGATCTACTATTATCCCGCCGAGGGTGGCGAGGATAATGTGTAGTTGAAGTTATGCTCTATCCCCAGTCGGTTGCCCTGTGGTTTGGTAATGGCACCACTGGTTTATCTTTTATGTTTATATTTTTCCGCTGCTATCTTTTGGGTTACTTTGTGATGAATTAGGGTGTGAGCCCTCTATGTAATATATATAACTCTGCTGCTCGTGTATATATATATTACATAGAGGGTGTGAGCCCTCTATGTAATATATATAACTCCGCTGTTTAGGGTGGGTTTTGCTTAGATTATTCTGTCTTTGAACCGTTTTGCCGTTTATCAGTTTGTGAGACCCCAACTTCGAGAGTATAATCATTCATCTGCAAGTTGAGTTGCAATCTTCCTTGTTCTTACTTGTGTTCTTCGATTCACATGTAGGGATTAGGCTTCATGGCGAGGTCAACTGGGCAGCACACGGTTGATAACAAGAGGAGTCGTGATGCTACGATTGCAGGGTTCGGGTCTTGGTGATCAGAAGCCGGATCGTGAGTGTCAATTCTCCACCAAATTGAGAGTTATCCTTACCTAACGGAAGATTGGGCACCCCGTTGCCATCAATGTCCCTAGCTATTGCCTCCGCGGTTGGCCTTACCTAGCTGACTAGCTCCAGTGCTTCTTCAGGAGTTGTCCCCTCAGCAAAACCCTTAGCAATGGCCTCGATGTCTACCCTAGGATAGATCAATTTGGTCATGGTGAGTGCTTGGCCGACACCGATAGCTACACGCTCATCCGAGTACTTCTTCAAGGTACTCGGGGCTTCACTTAGGCATTCGTGCACTTGGGTGATGGTACTAGAACTGGTCCCTGGATAATGAGGCTGCATGATGTTTAGGAGCCCCTTCACGGATTCAACAAGGACTTCCCGTGACTCCTTGATCATATTAATTTCCTCTGTGAAGGCACCAAACTGAATCTGGGCGTTGGCCTTCGAAGCTATTCAGACACATCGACAAAGATATTAGTTAACCAAAACAAGCAGTCAGAGCAACAAGCAGTCGGGCTAAGATCATGGTCAAGCAGGAGACTTACTGACATAGTTGGCCTCCACTTTGGCTTTGGCCTTTTCCACTTCCTTCAGCTTTTTATCTTGTTTTTCCCTCTCCTTTGTCTAAGCTTTCAACTCAGCTTCGAGGGCTGCAAATTAAAACAGTTAAGAACTCAAGATTGCAGTCAAAACTCAACAAGGCAGTTGGGAATCAATAATGTTGGAGAAATCTACTCAAGAGGTCAATACAGAAGACTTACCTCTGATCTTTTCAGCTTGGGCCTAGTTTTCATCCCTGAGCTTGTCTACTGACCCCCTCAGCCACGTCTCCCTCTCTTGGCTGGTTCGCTCTAGGTCGGCCTTGGCTACCTGGAGCTGGCCCAGTTGTTGTAGCTGAGGGACGAGCTCGGTTAGGACTTTGTTCATCTACTCCAAGCGATCGACAATCTTCTGCTCAGCACAAACCAAGGGAAATTAGAGTCAAACAGCAGAATACCAGATCAACAGAAACTGTCAAGCACTCAACATGGCGACATTTGCTACATACCTGGACTCCCTTGGATGAAGCAATTGCAGCATACATAAGATTTCTGTGCTCTCTTAGTGCTGCTTGCTCGTCATGCTCATAGCTCTCTGCAACTCCCTCGGGGGTGACCCAATAAAACGTCCTTGGGAAGTTGGGCGGAGGGGCCTAGAGCTTAGGGAGATTTCATTCATCAGAAGACGATGATATCACTGGCGATGGGGTCCTAGCTTTGAACTCGGCAGCTGGAGGGGCTTTGGGGATCTTCTCAGGGGCTAGGGCAGTAGCTTCAGCATCCACTCCCAGTTGGCCGGCGCTGGTAATTTTGCTATCAGGATTGCTTCAGCTTCTGTAGCTGGGGCAGCCTCTGGCTCGGCAGGTGATATTAGTGGTTTTGGCTCGGTTGGGATGGGCTCTGTGGCAGGAGTTGCTGGCGTGGTCCCCTTGGGATCTATGTCAACTCGCTTCCTACACAATATGCTAAATATCAAGACACTACCACATCATTCAAGATTCTTAGAAGATTGAAGATATTCTTTATTACCTCTTAGAAGTCTTTTCCGTCCTGTTTCAATCTTTGTTTCCTATACCTAGAGTCCAGAAAAGCCACAAAAACAAAATTGGTAGTCGTAGGTTTTTCCCTGTCCTACAACCATGTTTAGCCTTTTGCATAATTCTGTTTGAGTCTGTAGTGTTGAGTTAGTGTCCTAGGTCGAGTTTGGTTGCTGGCTTAGATTGTGCTTGAGTCTAGTTCGTGATCCATCCGCCGCACCCCCACACACCCTAGACACCACCACCTGATCCCGAATCAGCCCCCACCAAAACACTGATACAGAGGACCTTCCTTGAAACAGCCATAACTTTCGCATACGAACTCAGAATTAGGCAAATAAATAATCTACGGACATCTACAAAAAAATTCCCATCCGCTTCTCCCCCACTTCGTCGGGTTGGTCAAAATCAGTTTTGCAAAATTCAGGCCAGAAAATTGGGTATTCGCATTTCAAAGTTCTACCACGAATTTTAAAGCACGCTCGTGTATTTCTATAGGCCACATCTTGTATCAGACTGAGCTACCACCTCCTGAGGTTGTTATTCCTGTGCTCCTAGTTGAGAAAAAAATATCAGAAAAATAAAAAAAGGTGTGAAAGAAGAGAAAAAAGAAAAAAAGAAAAGAAAAGGAGAGGAGCACATAGGACACACCAAGGAGCCAGCTGTGTATTGTTTTGTGCTATGTTTTTGCCTTGTTCTTATTTCCTTGCTGGTGCCCTTTATACTTGTCTATCTCCCTTGTTTCATCACCTCTGGTTTAGAACGCGTTTAGGCCAGCAACTAGGATAAGTGCTTTGGACATTTATTCAGCATTACTATCTGTTATTGAATTGTGTGCTACTAACATATATTGGCTTCCCAAGCTCCACATATATACTTCTGGTCAACACGGTCTCAACCCTTGCGATCGCTGGATCACGCCCTCAAGGTATCATGAACCAACCATTGGTTGAACCATCCTTTGCTCGCTAGTCTCAGAACCTTGTAAGAGCCTGGTAAGGTGCTTCCATTTGCGAGTGTCCACTATCCTTGCATAGTAGTAGTTGATAGGAATAATACGTTTGTGTTGTTGTTTCCTATTTTCTACTAACCATGGCAGGTGAGGTGAATGATTTTGCTGATTGCGCTTCAAAAGAGGAGATGATTAAGTTGGATCAGAAGATTGAGGAAAATGTGGCTGCCTTGAATGCTATGCGGGAAGACCTCCAGGCTATGGTGGGGAGCATTACCACCCTCACCAACAGCATCGAGCAGTTGGCTGCAAACCGTCACCCACCACCACTTGTTGACGATGACGGAGGTAATGAAGAAGAGGAAGCCAACAATAGTGACGCACGCGCTGCATTCCATAACAAGCGCCTACAACAACAACTTCGATTCAACCGGCAAGGTATGAGGGGTAACCGCCACCAAGGGTGAGGTAATGATGATCCTTTTGCTAAAGTTAAATTTACCCTGCCTTCATTTTCGGGAAAATATGACCTTGAAGCTTATTTGGATTGGGAGATGAGTGTAGAGTAGAAGTTTAATTCCCATCTAGTCCCTGAAATGCATAGGGTTAGGCAAGCTACAAGTGAGTTCAAGGATTTTGCTAAAATCTAGTGGCAAGAATTAGGTAATCTCAACTTACAACCTGATACATGGGATAGGTTAAAATAAGCCATGCGAAATAGATTTGTTCATCTTTTCTATCAATGTGACTTGTGTAAGAAACTGCAACATTTAGAACAAGGTACTATGTTTGTTCCGGAGTATTACACTGAGCTTCTGAAGAGCATGATTCGTTGTGGGGTAGTAGAGGATACAGAGGATAAAATCTGTTGTTTTTATGGTGGTTTGAGGCGTGAAATTCAGGATATTGTTGATTATAAGGAATATAGTACTGTCAATTATTTGTTCCAGCTTGCTATGCTTGTAGAGGAAGAATTGCAGGGACGTCAATAGAGGAATCAGAGCAACTTTGGCGTTTCCTTCACTCCACGAACAACGGCAACCGTAGGATCGACTAAGTTGTTCCCTTCTTCGTGTAATCGTACAGCGCCACCTCTAGTGAGCACATGTTCTTCCCCTGCCGCTGCTGCTGTAGCAGCGCCGTCACCACCGCCGTCCTCAGGTAAAACTTCTATGCAGGTATCTGATAAGAAAGACATAGAGAAAGAAGAGCCACCTGTTGTTCTATGCATGTTTCAAGATGGTTTAATTAAGAGTGCACCTACAGTTTTTGAAAATGAGAACAAAGGTAACGGAAATGGTGCTACATTCACTCAAGGTATGGACAATTCTGATGTGCCATATATGTCCACTAATCATGTTAGTTTAGAGCAATCACTAGTGGAATCGTGTGTTAAATTACCTTTGTCACATGATGATTTGGTTCCTATTTCTTGTGATAAAGAAGAGTTGTGCAATGCTTCACTTATATCTATGCCACAACTAGTAAATGAACATGTTAGTAATGTTGTTGAACCACCATGTGCTGATTTTAGACATGTTGTTCACATTGCTTGTGAGAATGAAGAGCTTAGATTGCTATCTTCTTTAAATACTTGGGGCTATATTCAATTTGATGATCTTTGTCCACTCAATTGTTTAGAGAAGAAATTACTTGCTAGATCTGATTTGCCATGTCCTGCTCATGTGATTTTTTATGTTATTGGCAATTATGATAATAAAGGAGAATATAATGTGCATAGAGTATACATTTGTTCAAATTTCAATATACCTCCTTTTCATAACAACATGTCTTGTCTAGAGGACTGCATGAGTATAAATAATTCTCTATCTAGTTCCTCTAGTTGTTTAAATGAGTTGTAGGTTGGTTTCCAAGAAGGGGAGTGTTGTGAGCTGCACGATACTATAAAGTGTTCTCCATATTTAAAAATTTCAGAATCCAACCATATGCATAACAGTACCTCACCCTATGTTGTGAAAGATAAAGATATGTTCATCAGGTTTAATGACAAGGTGAAACCACGGACGGTTTCCAATCAAGAAAGGGAGGATGATGAGGACATCACTAGCTTGGTTATGACCATAGCTACCTTATGTATTTATCAACCAAAGGTGCATGCTTTCTACATAAGATTTATGTGTTATATATTTGAATAGTCGTTACTGCACCATGAGTTTTGTGTATTTTCGTTTGCAGAGATACTTGCTTCGATGAAGGTAAAGAGACCGAGCACAAGGAACGCATGGATGATCAAAGAAGTTGATTGGGGACCAAACAAAGACCTTACCCAAGTCTACTCCTACATCACCACGTCACTTTTGGTCCATAGAAGGCAAGAGATAAAGTTCTATATGTTTTGGATTCGGATTTGGGCTTCCTGATAGCATCAACTTCAAACGGACCTAGCCACTGATCTAGAAGGACTTTTGGGGCACATGAGTACTTGTTGTAAAGCTTATGGAGTCTACTTTTAGATGGTTTTGGTTCCACATCAAAATTCCTCCTGAGCTATCCAGAATCATCGAAATAAGACATGTACCTCTTCTAGTCCAAATCTGTTTTGGGCCTTTGGGCTTTGTATTTGTGTCATGGGCTAAACCCATGAGGAGTGCGCCCCTCCCTAACCCTTGGACGTCCTAACTCATATATATTCAGTAGCCGCCACCGTTTAGAGTGTGTTTTGCTTAGATTAATCTGTCTTTGAACAGTTTCGCCGTTTATCGGTTTGTGAGACCCCAACTTCGAGAGTATAATCATTCATCTGCAAATGAGTTGCAATCTTTCTTCCTCTTGCTTGTGTTCTTTGATTCGCATGCAGGGATTAGCCTTCGTGGCGAGGTCAACCGGGCAGCGCACGGTTGATAACAAGAGGAGACATGGTGCTGCGATTGCAGGATTCGGGTCTTGGTGATCAGAAGCCGGATCGTGAGTGTCAATTCTCCACCAAATCGAGAGTTATCCTTACCTAACAGAAGATTGGGCACCCCCTTGCCATCACATGGCCTCTACAGTAGCCCCTGAGACCTTCATAGTTGAGTCCCAACTGGTGTCGAGTGCTCATCCTCCTTGGTGAAGATTTCCCGACTGCCGTGCTCCCGAGTACCCAACGTCTGACTACCTCTTCTCCAAGTCCCGCTTCATATCAACTGGCAATGAGGCTACGAAGGGCTTCGTAGAAAAATATGAATAGTGTGCGCCGAGTAGGCACACCTATTAGGTGTAGCCCCCGACTTTGTGCTTAATTATGAAACAATTAAACATAGTGTCAAAGATGTTTAACCTTTAAGCCTTTTTCGACAAGTATACTACCCAGAAACTAGACTCTTCAGCATTATGTTAGCTGGAAGTATTTTTGCTCAAGGCAATTTTGGCTAAGCATGTAAGCCGAGTACCACTTCATGCATTTTTAACCCAATATGTGGTCAGATGTTCATGAGAGATACCTGCATCCCCAATTTTAATGGAGATCAGCTGTTGATCCTTATAAGAATATATCTTTAATACTTGTTAAATAATGCAAATATCTGAACACATGTGTCTAGCAATTAGGCTTAACATGACGCATATCTGATTATTTAATCGGTTTCTAAAAAATAGCATCTGCACTGTGATTTTAACACAGTCAGCAATCGGCCCAATAGGGCATGCCATTTAGAAACATATCTTACAACCCATCAACAAGCTAGTCGGCCTAGGCTCACTAACCTGATTCAAGCCTTATAAAATGGTGGGAGAGAGAAAAGATTCCCCTTTCTTTCCCATCCAGCTAAATCGCTTCAGCTCCTAAATCCGCGCCCAAACTTTGCGCTCTCCACCTTGCTAGGGTTCTTCACTTCTTGCGCCCCCCACTTGAGACCCTCCGAGCTCCGTTCCGCCGCACCAATCCACAAGCTCCACAAGCCTTTCCGTTAGATCCCTTCCTCTCTAGCAATGCCGAGGGCACCGTTTGAGATCCCTGAGATGACAGCCGGAGTTTGGCCGATGTTGAATTGCAGTCCCGTGAAGTTAAAGCTCCTGGAGAAACGGATGATCTTGCAGTAGCAGGAGGTCATCCACTGGCACACCGCCGAGGGGGAATCCATTCCAGTCCCCAAACCTGGTGAAACTATTGTATTCACCTCGTTGTTCAACTGCGGCTTGGCCCTCCCCTCTTTGGATTTCCTTCGCCAACTCCTTGCTTTTTATCAGATTGAGTTGGTGAATCTCAATCACAACTCAATCCTTCATATTTCTATCTTCGCCATCCTCTGCAAATCGTTTCTAAGGGTCAAGCCCCATCTCAATCTCTTTCGATATCTCTTTCACATCAAGCCCCAACCCTCCAAAAATAAGATCCAGACCATTGGGGGGCAGGCCTTCAACTCAGAAATGAGATGAAAAGAACCTACCTCAACATCCCCCTGAAGACCTCCCTCAAGGGATGGCACCGAGAGTGGTTTTATTACTCAAATCTTGAACCCTCTTTGCCCCCTTTCTCTGGTTCTCCTCCAACTATCCTGCCCAGCTGGTCCTCCATGCCAAAACACGAAGAAACGGGGCAAGTATACCAGCTGATGAAGAAGATCGACCTCCTAAAGGGCACAGGCTTGACAGGTCCATGGGTTAGCAGGATAAGGATGACCCCAACCGGGAGTATCCTCACGTCGTTGACAAGGGCAAGGTAACCGACACCTTGTTAGGCTTCTCCGTCAATGGGGTTGTGGAGACCGAGGATGAGGAGCGAGCCCCCAAGCCCTACTGCAAGGGCAGGCCCCGGCCAAAGGTAATCTTGTTGTTGCTTGACTTGATATCCATTTGTGATGAGTGTTACGAATGTCAGTCCAACTCCGCAATGTATGATGGATGTTGTCCAAATATTTGCAGGACTATGACGAGTTTGACAATGACTCCTAGGACCAGTCAGCCGTGAGGTCAAAGAAATGCCCGGCCAGCCCATCTGCCGCCCAGCCCAGCCCCAAGAGGGCTGGGAAAAGACTAGTAGAGGACCAGGGGAAGAAGAAGGGCATGCTAAGTATGGCACAGGGGAGCCTAAAGATCAAAGACCCCAACAGCACAGCCCCCAGGCTGCCAAGCCCAAGACCAGCTCTGCCGAGTGCCTCGACCCCCCAGTTGATCACGTCAATCACTACACCGGCTAGGGTCAGCCCGCCACCGCCGACTGCCATGCTAACAAGCCCAATAGCCGGCAGCTCGCCGCCGCCAAGTAGGCCGTCGAGCCCCTCGCCGACTTCCTCCGGAGCACCATTATGGAAGTTTAAGATTTCCAAGAGGTAATAGAAAATGTTCAATCTTCTTGAGAAACTTGAATGCCATCATAATGTCTTGATTTCTATAGGAAGCGAAGTGACATAGACCCCAAGGGGACTGCGCCACCAACCCCCACTACGGAGCCTGTCCTGGCTGAACCAGAGCAAGCAATGCCACAGGTTGAGCCAGAGGCCACCCCAGCTATTGAGGCTGAAGCAATCCTGACAGCTGAGCCACCAGCACCAGCCAGCCAGGACATCATAGTTGAAGTCGTAGCTCTAGCCCCTGAGCCAATCCCAGAAGCCCTTGCAACAGTTGAACTGAGGCCCAGAACTCCATCGCCAGTTCTATCTTCATCTTTTGAAGAAAATGCACTCCCTAGGCTCGAAGCTCCTCCTCCATACTTCCCCAAAGCATTCTACTGGGTTTCTCCAGAAGGGATTGCAGAGAGCTTTGAGCACGACGAGCAAGCAGCCCTGAGAGAAAGGACAAATCTGATGTATCCTACAATCACTGCGTCGAAGGGGATCCAGGTACATAGTCAATCCTGCTATGTTTGTCGATTGATAATTTTTCTAAATCTTGTACTCTACTTGCTGATTTTGATTGACTTCGGTATGTCTTGAGCAGAAGGTTGTCGACCGATCTGAAAAGATGGGCAAGGTTCTAACCGAGCTCGCCCCTCAGCTGCTCTAGCTTGCCAGCTCTAGGTGGCCAAAGACGACCTAGAGCGGACCAGCCAAGAAAGGGAGACTTGGCTGAGGGGAGCTTTGGACAAGCTCAGGGATGAAAATTGGGCCCAAGCCGAGAAGATAAGAAGTAAGTCTCCTTTTTGTTGTCTTCCCGAATGAATCCCGAGCACACTTCTCTGCATTATCGAGTCTTGACTGTCTTATGTTGTAGACCTTGAGTCTGAGCTCAGCGCCTAGACCAAGGAGAAAGAACACCTTGAGAAGAAGTTGAAGGAAGTCGAAAAGGCCAAGGCGAAGGTGGAGGCCGACTACGCCAGTAAGTTTCCTGCCCAACTATAAATTGGCTCGAACTGCTTGTTCCAGTGAACTGATATGCTTGTTGATGTGTGGGCAGCGTCCAAGGCCAACTCGAAGACCCAATTCGGTACCTTTGCGGAGGAAAGCAAGATCATCAAGGGATCATGGAAGATCATCGTTGACTCTGTGAAGATTTTCCTTGACATCATTTAGCCACACCACCCCGGGTCCAGCTCCAGCTTGATCACCCAAGTAGCAGAACGCCTAAGTGAAGCTCCGAGTATCTGGAAGAAGTACTCAGATGAGCGCGTTGCAGTAGGAATCGCCCAGGCACTTGCCATGACAAAGTCGCTCTACCCCAGGGTAGATACCGAGGCCATCGATGAGGGCTTTGCCGAGGGGACGACCCTAGAGGAAGGCATGGAGCTGGTAAGCCAGGTGAGGGCAACCGCAGAGGCCATAGCTTGGGACCTGGTGATGTAAACATGAAACAATTATGCAGTCGGTGTCCACCAATGAACAAATGTAACTGCTGTAAATATTTTGCTAATGTTTGCTAAATTTTTCTGAGTACTTGTCTATTCTGAATCGTCATTAGTTTTACCCGACTAGGTAGTTTACACCGAGTGGTTCGAGATAAACTTAGGAAAAGCGTTCACCTCACAAAGCTATACTCGGGCAAACTTAGCATAATCATTGTAGAACTTCATGACTCAGATTATACAAGCTTGGATTTTATTAACAAAAGCAAGGCATGTAATACATGTAGCCCCTGACTCACTACTCGGCTGAGACAAGCGATGTAGTGAGTCAGAGAAAAAAATTTTATTCATATATATAAAGAAAATACAAGACTCAGGTATAGAAAGGACGTAACTGTTCTATATTCCATGAGTTGTTGACTAGGACACCGTCTTTTGTCTTCAGTCGGTAGGCGCCCGGACGTGTTACCTCAGCGATAATGAACGGCCCCCCAAAATGGAGATAATTTATGCCTGTCTTTGGTGGTTTGAATTTTTCTCAAGATGAGATCTCCCACCAAAAAGGTGTGGCCATGAATATTCTGACTGCGACAACGAGCAGGCCTTGAAGATACCTTGCTGACTGGATGGTTGCGATGTCCCTTGCTTCCTCCAACTGATCGAGTTCGACCAGTCGGCCTTCATTTGATTTATCTTCTGAGTGGGCCCGAACTCGCGGTGAGCTAAACTCGAACTTGGTTGGTAACATAGCCTCAGCACCATAGACTAGGAAGAAAGGGAATTGCCCTGTTGCCTGACTAACCGTGGTTATTAAAGACCAAAGAACAGACAGGGGTTCTTGTACACACCGCCTTGCATATGGTTGTAGTCGGTCGAATACCCTAGTCTTGATACCTTGTAAGACCATGCTGTTAGCATGCTCGACCTGCCCGTTGCTTCGTGGGTGTGCCACAGAAACATAACAGATCTTGATGCCAAAGTCATCACAGAAATCTTGAAAAAGCCGCCAGTGAATAGAGTGTCGTTGTCCGTTATAATGCTATTGGGAACTCCAAATTGGTATAAAATTCTCATGATGAAGTCTTTTGCCCTTACCGCTGTTATGGTAGCAACGGGTTTTGCCTCAATCCACTTTATGAATTTGTTCACTGTGATGAACAAGTGTGTGAACCCTCTTGGCACTTGTTTGAATGGCCTGACCATGTCAAGCCCCCAAACTGAAAGGGGCCAGGAGATTGGAATTGTTTGAAGTTCTTGAGCTGGAAGATGTGTTTGCCAGGCAAAGAACTGGCATCCCTCGCATGTCCGAACTATGTCTTTAGCGTCTGTTATCGCAGTTGGCCAGAAGAAACCCTACCTGTAAGCCTTTCCGATTAACGTCCTGGATGCAGTGTTGTTGCCACAGATACCCGAGTGGATCGTTTGCAGAATCCGCTTGCCCTCCTCAGGTGTGGTGTAGCGCATGAGGACTCCGGATGCACTTTGATGGTACAGGTCTTCTCCGTCTACAAGGAAACATTTGCTTTGACGTCTGATTCGCTCGGCTTCACTACGATCTCCTGGGAGTTCATCATCCAAAAGGAATCTAATGATTGGAGTCCGCCAATCTTGAGAGATAATTAGCACTTCATTTGTTGCTGAGATAGGTTTAGCCCCCGATTTCTTGAGCACCGGTTTTTTCTTGACTGATGGCTCCAATAATTACTCAACAAAAACTCCAGTTGGGAGCACTTCTTGTTTGGATCCCATGTTGGCCAATTGTCTGCAGCTTCATTGAATTGGCGTAGCACATGTGTTATTTCCAGCCCGTCGAATTTGTTTTCAAGTTTTTGCACCTCTTGACAATATGCCGCCATGCTATCATCGAGACATGTCAAGTCTTTCATGACTTGGTTGACCACAAGTTGAGAATCCCCGCGTACTACCGGTCGGCGAATACCGAATGATATGGCGATGCAGAGTTCGCAGATGAGTGTGGAGGCCATGGGCCCCGGGTACCTCATTACCAGTACATGGGCCACTCGGATAGAGGATGGGCCGGACCATGTAATTAGAGATAGGATAGCACCCGGCAGGCTATACCTTGTATAATAAGGAAACATAGTCTTAGTCAGATAGGATTCTATCTCTAAGAAGGAAATCCCTTGGTCGTATCCGACTGGGATCCTTATCATGTACCCCTATCCCCTAGTATATAAAGGGAGGCAGGGCGCCCTTCAGAGCAAGAACAACTAGATCATCGGTCTACATACACCTCAGAGGAATAACACCTCAACTGGACGTAGGGTATTACCTCACCTTAAGGGCCTGAACCAGTATAATTCTCTTGTGTTCCTCTGCAGTCCACCGAATTCACTCTCACCGAGTAGCCCCATAGTCTTATTGCTGGTGCAAAGCATCGACAATTGGTGCGCCAGGTAGGGGCCTCTGGCGAATTTCTCATCTAAAGATTCGATGGATTCAATCAACGGAGTCGACAGCGACAAGTTCTCCCCCGGAGATGCAATTACCTTCGGGAGCTTAGACTTCATCGCCAATCAACTCAGCGATCTCACCTTGGTTGAGGCAGATCCAATCTTGCCGACCGAGGAACCAGCCGATGTTGCGCCAGTCGGCACCCAGGACACCGCCATCCTCTTCGACGATTTTCTGCAGCAGTCCTTTACGTCGCCGAGCATCAGGACAACCCTCTCCTTCGGCGTCCGACTTGCGCTAGGCCTTGAGCCAGCCCGGGTTGGGCCGAGAAGGGGAGAGGTCGTTAATCTCCCTCACAGCTCCGGCGACGCTGCGCATCAAAATCCGGCGCAGCAGACCCGATCCCTAGCAGTTCAGTTTGGACACGGCCAAGCGCCATTTCAGATTGGATCTAGAGAGGTCGGAGTCGTTCTCACTCCGATAAATTACTCGGAGTCCGACACTAAGTCGGATAGCGGTTCGAGCACCAGCTCGGACTTCAATTCTGCAAGCTTCCCTCTCTCCCGCGAGATCTTCATGGCATCAACACCACCCTCCGAGGTACGCCGACTACAAGAGGAGCAACAAGAGGAGGCACGCCGATTACAACAAGAGGAGGCCAACCGCGAAGCCCGCAACAATGAGCTGCGCCAGGCTGGGCGAGTCGCTCAGCAACAGATCCTCCAAACCAAGATTGGCGACCACGACGTCTTTGTCACACCACAATAGAACATTGTGGCCGCAGCGACTCTGCTGGACACACTCCAGCTCGGGGCCGATCACCAGGCCACCCCAACTATCGCCAAAATCAAAGCGATGATCACAGCTGCTGCTTGTCAGCAGCAACAGCAGTCGGGCGACATTGCCATACCGACCAACAGGTCGGGCTCTCCGGCGGCAGGCTCATCTGCATCAGCACGACGCTGGGCGGCCGGCTCCAGTCGGCAACGCGAAGAGTCCCGGCAAACAACGCTCGGTAATACCAATAATGACAACCGGCGGCGTCGCCAGTACAATCGCCGACCCAATCAGGACCTCCAAGTTCGACTGCACCGAGACCTTCGTCACACCATAAACGCCCGACGCGAAGAACGCAAAGAAGATGAACGCCGCCGACTGGAAGACGAAAACGAGCGCTTCGGCATCCACCACGAGCGACTACATCGCCAAGATCGGAGTCGGAGCCCTCACGAAGAGGAAGGCATCCCAGCCTTCACTCGGGAGCTACAGGACGTCTTGTGGCCGACTGGCTTTAAGCCCACCGGGATCGAAAAGTACGACGGCAAGACAAACCCAGAGTCCTGGCTTACCGTTTACACCCTGGCAGTTCGAGTTGCTGGGGGCGACAGCAGAGTCATGGCTAACTACCTCCCAGTCGCGCTAGCCGACTCGGCGAGGACATGGCTGACAGGCCTCCCGAGGCGGTCGATCGGTTCCTGGGGACAACTCAGGGAGCGGTTCATCGCTAATTTCCAAGGGACCTACGACAGACCCGCTTCGGAGCATGATCTTTATCAACTGCACCAGAAGAAAAATGAGTCTTTGCGCGAATTCATCAAAAGGTTTTCCGAGAAGCACAACCAAATCCAGGTATAGTTGCTGCTAGAGAAGATCGATGCGCTGAAGAACATGGGCTGACCAGGCCCTGGGTGGCTAGGACCTTCTAGAATCGCCGGATTCAACCTCTGAAGGCCAGGAGTCATCTTGGCTATGTTTATGAGGGGAAGATAGGCCCGGCCTACGGTAATATTTCGTTTCCTCATCAGCTTTGATGCTTGTCTGTGATGTGTAGTTTGAATGTTGTCCAATTGAACTTTCTTGAATGCTTGGTGCTTGCAGGAATTCGCCGAGTTCGCCTCTAACTTACTCGGCCGGCTGGCCAGTGAGTTTAGAAAGCGGCCGGCCAGCCCCTCTTCAGCCCAACCCAGCCCCAAGAGGGTTGGGAAGCGACTAATGACGGACTAGGCCAAGAAAACGAGCATGCTGAGAAAGGCATCAGGTGGTTCGATGATCAAAGACCCCAGCAGCACAGCCCTCGGACCAACCAGCCCTAGGACTACACCACCGACTTCCACTACGCCTCAGTCGGCCACACCTAGTGCAGTGCCGATTGGGCCAAGCTCTGCACCGTCGACTGCCGTGCCCCCAAGGTCGACATCCAGCGATACTCCGCCGCCGAGTAGGCCTTCAGGCCCCTCGCTGACTACCTCCACCCCTAGCGCACAAGGGTGAAGATTTAAGACTTCCAGAAGGTATGAAAAATCCTCAATCTTTAGAAAATCTTTAGTAGTTTTGCAACGTCTTGATTGCTGAATAACTCTGTAGAAAGCCAAGTGATGCTGATCCCAAGGGGACAGCGCCACCAACCCCCACAGCTGCTCCTAGCCCGACTGAGGCCATGATTGCAGAGCCGCAGCCCAAGCCAAGTGTTGTCCTAGCCCTTGAGGTTTAGACAACCCACTCGGCTAGGCTACAGACTTCAACCAGTCGGGACACCATAGCCGACGTCCCAATTGCTAAACTTGCCGAAGACCTAGCACCGCCAGTTGATCCTAGGCCCAGGACTCCCTCTTCTCCACTCTCCTCATCCTCAGACGATGATGACTTCCCCAGGCTCGAAGCTCCTCCACCGAACCTCCCCCGGACATTCTATTGGGTCACACCGGAGGGGGACAAACAAACCTTCGAGTTGAACGAGAATGCCACCCAGAGGGAGTGAGTCAGTCTAATGGAGGCTGCTATCATAGTGTCGAGGAGTATCTAGGCACATAGTCCATCCAACCGTGCTTGCTGATTTATAGTTCTTGAAATCTTTCGCTGTTGCATCTTGCCTTGTCTGACTATGACACGACTTATGCAGCAACTGGTCGACCGATCCGAGAGGATGGGTAAGGTCCTTTCCCAACTTGCCCCTTAGCTCACTCAACTCCACCAGCTCCAGGTCACCAAAGACGACTTGGAGAAGACTAGCAAGGAGAGGGAGGAGTGGCTGAAAGACTCAGTGAACAAACTCAAGGATGAGAATTGGGAAAAGATAGGGACCATCAGAGGTATGTTTCCCCTTCTGTCCGAGTAAATCCAGTCATCTTCTCTGTTTTGTTGATCTTCAACTTCGTTTGGCTGTAGCTCTAGAGACAAATCTAAACAACCAGTCCCTAGAAATTGAACGCCTGAAGAAGGAGCTGAAGGAGCTCGAGAAGGCGAAATGCAAGGTTGACACCTAGTACGCAAGTAAGCTTCATATCTACTCTGGTACTCTATCCAACTAGATATCCAGATCTATTTATGTCTTCTCTTTTGTATGAGTAGCCTTCAAGACCAATGCGCAAACACAATTCGGCGCCTTTGCTGAGGAAATCAAAGTAGTGAAGGATTCGCGAGATTCCATATTGGATTCAGCGAAGACTTTACTTGACATCATGCAGCCAGGCAAGCTAGCTCCAGCTCAAGCTGCCCTACCCACGTGATACAACGCCTTCAGGACGCTCCAGCTATACTAAAGGAATTCGCCACAGTGCACGCCACCGTAGGGATCTCCCAGGCCTTAGCCATGACAAAGTCTCTCTACTTCTGAGTAGATATTGAGGCTATTGGCGAGGGATTTGCTAGGGCAATCGCCGAGGATCTGTCATTGTAAGGACAAACTTGTTTTAAGTAGTTGGTGTATGACAAGAACAATATGTAGATGCTGTAAATGCTTTTGATGTTTGTTGTTATATTTTGATGAGTACTTATTCCATCTTAGCCATTATTAGTTTTACCTAACTAGCTAGATTATACCGAGTGGTTTGAGTCCAACTTTTAAAAAAGCATTCACCTCATGAGACTATACTTGGGAAAACTTAGCATAATCGTGATAAAATGCCATCACTTTGACTAAATAAGGTCAACTTTATAAACAATAAAAGACATGTTATTATCATGTTGCCCCCGACTCACTACTTGGTTGAAACAAGCGGCGTAGTGAGTCAGAGTAACAAACTTTATTTACATTTAAAAGAATAACAATACTCATGTATAGAAAAGATGTAGCTGTTCTATGTTCCATGAGTAGTTGACTAGGACGCCGTCTTCTGTCTTTAGTCGGTCAGCACCCGGATATGTCACCTCAACGATAATGAACGACCCCTTCCATAAGGGAGATAATTTATGCCTGTCTTTAGTGGTTTGGATTTTTCTCAAAACGAGATCTGCCACCAAAAAGGCGAGGCCACAAACATTCCGACCGTGATAACGAGGCAGGCCTTTAAGATACCTTGCCAACTGGATAGTTGCGAAGTCCCTTGCTTCCTCCAACTGATCTAGCTCGACCAACAGGTCTTTATTTGACTTGTCTTCTGAGTGGGCCCGGACTCGCAGAGAGCCAAACTCCAACTCGGTTGGTAACATAGCCTCAGCACCATAGACTAGGAAGAAAGTTGATTGCCCTGTTGCCCGACTAACTGTGGTTCTTAAAGACTAGAGAATGGATGGAAGCTCTTGCACCCATCGCCCTGCATATGGTTGTAGTCAGTCGAATACCCTAGTCTTGATACCTTGTAAGACCATGCCGTTTGCACGCTCGACCTGCCCATTGCTTCGTGGGTGTGCCACAGAAGCATAACAGATCTTGATGCCAAAGTCGTTACAGAAATCTTGAAAATGCCGCTAGTGAACTGAGTGTCGTTGTCTGTTATGATCGGTTAGGAACTCCAAATCGGTATATGATACTCATGATGAAGTCTTTTTGCCCTTGCCGCTGTTATGGTAGCAACAGGTTTTGCCTCAATTCACTTTGTGAATTTATCCACTACGACAAACTAGTGTGTGAACCCCCATGGCGCTTTTTTGAATGGCCCAACCATGTCAAGCCCCCAAACTACAAAGGGCCAAGATATTAGAATTGTTTGTAATTCTTGAGGTGGTAGATGTGTTTGCCGAGCGAAGAACTAGCATCCCTCGCACGTCTGGACTATGTCCTTAGCGACAGTAACTGCAGTTGGCCAGAAGAATCCTTACATGTAAGCCTTTCCAGCTAACGTCCTTGATGCAGCATGGTTGCCACAGATGCCCAAGTGGATGGACTACAGAATCTGCTTGCCCTCCTCGGGTGTGACGTAACACATGAGGACTCTGGATGCGCTTCGATGATAGAGGTCTTCTCCAACTACAAGGAAACATTTGCTTCGATGTTTCATCCGCTCAGCTTCACTATGATCTTCTAGGAGAAATCTGATGATAGGAGTCCACCAATCCTGAGAGATGTTTAGCACTTCTGTTGTTGCCGGGGTAGGTTCAGCCCTCGACTGCTCGAGTACTGACTTCTTTTTGACTAATGGCTCCAATAATTGCTTGACAAAAATTCCACTTGGTACCACTTCTCGCTTGGATCCCATATTGGCTAACTCATCAGCAGCTTCGTTGTACTGGCATAGTACATGTGTAATCACTAGCCTGTCAAACTTGTTTTCTAGCTTCCGTATTTCTTGACAGTATGCTGCCATGTTGTCATCCAGACATGTCCAGTCTTTCATGACTTGGTTTACCATGAGTTGAGAATCCCCGCGAACAACCAGTCGGCGGATACAGAGTGATATGACGATGTGGAGCCCGTGGAGAAGTGCCTCGTACTCGACGACATTGCAAGATGCTAGAAAATGTATCTGAAGGACATATTTCAGTTTTTCTCCAGTGGGTGATGTCAGGACAACGCCAGCCCCTGCTCCGCCGATGCGTAGAGAACCGTCGATGTACATCATCTAGTATTCTAACTTGTCAATTGATGTAGCTGTCTGAACTTCTGTCCACTCGGCCACAAAGTTGGCAAGTGCTTGTGACTTGATTGATGTCTATGGCTAAAAGATGATGTCAAATGCCATCAACTCGAGCGCCCATTTAGTGGTTTTGCTAGTAGCCTCGTGGTTGTGTAGGATGTCCCCGAGTGGATACAATGTGACGATTGTAACTTGATGCGACTGAAAATAGTGCACCAACTTCCAGATAGTTATGAGCAAGCCATATAGCAGCTTACTGGACTTGGGGATATCTCATCTTGGATTCACCTAGGACTTCGTTAACAAAGTAGACTGGCCTTTGAACTTTCTGTATGTGGCCTAGATCTGCCTACTTGACGACCAACACTGTGCTGACTACCTATGTGGTTGCCGCCAGATACAACATAATTGGTTCCTGGGGCATAGGTGACGCCAACATGGGTGGTGACATGAGGAACTTCTTGAAGTCTTCAAAAGGTTGTTGGGCTTGTGGAGTCCATTGAAAATTGTCAACTTTCTTCAGTAATTTGAAAAAGGGCATACCCCGTTCGCTGAGATGGGAAACGAATCGGTTGAGTGCCACCATGCAGCCGGTCAGCTTCTGTACATCTTTCTGGCTAGTCGGGGGTGCCATTCTTATGATAGCATTGATTTTCTTTGGATTTGCCTCGATGCCTCGTTGCGATATGATAAAGCCAAGTAGCTTTCTCGATGGTACTCCGAAGACACACTTTTCTGGGTTTAGCTTCATCTTGAATCTCCGAAGGCTTTGAAAAGTTTCTTCCAAGTTGGCGATAAGGTCTTCCTTGACTTTGGTCTTGATCACCACGTCATCGACATAGGCCTCCACATTGCGCTCGAGTTGAGTGTGAAGACACCGCTGGATAGCACGTTGATACGTTGCACCAACATTTTTCAACCCGAACAGCATAGTGACATTGCAATATGCCCAAAATGGCGTGATAAAAGAAGTCTTCAGGCAGTCCTTCTCCTTTAGGCTGATTTGATAGTTTCACGAGTAACAGCCGAGAAAACTGAGTAATTCTCATCCCGCGGTTGAATCGACCACCTAATCTATCCTGGGTAGACCAAATGGGTCCTTGGGACACGCCTTGTTTAAGTCGGTATAGTCGACGCACATGCGCTATTTACCGTTCTTCTTTTGGACCAAGACTGGGTTTGCCAACCAATCTGGGTGGTTGACCTCTTTGATGAACCCAACTGCGAGGAGGTTGGTTATCTCTGCCTGAATAGCATCTTTGCGGTCTTGTCTGAGGCACCGTAGTCGTTGCTTGACTGGTTAGGTGTCTGACTTCACATTCAAGGAATGCTCGATCACCTCCCTTGGTACACCAGGCATGTCGAAAGGCTTCCAAGCAAATATATCCCTGTTTACTTGGAGGAAGGTGACGAGCGTGTCTTCCTATTTGGGGTTGAGTCCGATCCCGACAAGCACAGTCTTGGTGGGGTCGGAAGGGTCCAGGGGATCTTCTTTGTCTTTGAATCTGCTGAAATTCCAGACTTGGCTGCTTTCTTCGCCGGAACTTGATCGTCCTCGTTTGTAGTTGTTGCAGCTAGTTAGATATTGCTTCGTCTAACTGCCGCCTCATGAGATTGGGCCAGCTCGCAACTCTCCTTGTCACAGGTGAAGGCTTGCTTGACATCACTACGCAAAGAAAGTACTCCTGCTGTTTGTGGCATCTTGAGCACCATGTATGTATAATGAGGCACTACCATGAATTTGGCTAGTGCAGACCGTCCCAGTATAGCATGATATGTAGCCTCGAAGTGGGCAACCTCGATGCAGATGTTCTCGGGGTGGAAATTTTCCTGCGTGCCAAAAGTATCTGGCAGAGTGATCTGTCCGAGTGGAGTAGAAGATAGGCCGGGGATTACCCCCATGGAAGGGAGCTGTACTCGGCCGTAGCTCGGATCGAGGGATCTTCATCTCGTCGAGCATCTTGGCAAACAAGATGTTGAGAGCGCTTCCTCCATCAATTAGAACCTTCTTCAATTTGACACTTCTAATGACCAGATCTAGGATGAGTGGATAATGCCCCGGATGAGCTACTCGGTCGGGTGATCCACGCGGTCAAATGTGATTGCCGTCTCTGACCAACGGAGGTATTGAGGGGCGTCTGACGAGACCGAGTTAATCTCTCGGGCCGTTAGGTTCTGTTTTTGCTTGGACTCGTATGCGGATGGCCCTCCAAATATGTGATTGAGCTCAGCTTGGGGATCTTGATAATCGCCGGCTGCGCCTGAGTCTGGCTTGTCCTTGTTCTTGTTGTCACCAGACGTTGATGTCTGCTCGAAAGCAAACTTCTTGAGCATGAAGCAATTTTTAGCCGCATGCTTCCCCTTTGGGTGGAAACGGCATGGCCTGTTCATGACCTTCTGGTATTCGTCTGTCCTCGGCGGTCATGGTCAGCTCTGTTCAACAGTTGCCACAACGTTGTCCAACTTGCGTTTGTGTTTGCCAAACTTAGTTAGGGCTGCTTCGTCGGTGTCCTTCCACTCCTTCTGTCGGGGCTCCTTGTCATCTAGGGCCTTAGCAACAGCGTCGGTCGAGTCGGCGTATTTGTTCGCCATATCAAATAGAGCCTTGACAGAGCTTGGAGGCTTCCGAGTGAACTTAGCGATGAATGGGCTGTCGCTGACTCCCTTGCGGAAGGCAACAATGACAACCTCATCCTTGATCTTGGGTATCAAGTTCCTCTTCTCAAAGAACCGTTTGATGAAGTCGCGGAGGGACTCATTCTTCCTTTGGTGGCACTGGTATAGATAGTACTCGTAAGATGGCCTCTCGTACATTCCTTGGAAGTTTGCGACGAAGCGTTGACAGAGTTCCCACCAAGAGCCAATTGACCGCCTAGGAAACCCCATCAGCCAAGGCGACTAGCAGGTAGTTAGCCATGGCCTTGTGGTCGCCTCCAGCCACTCGTAATGCCAAGGTGTAGACTGTCAGCCAGGACTCTGGGTTGGTCTTCTCATCGTACTTCTCTATTCCAGTCAGCTTGAAGCCAGATGGCTAATTGACTTGCTGTAGCTTATGGGTGAACGCCGGCACTCCTTCATCTAGGTGAGAGCTCTGGCTCCAACTACGGCAATGGAATCACTCATGGTGAAGGCCAAAGTGCGTTGTTCCGATGCTCATCCTCCAGTCAACGGCGCTCATCCTCCTCGTGTTCTCAGAGTTGAGCGTTGATGTTGTAATGGAGATCCCGCCGTAGTCGTCCTCGGGCAACCTGGTTGTTGCAGCAGTCACCGTGATTGTGCCACCATCGGTCGTTGTTCTGATTACCAAGTGACGTCTGACGTGACTCCGAGTGATGCTGACCGGAGCTGGCTGCTCGGTGCCGTGCTAAAGCAGATGAAATCGCCGTGTCTCTAGACTGTTCTCACTAGTGGCATGCTGCAACGATGATCATTGCCTTGATCCTTGCAATCGTTGGGGTGGCCTGGTGGTCGGGCTTGAACTGCAAAGTGTCCAACAATGTGGCAGTGGCTATGATGTTCTGTTGTGGAGTCACGAAGACGTTGTGGTCGCCTACTCGGGTTTGGAGGATCTCTTGTTGAGCAGTCCGCCCAACCTTGCGCAGAATGTCATTACATGCATCATGCCCGGCTTGCAGGCATCGTGCGTCTTCCTCCTGTTACTCACGTAGTTGGTGAGCCTCCTCCTCTTGCTAGTCGCATAGTCGGCATGCATTTGGACGCCATGAAAACTTCACGTGGTGGAGAAAAGCTTGCCGAACTGTTGTCCGACTGTGAGTCGGAGTCAGAGTAATTTAGAGGGGTGATTACAACTCCAACCTCCCTAGATCCGATCTCGAGCGGCTCTGGGCCATATCCGAGTCGAACTCCAGGGGATTGGATCTACCGCATTGGAGTTAGATTGAAGTTATCCATGGCATTGCTAAGTCTACTAACCCGTTCTCAACTGGCTCAAGGCCGAGTCCAAGTCTAACATCGAGAGAAAGAGTTGTCCTTGGACTCATGGATCTTGGAAATCGCCATAGTAGGTCACCGAAGATAGCTGCAGCGTTGAGTAGGCCGACTGGAGCAAAGTCGGCTTGGTTCCCGACCGATGGGTCGAATCCAAGTCGGTCAGGGTGAGGTTGCCGAATTTGTCGGCGATGAATTGGAGGCTCCCGAAGCTGATTGTTTGCTCGGGGAAGAACTTGATGCCATTGACTCTAGTGGTGGGATCCATCAGGCTTGGTGAAGATGATCTCGACGAAGCCCCTACCTAGCGCGCCAA
This sequence comes from Oryza meyeriana var. granulata, assembly GCA_003991445.1. Lineage (NCBI taxonomy): Eukaryota > Viridiplantae > Streptophyta > Magnoliopsida > Poales > Poaceae > Oryza > Oryza meyeriana. Next base: position 97,925 of record RYFJ01002342.1, read on the forward strand.
CAGTCGATGCTTTGTATCGGCAATAATAATATGGGGCTACTCGTGAGACCTAAACTTGATGGATTGCAAAGGAACACAAAACAATTTATCCTGGTTAAGGCCCTCAAGGTGAGGTAATACCCTACTTCCAGCCGTGGTGTATTGCCTTTGAGGTTTCTCTGATGAGATTGGTTGTGTGTATATGTTCTGCCCTAGGGGCTCCTTCCCTCCCCTTATATACTGAGGAGGTAAGGTTACATGGTAGGAATCCCAGTCGGACTTGACCAAGGGACTTCCTTCTAGGAATACAACGTACCCGACTAGGACTATATCCCTTTCCTTATCATACAAGGTAATTTGCATCGAGTCCTGTTGTATCCCTAATTACAGGATCAGGCCCATCCTCTATCCGAGTGGCCACAAAGCTTCCCATGAGGTACCCGGGGCCCATGGCCTCCACATTTTGTTCTTTTCTTTGGTTATTACTAAAACTTGAGTCCGTTTTACCCAAGTCATGAAGTTTTATAACAACTGTGCTAAGTCTTGCTGAGTATAGTCTTATGGGACAAGCGCCTTTTGAAGTTGATCTCTACACGCTCGGCATAGATTGGCTAGTCGGGTAAAACTAATGATGGATAAGATAGAACATGCACTCAGCAAGATATCACAACAACCAAAAATATTTACAATACACACAAATTGTATAAGCCCTTCTCATACACCGACTACTTAAGAGTGTTTTCTCACAATGGCAGATCTTCAGTGATTGCCCAGCAGTCGGCCTAGCCTAGATTATTAGCTCTAAACCATCCTCCGGGGTCATTCCCTCAACAAATCCTTCACCAATTGCCTCAATATCTACTCCGGAGTAGAGAGATGTGGAGGCCATGGGCCCCGGGTATCTCATGGGAAGCATATGGGCCACTCGGACAGAGGATGGGCCTAACCTTGTAATTAGGGATATAGTAGAACTTGGCATACATAACCTTGTATGACAAGGAAAGGATATAGTCCTAGTCGGGCATGTTGTATTCCTAGAAGAAAATGCCTTGGTCGGAGTTCGACTAGGATTCCTACTCTGTAACCCTATCCCCCGGTATATAAAGGGAGGCAGGGTGCCCCCGAGGGCAGAAGAAGCATGAAATCTCACCAGAGAAACCTCAAAGGCAATACACCACAACTGGACGTAGGGTGTTACCTCATCTCGAGGGCCTGAACCAGTATAAATTGTTTGTGTTCCTTTGCAGTCCATCAAGTTTAGGTCTCACGAGTAGCCCCATATTATTATTGCCGATATAAAACATCGACAAGAGACTTTGTCATGGCCAATGTTTGGGAGATGCCCATGGTGACATGCTCATTGGCTAATTCCTTCAAAATGGCTAGAGCCTCTTGAAGACGTTGAACCAGTTGGGAGGGAGAGCTTGAGCTGGATCCGGCTTGGCCTAGCTGCATAATGTCTAATAAAGTCTTCGAAGAATCCACTATGGCATCCCATGAATCCTTTATCACCTTGATCTCTTCGGCAAAGGCATTGAACTGAGTCTTTGCATTGGTCTTAAGGCTGTTCATATAGAAGAGATACATAAGAAAGTTTGGATACCTAGTTGGGCAGAGTACATGAGCAGACATGCAACTTACTCGCATACTCGGTGTCGACCTTGGACTTTGCCTTTTTTAGCTCATTTAGCTCTTTCTTTAGGTGCTCAATTTCTAGGGACTGGTTGCTCAGATTTGTCTCGAGAGCTATAGCCAAACAAGATTGAAGATTAGAAACACAGAGAGGGTAACTGGAGTCACTTGGGTAGAAAGGAAATTTACCTCTAATGGTCCCAATTTTTTCCCACTGCTCATCCCACAGCATGTTGACTGAGTCCTTCAACTAGTCCTCCCTCTCCTTACTAGTCCACTCTAGCTCATCCTTCGTGGCCTGGAGCTGGTTAAGTTGAGTGATCTGGGGAGTGAGTTGGGTAAGAACCTTACTCATATTCTCAGACCGCTCAACGATATTTTGCACAAACAAGACAATAATCAGACAAAGTGAGTTACAGCCGAACAAGCTACAAGATCAGTCAATCAGCTTGAAGTTGAAAATACAGTTGGGTGAGTCACATACCTGGACCTGCCTCGAAGCTTTAATGGTGGCCTCCAACAGCTCGACTCGTTCCCTCCGGGCAGCCTCCTCGTTCAGTTCAAAGGTTTCCTCATTACCATCCTGGTTGACCCAATAAAACACCTGGGGGAGGTTTGGCGGAGGGGCTTCGAGTCTGGGGAGGTCACTATCTTTTGAGGAAGAGGACAATGGAGGAGAGGGGGCCCTGGGTCTAGGGCCTTCAAGGGGAGTTGGTTCTTTAGTGGACTCGGCAATCGGGGCTTCTGCTGCGCTTGTGCTATCCCAATTGGGTGAAGTCTGTCGCTGAGCCAAGGGTGCTATCTCAACCTCCGGGGCTGGAGCAGTGCTCGGCTTGGGCTTAGGATCTACTGGTGTCGATGTTTTACACCGGCAATATGATTATAGGGCTATTCGGCGAGGGGAAACTCAATGGATTGCAGAGGAACGCAAAGAGATTTTATACTGGTTCGGGCCCTCGATCTGAGGTAATACCCTATGTCTAGTTGTGGTGTTATTCCTCTGAGGAGTTGTGTCGATCAATGATCATCCGCCCTCATGGGGCGCCCTGCCTCCCCTTATATACTGGGGGACAAGGGTACAAGATAGGAATCCCAGCTGGATACAGCCAAGGGATTTCCTTCTTAGAGATATACTTTACCCGGCCAAGACTGTACATTCCTTATTATACAAGGCAAAGTCTACCGGATGCCACTATATCTCTAACTACAAGACTCGGCCCATCCTCTATCCGAGTGGCCCATATGCTTGTGGTGAGGTACCCGAGGCCCATGGCCTCCATAGTAGCCCCTGAGACCTTCATAGTTGAGTCACAGCTGATGCCGAGTGCTCATCCTCCACGGTGAAGATTGCCCGAGTGCGTTGCTCCCGAGTACTCTTTGTTTGAGTGCTTCTTCTTCCCGAGTCTTGCTTCATGTTAGCTAGCAGCGAGGCTATGAAGGGCTTCATGTAGATATATGAATAGTGTGCGCCGAATAGGCGCACCTATTAGGTGTAGCCCCTGACTTTGTGCTTAATTGTGAAGATAATTAAACATAAAGTCAAAGATCTTTAACCTGGAAGTCTTTCCCGAGTAGATTACTAGTGGTATATGAGACTCTTCGGTATCATGTCAACCGGAATATGATTTATAGTCTTGCCGAGTAGTATGCCACTCGTATATAGGACACTTCAGCTTCATGTCAGCTGGAAAAAAGGGTTTATAGTCTTTCCCGAGTGGCATCCCACTCAGAAGTTAAACGCATCAGCGTCATGTCAGCTGGAAAAGATATTTATAGTCTCTCCCAAGTAGTGCAGTACTCGGAAGTTAGACTCTTCAGTGTCATGTCGGCTGGAATAATGTTGCTTGTGGCAACTGGTGGCCAAGCATGTAGGCTGAGTACCACTTTATGAAAATGAATTCATTGCGTGGTCAGGTGTACTCGAGAAAGATACCTACATCCCCAATTTTATTGAAGACCAGCTTGTGATCCTTATAAGGATATATCCTCGAGACCTGGTGGATAAAACAGATACCCAAACATATATGTTTAGCAATTAGGCCTTCATAAAGCATACCTGTTTACCTCATCGGTTCCTATTAGTAGCACCAGCACTGCGATTTTAACACAGCCTGTGAGCGGCCCATTATGAGCGTGCTACTATAGAAACTCATATCTTGGTGGCCCAGTGCCGACTGTGTAAACCCAAGCCCATTAGTCGGAATCAGCTCTATAAAGGCAGAGGGAGAGAGAAAAAGATTCCTTCATCTTTCCCAAAGCGGCCAATCGTTTCATCTTCTGCCTCCGCACTGAAATTTCGCCTCCCGCTTCGCTAGGGTTCATTGCTGCTTGCTGTTCCCCACTAGAACTCGGGCGATTCCGATCCTTCTTGTCAATTCTAAGCCCCCAATCGCATTTCCCCCAAACTTCTCTGCCCCTATCATGGCGAGGGCCTCGAATCCTGCAGGTGCGTCAGAGAATGCCTGGCCGACTTCGGATTGCGGCTCAGTGAAGCTGAAGCTCCTAGAGAATCAATTGAAGCTACAAGGCCAAGGTGTTATCCACTGGCGTCTGGCCAAGGGTGAGTTAGTTCCAAACCCCCAATCCGGTGAAACTGTCGTCTTTGCCTCTTTTTTCGACCGGGGTTTGTTTCTTCCCTCTTCCACGTTCTTCCGCCATCTCCTTGACTTCTACGGGCTGGAGTTGGTGAATCTGAATCCCAACTCAATCCTTCAAATCTCCATATTCGTGACTCTTTGCGAGTTCTTCTTGGGTGTGGAACCCCACTTCAACTTCTTCAGACATCTGTTCCATGTTAAGCCCTAGCCCTCCAAGAATAATGTTCAGGTGATTGGGGGCTGGTCTTCAGTTGAGGGGTGAGAGGAAGAAAACATATATCGATCTTCCCTTGAAATCCTCCTTGAAAGGTTGGCATAAGGAGTGGTTCTACTGTTCTAATCTAGAACCCTCCCTGCCTCCGTTCACCGGCTCGCCACCAGTGGTCTCATCCAATTGGTCTTCAGATTCAACCTTCGAGGAGATGGGCCAAGTGCATCAATTGTTGGAGAAACTGGCGAAATTCAAGCGAGCCGGCTTAACTGGGCCCTGGGTGGCTAGGCGTTTTCTAAACCAGCGCATGCAGCCACTGAAGCTGAGGAGCGCATTCAGCTGGGATTACCAAGGGAAACATGACCCTGACCAAGAAAGCCACGAATCGCCTGACTAGCAGAAGGAAACTGAAACCTTATTCGGTTATTTCTCCAGCGGGGTAATCGAGACTGAGGACGCAAAACGCACCATCGCAGCTTATAACCACAATCAGGCCCGCCCCGAGGTAACCTTCGTCCTTCTCCTGTGATGAATGCCTGTGAACATGTGTTTGTAATTGCCCGACATTGTTTGATGTATGTTATTGAACTATTTGTAGTGGTGCGAGGAGTTTGATGATGACTCCCGCTCGTTGTCGGCCACCAAGTCGAAGAAGAGGCCGAGAAGCCCTTCCACCACCCAACCCGACTCCAAGAGAGCGGGGAAAAGGCCTGTTATAGACCAGGGCAAGAAGGTTGTGACGCCGAGTGTCGCGGCCGGGAGTCTGAGAATAAAGGACCCCACCGTCGTAGCACCTAGGGCATCGAGCCCTAGGCTGGGGCCAGTACGGCCAAGCTCGACCTCATTGAGCCCGGCAAGAATGCCGCCGAGTACGCGGTCAGAGCAAGCACCACCAAGTACCCGAGTGCCCGAGCCGGCCGCATCGTGAGCGGGGCCGACTTAGGCGACAACGCCGCCGCCGATTGCCACGCCGACTGGATTGACAGCCGGCCGCAGCATACCGCCAGGGCCTGGATCACCGGAAGGGAAGCTTAAGTTCTCCAAGAGATAAGTTGCTCCGGATCTTCTGAAAATCTTGTCTGGCATGGTGGTGCCGTGTTGACATCTGACTTGTTACGCAGGAAGCGAGCCGATATCGATCTCAAGGATGCCACTCCGGCCACTCCTGTTGTAGAACCAGCCCCAGCCGAGCCAGCGCCAGCGAGCGCACCTGCTGAGCCGGCGACGATCCCTGTTGCAGGAACTGGGACGGTCCTGTTTGCGGGGCCGCCAACGCTGGCCGACTGAGGTGTAGTCATCGAAGCCGATGCTCCAGCCCCTGAGCCAAGCCCTGACGTCCCAGAGCTGGCCCCTGACTGATGGCAACAGGGTGCCCGATCTTCCGTTAGGTAAAGATAACTCTCAATTGGGTGGAGAATCGACACTCACGATCCGGCTTTTGATCACCAAGACCCGAACCCTACAATCGCTGCACCACGTCTCCTCTTGTTATCAACCGTGCGCTGCCCGGTTGACCTCACCATGAAGGCTAATCCCTACATGCGAATCAAAGAACACAAGCAAGAACAAGAAAGATTGCAACTCACTTGCAGATGAATGATTATACTCTCAAAGTTGGGGTCTTACAAACCGATAAACGGCAAAACTGTTCAAGACAGAATAATCTAAGCAAAACCCCTCTAAACAATGATGGCTACTGAATAAATATGAGTTAGGACGTCCTAGGGTGAGGGTTTTCCCTGTGAGGGGCGCACTCCTCATGGGTTTAGCCCACGACACAAATACAAAGCCCAAAGGCCCAAACTGACTCAAATGGAAAAAATGACGCAAATTGTTTTGGCGATTCTGGACAGCTCAGGAGGAATTTTGGTGTGAAACCAAAACCATCTGAAATTAGAATTTATAAGCTTTCCAACAAGTACTTGTAGGCCCTGTAACTCCTTCTGGATCAAAAGTTATGGCCATTTGAAGTTGACGCTGCCACCCAGCCCAAAACTGAATTGGTCTCGGGAATAAGAATTTACTTGCACTTGTTGTCCCCACTTTAATATTTGGCTTCTTGAGCTATTCTCCATGGTCTTCTCCCAGGTTCCTAATAACAATAAAATCATCACAAGAATTAAATAGCATGCCATTCGTAGAAATATTTTCATGTGAGCTTAGGAACGCATTCACCTGACAATTAAGTTGACGGGCACGTGCGCGAGTAATTGGTCCTTGGACCTGTGGAGGTTGTAAGTGTGTATCGAAAGAAGTGATGTCCTCATCACTGATGCCCCAGAGCCAGGTCCTGATGCCCCAGAGCCAGGTCCTGACGCCCCAGAATCAGCCCTCGAGGCCCCTGAGGCCGCTAAGGCAAGGGCCAGGACCCTGTCTCCGTCTTGGTCGTTGTCATCGTCGTCATCTTAGGAGCCATCGGTGGAGAGAGTGAACCTCCCCAGGCTCGAAGCTCCTCCCCGGAAGTTCCCAAGAACCTTCCGTTGGACGGACTCCAGCGGGAAGGCAAAGAAACACAAGCTTGATGAAGCGGCAGCACGGAAGGAGCGCGAAGATTTCCTTCGCGCTGCGATTGCCACGTCCGAGGGGGCCCGAGTAAGGCCTTCATTGCGACGGGTTTCTGTCTGTCTTCATTATTCGGATGCCTTGATAGTTACTCCTGCTTTACTTTGTTTTTGCTCTGAGGAGAAGATCGTCGATCGGTCAGAGCAGATGAGCGAGATTCTGACCTAGCTAGCTCCCGGGCTCCAGGAACTGCAACAGCTCCGAGACTTAAAAGCCGAAGTGGAGCAGCGCAGCCAAGAGAAGGAGTCTTGGCTGAGGGAAGCCGTCGCTACGCTCAGAACCGAAAATTGGGACCAAGCCAAGAGGATTAGAGGTACATCCCCTGAATTCATCCTCCCGACTGTGCCCTTAGTATTTTTCTCCGACTGGGTCATTCTCCGACTGCCCAGTGGTGCCATGACTACAATCTAGGGTATTTGACCACTCTGACGTGCAGCCCTCAAAGTTGAGCTGAAGGCCCAAACAGAAGGAGAATCCAAGCTGGAGGAGGCCGAAAAAGCCAAGGCCGACCTAACAAAGGCCAATGCCAAGCTCGAGCAAGAGAGGGCCGGTTTGAAGAGGGCCAATCGAGAAGGAAAGAGTCGAACTGGAAAAAACCATCACCAAGTGGGAGGCTGACTACAAAAGTAAGTCTCCGTCCTGACTGTGATCTTAGCCAATCCTTTAGTTACTCCGTCTGCGGTTTTGCTTGATAAGTTTACTTGGTCATGAACCTGGGTAGCTGTTGGAGCCAATGCACAAATCCAGTTTCAGGCCTTCGCGAAGGAGATAAGAGTTGTCAAGGAGTCACGGGAGACCCTCAGCGAGTCCGTGAAAGGGTTCCTTGACATAATGGACCCTCGTGACGAGGGAACCAGCTCCAGCACCATCTTTCAAGTTGAGGCGCACCTTAAGGATGCACCGAGTGCCCTGAAGAGGTACTCGGATGAGCATGTTGTTGCCGGCGTGGCCCATACCCTGGCAATGACCAAATCCATCTACCCAAGGGCAGATATCGAAGCCATTGGGGAGGGGTTTGCCGAGGAGACGACGCCTAAGGAGGCGCTGAAATTGATAGCCGAGGCGAGGCCGACTGCAGCGACAATCACCTGAGACCTAAGTCTGTGAGAGCAACGTATCATGTAGTCAGTTATGTATAAACTTTTATAAAAAAACATGTGTAAATATATGTGCAATGCTGCCAAGCTTTAAACTACTACTCAGTTGTCATTAGCTTTACTCGATTATACGGTCTGCACCGAGTTAGTCTATAGGAACTTTATAAAATCGTTCACTACAGGAGGCTGTACTTGGGCAAACACGACAGAATCATAGTGAAGCTTCGTAACTTGAGTAAAATAGGCTCGTATATTATTGACAAAGCATATAAGATACATGCAGCCCCCGACTCACTACTCGGTTGAAGCAAGTGGTATAGTGAGTCAGAGTGGAACTGTACACATGAAAAAACTCAGGTATAGAAAGGACGTAGCTGTTCTATGTTCCATGAGTTGTTGATGAGGGCACCGTCTTCAGTCTTCAGTCAGTAGGCGCCTGGCCGCGTGACCTCGGCTATAATGAACGGCCCTTCCTAGATTGGGGATAATTTGTGCCTGTCTTTGGTGGTTTGTATTTTCCTCAAGATGAGGTCCCTGACCGAAAAGGCGCGGCCACGGACATTGCGATTGTGTTAGCAATTCAGGCCTTGGAGATACCTTGCCGACTGGATTGTTGCGATATCCCTTGCTTCCTCCAACTGATCTAATTCGACCAATCGGGTAGTATTTGAGATGTCTTCTGAGTAAGCTCGGACCCATGGAGAGCCGAACTCTAACTCGGTTGGTAGCACAGCCTCGGCACCGTAGACCAGAAAGAAAGGGGATTGCCCTATTGCCCGACTAATCGTGGTTCTGAGAGACCAGAGGACAGACGGGATCTCTTGGACCCATCGGCCCACATATGGTTGTAGTCAGTCAAAAATCCTTGCTTTGATGCCTTGTAGGACCATGCCGTTGGCTCGTTCAACCTGCCCATTGCTCCGTGGGTGTGCCACAGACGCATAGCAGATCTTGATGCCAGAGTCATCATAGAAATCTTGAAACACGCCGCCTGTGAACTAAGTGTCGTTGTCAGTAATGATGCGGTTGGGGACTCCGAATTAGTAGAGTATACTCATAATGAAGTCCTTTGCTCGTGCCGTTGTTATGGTTGCAACGGGTTTAGCCTCGATCCACTTGGTGAATTTATCCACTGTGACGAACAAGTGTCAAGCCCCCATACTGCAAAGGGCCAAGAGATTGGGATTGTTTGAAGTTCCTGGGCTAGGAGATTGGTTTGTCTTGCATAGAACTGGCAACCCTCGCATGTGCGAACGATGTCTTTGGCATCTGTTACTGCTGTTGGCCAGAAAAATCCCTGCCGGTAAGCCTTGCCGACTAACATCCTGGATGCGGCATGGTTGCCACATACGCCCGAGTGGATCGAGTGCAGTATCTGCTTGCCCTCCTCGGTGGTGACGCAGCGCATGAGGACACCGGATGCACTTCTTCGGTGCAGGTCTTCTCCGACGACTAGGAAACTCTTGCCTCGACTTTGATTCGTTCGGCTTCGCTGTGGTCTTTTGGGAGTTCATCGTCCAGGAGGAATGTGAGAATGGGAGTCCGCCAATCTTGACATGTGTAGAGCACCTCATTTGTAGCCGGGGTAGGTTCGCCTCCCGACTGGTCTGGTGCTGGTTTCTTCTTGACTGATGGCTCCATAAGTTGCTCAACAAAGATCCCTGTTGGAACCGCCTCTCTCTTGGATCCCATGTTTGCCAATTCATCTGCCGTGTCATTGTATTGCCATAGGACATGTGTTATCTCTAGCCCATCAAACTTGTTTTCTAGCTTGAGGACCTCCTGACAATATGCTGCCATGGTATCGTCGAGGCATGTCCAGTCCTTCATGACTTGGTTCACCATGAGTTGAGAGTCCCCGCGCACAACCAGTCGACGAATACCGAGTGATATAGCAATGCGGAGCCCGTGGATGAGTGCCTCGTACTCGGCGATGTTGTGGGAAGCCGGGAAGTGGATTTGTAGAACGTACTTCAGTTTTTCGCCGGTGGGGGACATCAGTACGACGCCAGCCCCGGCGCCGCCGATCCATAGGGAACTGTCGAAGTACATTGTCCAGTACTCTAGCTTCGCTGTTGGTGTAGGCAGTTGAACTTCTGTCCACTCAGCCACAAAGTCGGCTAGAGCTTGTGTTTTGATTGCTATCCGTGGCTGAAAGGTGATGTCGAACGCCATCAACTCGAGCGCCCATTTAGCGATTCGGCTGGTGGCCTCGCAGTTGTGCAGGACGTCCCCGAGTGGAAACGATGTGACCACCGTGACTTGATGTGCTTGGAAATAGTGCACCAGCTTCCGGACAGTGATGAGTAGGCCGTAGAGTAGCTTTTGGACCTGCGGATATCTTGTTTTTGAGTCAGCAAGGACCTCACTGACAAAGTAAATTGGCCGTTGTATTTTTTAGATGTGACCCAGTTCGGATCGCTCGACCACCAGCACTGTGCTGACTACCTGAGTGGTTGTCGCCAGATATAGCATTAGCGGTTCTTGGGGCATGGGTGACGCCAACATGGGGGGTGATGTGAGAAATTTCTTGAAGTCTTCAAAGGCTTGCTAGGCTTTAGGAGTCCATTGGAAGTCATCTGCTTTCTTCAATAGCTTGAGAAAGGGCATACCCCGTTCGCCCAGTCGGGAAAATAAACCAGCTGAGTGCCGCCATGCAGCCTGTCAGCTTCTAGACGTCCTTTTGGACAGTCGGGGGAGCCATGTTTATGATTGCATTGACTTTTTCTGGGTTTGCCTCGATGCCGCGATGCGAGACGATGAAGCCAAATAATTTGCCGGATGGCACACTAAAGGCGCACTTTTTCGGGTTCAACTTCATCTTGAATCTTCGAAGATTGCGGAAGGTTTCTTCCAAGTCAGCGATGAGGTCTTCTTTAGACTTGGTCTTGATCACCACGTCGTCGATGTAGGCCTCCATGTTGCGCCTGATCTGAGTGTTTAGACACCGCTGAATTGCCCGTTGATATGTTGCTCTAGTGTTTTTCAGACCAAACGGCATAGTGATGTAGCAGTACGCTCCAAACGGCGTGATAAAAGATGTCTTGAGACAGTCTTCCTCCTTCAGGCTAATTTGGTGGTATCCCAAGTAGCAGTCGAGAAAACTGAGAAGGTCGCACCCTGCAGTTGAATCAACCACTTGATCTATTCTTGGTAAACCAAACGGGTCCTTGGGGCACGCCTTGTTGAGATCGGTGTACACGACGCACATGCGCCATTTACCCTTTTTCTTCCAGACCAGAACTAGGTTTGCCAGCCAATCCGGGTGATAGACCTCCTTGATGAACCTGGCTGCGAGAAGCTTGGTTATCTCCTCCCGAATAGTATCTTTATGGTCTTGAGCGAAGCGCCGTAGCCGTTGCTTGACTGGTTTGGCGTCTGTCTTCACGTTGAGGGCGTGCTCGATCACCTCCCTTGGTACGCCCAGCATGTCGGACGGTTTCCACGCGAAAATATTCTTGTTGGCTTGGAGGAAGGTGACGAGCGCGTCTTCCTATTTGGGGTTGAGTCCGGTCCTAACTAGAGCAGTCTTGGAGGGGTCGGAAGGGTCCAGGGGATCTTCTTTGTGTCCAAGTCCGCTGAAATTCCTGACTTTGCTGCTTTTTTTGCCGGAACCGGGTCTTCCTCAACTTCTGTTGTGACGACTTGCCAAATACTATCGCGCCCGACTGCTGCCTCTTGTGATTGGGCCAATTCGCAACTCTCCTTGTCGCAGATGAAGGCTTGTTTGACGTCGCTGTGGAGGGAGAGGACTCCTGCTGGCCCTGGCATCTTGAGCACCATGTATGTATAGTGCGGTATCGCCATGAACTTGGCGAGCGCCGGTCGTCCGAGTATCGCATGGTACGCAGTCTTGAAGTCGGCGACCTCGAAGCAGGTGTTTTCTGTGCGGAAGTTATCCTGCGTGCCGAAGGTAACCGGCAAGGTAATCTACCTAAGTGCTGTTGAGGACAGGCTGGGAATTATCCCATGGAAGGGCACCGTACTCGGCCGCAGATCTGAATGAGGAATCTTCATCTCATCCAGAGTCTTGGCGAATAGGATATTGAGCGTGCTGCCTCCATCTATTAGAACCTTCTTTAGTCTGATGTTCTTCACGACCGGGTCTAGGACGAGTGGATAGCGTCCCGGGTGCGAAACCCGATTTGGATGATCGGCGCGGGTGAACCTAATGGACGTCTCTAACCAGCATAGATATTGGGGGTGTCTGCTGTAGAAACTGAGTTGACATCGCACGCTGTAAGCTTCTGCTTTCGCTTGGACTCGTAAGCAGACGGCCCTCTGAAGATGTGGTTGAGCTTGGCTTGGGGATCTTGGAAATTGTCAGTCGGACCCTGATCTGGCTTGTCCTTGTCCTTGTTAGCGCCAGATGATGAAGCCTGCTCGGGAGCAAACTTCTTAAGCATGAAGCAGTCTTCGGCCGCGTGTTTGCCTTTGGGGTGGAAGGGGCAGGGCCCATTCATGACTTTCTGGTAGTCGTTGTTGCGTTGGGGCCACGAGCGAGTTCTCTCCATGTTGGCCACCTCGTTGTCCGACTTCCACTTGCAGTTGCCGGACTTGTTCTGGGATGGCTCGTTGTTAGGTTTCACCTTTTGATCTTTCTGTCGGGACTCCTTCTCGTCAAGGGCCTCTGCGACCGCTTCAGCTGAGTCAACGTACTTGTTCGCCATGTCGAAGAGAGCCCGGACCAAGGATGGTGGCTTTCGAGTGAACTTTGCAATGAACGGGGCGTCCTTTACTCCCTTGCGGAAGGCGGCGATGACAGCCTCGTCTCTGATCATTGGGATCTTGTTGCGCTTCTCGAAGAATCTCTTGATAAAATCCCATAGAGACTCGTTCTTCTTCTGGTGTAGTTCATACAAATCGTGCTCAGAAGACGGCCTCTCGTAGGTTCCCTGAAAATTGGCGATGAACCGCTCCCTGAGTTCTCCTCGGGAACCGATCGACCGCCTCGGGAGCCCTGTCAACCATGTCCTCGCCGAGTCGGCTAGCGCGACCGGGAGGTAGTTAGCCATGGCTTTGTGGTCGCCTCCAACAGCTCGAACTGCCAGGGTATATACGGTGAGCCAGGACTCGGGGTTCGTTTTGCCATCGTATTTATCAATCCTAGTGGGCTTAAAGCCAGTCGGCCAGTCGACGTCCTGTAGCTCCCGGGTGAAAGCTAGAATGCCTTCGTCTTCATGGGGGTTGGGCTTGACCACGGCGGTTAAACCGCGCGTGATGGAGACCAAAGCGCTCATTTTCGTCCTCCAGTCGGCGGCGCTCGTCGTCTTGTCGTTCGTGGCGCCGGGCGTTAATGGTGTGGTGAAGGTCGTGTTGTAGGCATACTCGGAGATCTTGGTTGGGCCGGCGGTCATACTGGTGATGCCGCCAGTTGTCATTGTTGGTGTTGCCGAGTGATGTTTGCCTTGACTCTTCGCGTGGTTGACTTGAGCCGGCCGCCCGACGCCGAGCTAATGTAGACGAACCTGCAGCTGGAGATCCCGACCGGTTAGTCGGAATTACTGTGTCGCCCGACTGCTGTTGTTGCTACTGGCAGGCCGCAGCTGTAATCAGTGCCTTGATCTTGGCGATAGTCGGGGTGGCCTGGTGATTAGGCCCGAGCTGGAGCGTGTCCAGCAAGGTTGCAGTGGCCATGACATTCTGTTGTGGCGTGACAAAGACGTCGTGGTCACTGACTTTAGTCTAGAGAATATGCTGCTGAGCGGCTTCCCAGCCTTGCATAGCCCGTCGTTGTGAGCCTCGCGATCAGCCTCCTCTTGTTGTCGCAGACGGCACGCATCCTCCTATTGCTCCTCTTGTAGTCGGCGCACCTCCGGTGGTGGTGTTAAGGCCATGAAGATCTCGTGGGGTAGAAGAAAACTTGCTAGGCTGGAGTCCGAACTAGCGTTCGAACCATTATCCAACTTGGAGTCGGACTCCGAGTAGTTTATCGGAGTAAGAACGACTCCGACCTCTCTAGATCCAATCTGAAACGACGCTTGGCCATGTCCAAACTGAATCGCAGGAGGTCGGGTCTGCTGCGTGAGATGTAGATCCGCAACGTCGCCGAATCCGTGTGGGAGATTGATGATCTCTCCCCTTCTTAGCCCAACCCGGGCTGGCTCAAGGCCTAGCGCAAGTTGGATGCCGAAGGAAAGAGTTGTCCCAATGCTCGGCGAAGTGAAGGATTGCCGTAGTAGATCATTGAAGGAGATTGTGGCGTCCTGTGGGCCAACTGGTGCAATGTCGGCTGGATACTCGGCCAGCTAGATTGGATCTACTTGGGCCAAGGTAAGGTTGCCGATCTGGTCGGCGACGAAGTCAAGGCTTCTGAAAGAAATTGTGTCTCCAGGGGAGAACTTGTTGCCATCGACTCCGCTTGTTAGATCCATCGAATTTGTTGATGAAGAAATTGCCAGAGCCTCTACCTGGCGTGCCAACTGTCGATGTTTTACACCGGCAATATGATTATAGGGCTATTCAGCGAGGGGAAATCAATGGATTGCAGAGGAACGCAAAGAGATTTTATACTGGTTCAGGCCCTCGATGTGAGGTAATACCCTACGTCTAGTTGTGGTGTTATTCCTCTGAGGAGTTGTGTCGATCAATGATCATCCGCCCTCATGGGGCGCCTTGCCTCCCCTTATATACTGGGGGACAAGGGTAGAGGATAGGAATCCCAGCCGGATACGGCCAAGGGATTTCCTTCTTAGAGATATACTTTACCCAGCCAAGACTGTACATTCCTTATTATACAAGGCAAAGTCTACTAGATGCCACTATATCTCTAACTACAAGACTTGGCCCATCCTCTATCCGAGTGGCCCATATGCTTGTGGTGAGGTACCTGGGGCCCATGGCCTCCACAACTGGCCGAGCCTTAGTTGGGATGGGGATGACACTAGGGATTGGTGGCGCTATCCCCTTGGGATCAGCATCACTTAGCTTCCTGCATGACCACATTACAATCAAGATATTGCAACACATCTCAAGATTTTTTGAAGATTGAAGATTTCATACCTCTTGGAAGTGTTAAATCTCCACCCCTATGTGCCAGGGGTGGAGGTAGTCGGTGATGAGCCTGAAGGCCTACCTGGGGAAGACTTGTTGCTTGCAGTCAGGCCAGGAGCCATGGTAGCAGATGGTGCAGAGCTCAGATCAGTAGGCACCGCACTGGGTGTGGCCGACTGGACTGATGGAGTAGTTGGCGGTGGGGTCCTGGCGTTGGCTATTGCTAGGGCTGTGCTGCTGGAGTACCTAATCGTGGGACCGCCTGATGCCTTACTCGGCATATCTTTCTTCTTGGCCTGGTTCGTCATGGGTTACTTGCCAGCCCTTTTGGGGCTGGGTTGGATAGTCGATGGGCTGGCCGGCCATTTTTTGGACTCCCTAAGAATTTAGCAAATTCCTGCAAGCATTATGCATAAAGGTGGACTTGGTTGGACTAAGTTCACAATCGTCATCATAGATAAACATCAAGATCATCAAGAGACAGGATATTACCATTAGTTGGGGCCTGCTCTGGCAGTAGGGCTTGAAAGCCCTCTCAGAGTCTAGGGTCTCAAACTACTCCATTAACGAAGTACCCAAGTAGGTTGTCAGTGACGACGTCCTTGTTGATGAAGTTGGTGCATTCCCGAGTGGGATCTTTCTTCCCCTGGTAGTCGTAGCCAAGGTGAATCCTGGCCTTCAGGGGTTGAATGTGCCGATTCTAGAAGGTCCATGCCACCCACGACCCTGTCAACCCCTTGTCCTTCAAGGCTTCAATCTTTTGCAGTAGCAGCAGCACCTGTTCCATGTCAGCTGGCGAAGCGAGAGCCATCCAGCTTTCTAGAACCGAGGGAGGATTCCCGGTGAAGGGCAGCAAGGAGGGCTCGAGGTTCGAACAGTAGAACCACTCCTGGTTCCACCCCTTTAGCGAGGTCTTCAGGTGGACATGAAGATAGGCCTTCTTCATCTTGTTGCGGAGTTGAAGGCCTTCTCCCCCTATCACTTGGTGTTTGGATTTTGAGTGCTGTGGCTTGACATGGAAGAGGAAACGGAAGAGATTGAAATGGGGATCGACCCCAAGAAAAGCTTCACAGAGGGTGACAAAAATGGAGATCTGGAGGATGGAGTTGGGGTTGAGATGGATGAGCTCGATTTTGTAGTAATCAAAGAAGCCACGAATAAAATCAAAAGAGGGAAGAGTGAATCCCCTATTGAAAAAAGAAGCAAAAACCACGAGTTTGTGGGAGTCTATAGAGGGGATCGACTCACCAATGGTGGGGTGCCAGTTGATGAGCTCCTTGGGCTAGAGGTACTTCTTTCTCTGCAGGTGAGCAAGCTTCGAAGAACAAATGGTCGACGTCGGCCATGACCCAGACGGGAAGTTGGGTACATCGAAAGGAGCCCTTAGCATCTTCGAGTGCGGAATGAAGAGGAAAGGCTTCTAGAAGATGGGAATCAAAGTGGGGATGAAGAACTCTGTAGATTTCTGGAGGGGAGCTCGAGCGAGCGGAAAACGCTAGGCAGAGTAGAGAGCGTGAAGTTTGGGTGCGTTTCTAGGAGCCGAAGCGGTTTGGCGATTTGGGGGAGAAAGGGGAATCTTTTCTCTCTCCCGTGATTTATAGGCTTGCGCTGGGTGGCTGGTTTGGGCCGGCCTGCTCAGTAATGGGCTGTAAGATATGAGTTCCTAAATAGCATGCTCTATTGGGCCAGCGGCTGTCTATGCTAAAATCAAAGTACAGGTGCTATTTTACAGGAACCGATTAAAATAATCAGATATGCTTCATGTTAAGCCTAAATTGCTGGACACATGTGTTCAGATATTTGAATTATTTAATAGGTATTGAAGATATATCCTTACAAGGATCAATGGCTGGTCTTAACTAAAATTGGAGATGCAGATATCTCTCAAGTACACCTAACCACATATTGGGTAAAAATCCATGAAGTGGTACTCGGCTTACATGCTTAGCCAAATTGCCATTGAGCAAAAATATTTCCAATGATATGATGCTGAAGAGTCCAATTTCTGAGAAATATATCACTCGGGAAAGACTTAAAGGTTAAAGATCTTTGAGTTTATGTTTAATTCTTTCACAATTAAGCACAAAATCAAGGGCTACACCTAATAGGTGCACCTACTCGGTGCACGCTATTCAAATTTTTCTATGAAGCTCTTCATAACCTCATTGCCAGCTGACATGAAGCGAGACTTAGATAAGAGGTACTCGGACGATGGGTACTCGGGAGCAATGCACTCAGGAAATTTCACCATGGAGGAGGAACACTCAGCATCAGCTGTGACTCAACTATGAAGGTCTCAGAGGCTACTATGGAGGCCATGGGCCTCGGGTACCTCATGGAAAGTATTATGGCCACTCAGATAGAGGATGGGCCTGATCATATAATTAGGGATACAATAGGACTCAGCGTGTGTTACCTTGCATGACAAGGGAAAGGATATAATCCTAACCGGTTACGTTGTGTTCCTAAAAGGAAATCCCTTGGTTAAGTCCGACTAGGATTCCTACCTTATATTCTTGCCTCCTTAGTATATAAGGAGAGTCGAGGAGCCCCCTGGGGCAGATCAACATACACACAACCAATTTCATCAGAGAAACATCAAAGGCAATACACAATAGCTGGAAGTAGGGTATTATCTCACTTTGAGGGCCTGAACTAGGATAAATTTTTTTTGTGTTCCTTTGCAATCCATCAAGTTTGGGTCTTGCGAATAGCCCCATATAATTATTGCCGATACAAAGCATCGACACCGGGGGACCGTGAGGTTCTGAAAGTTAGGGAGTGGCTCCACCCCTTCCTCAGCGGAGTGACACACAGGAGGCAGAACTCCTCGGCCAAATCCCTCATCCCCTGATGGGCGGAGACACTGCGGAGGATACCGCTCAGGGGGCCGAGTTCCCCTTCTAGCGCGTCGATGACATGGGCCCTTTGGTAGTTAATGTCCCTGTTCGTGGAGCTAGGCCCGGACTCCATCCCCACGTCGAGGTAGAACCACTGCTGCGGCCACCCTGTGGACAACTGGTCGCTTGCCGCCCGGGCAGGGAAGTACTCCACCAGCAAAGGACGGACCTGGAAGTTGACGGAGGGGAAGCTCAACGCCTTCACCTCCCCTTTGTCCTTGACTAGCTTCAGCTGGCTACTAGCTACATGAAGCACGGTGAAGTGCTGGGTAGAGGCCTCCTTCCCATCCACACACATGGCCCACTCGCAGATGGCAAGCCGAGCCATGGCATTTGCTGTCAGCTGTGGGAGCTCGATGTCGAAGCGCTCCATGACGCTGGTGACGAGCGGGACGAAGGGGAAGCCAAAGTCGGCAGTGAAGAAGGCTTCGAGCACCACCGCCTCGTGTGGCTTCAGCACCGGCACCACCTGGCCACGAGGCGGCCGCCGTGCGTGCTGTGTTGAGGGAATCTTCTCGGTAGCGACCAACAACTCGATCTGGTGTTGGGTGATGGACGAGGCCTTGAGCAGGCCAGACTGCTCGTGGTACTTCCAAGTAGTCCTGTACAACTGGTCGGAATCACCGGCATCCGTGCCGTCATTGCCCACATCTGCACCATCGTCCCCAGCGGCATCCCGAGCACTCTCGTCGCTCGGGGCTGCGCTGCCAGTAGCCTGGCTACAGCCCACACCGTCGCTGCCCACCGCCGGTGGGGGCTGCCGCCCCTCCTCCCATCTGGCCAGATCCTCCACGCTATTGTTATCCGCCGCCGGCTGGCGGGGCAAGGCAGGACTGCTACCACTAGCCATGGGGATGCTCGATGAGGGGAAATTAGAGCCGCAAGAAGTGCCGCTGGGAAACGCTATGAAACTAGGAAAGGAAATTGGCACGCGACATCACAGTGGTGAAAAAGAGGGCAAAAGGATGGCGAGAGGGAAGAATGGGAGGCGCCGTGGCCAAACCATGGTTAAATGGGAGGGGCGCGTCCAACACCATTGCGGCCCACCCAGGAGTCATGGCTCACCTGTGCGACATGTGGCCCTCTGTGACTGGCGCGCCCCATCATGGTGGGCCTGACTCGGTCATGTCGTTGTCAGAAGCACGAAGGTCGAGGCAAAGACTGAGGGAAGTTGACCGTTGGCTCCCCTTGGTGTTCTCTAGGCCACACAAGATTCAGGGAATATACGAGGGCTTGGCCTCGCCGTAATCGAGCCCAAGCCCCCGAGGGGCTACTATTGGGGAAGAGGCTCCAGCCCCCCTCTAGGTGTGGCTAGGCTGTCTCCAACAATATTCTCCGGGAAGGCTCCAGGGAGCCCTCTGGAGGGCACCCGGATCCTACCATACCAAGGGACGAAAGCCTCCAGATGGCCAGGCCGGAGGTGCATCTCCAAAGACCATGAGCAGGATTCAAACTGCATTTATGGGGATGAGACAGGGGCATTCAAAGCTTCCACCTACCAGCCGACTAGCCTCCAGCGAGTGTGTGAAGGGAACAATGGTCGAGGCCATGGATCCCGGGAGCACGGCGCCATGCTGTCAATCCCAGGATCCACGGGATCCGCCTGTCCAAGACTTAAAGGGCCACCCTTCCTAGTCCCCTAGGATTTTACCTGTTGGCCCTTCTAGTGAGGGCCATCTGTCAGCCATTCGTTGTCACGGGAATGTCCTCGGGACAGCTGTGTAATTTCCCATGTATGTTGTTGGGCTAAAAGAACATGTAAGCTGCCCCCCCCCCCCCCAAAGGGGGCATGACAAAAGATAATACACACTTTCCTTGTCACTCCCTTTCTTTCGATATAGTTGTTGGGTTTCATTCCAACAAATTGTACTCAAACCATACACTATTTCCTCTTTATCTCATCCCTCCGGTGCTGCCTTCATAGCAGCGCTTACTCATGCTATAGTGAAATGTGATTCTTTGTCATGGGACTTCTCGTTAAGTGGTTGGCAATCCATCAGGAAAATGCGATCTTGCCCAGAAACCACCCCAACCTGCCAATTGGAATTTCACTGTCTTCCCGCAATCCTTCTACCCATTTTCTGTTCCATGATTTCAATACAATAAAAAAAGAAACCATGATACTGAACTGAATCAATGGCATTCCCCAGCTTTGTTTTTAACTCTGGTGTTGGTGATGAAGTGTTATAGCCTTGTAGCACCCTTGGATGCACTCCATGCTCTTTCTTATATTTATTGCTCATAAATGGGCATGGTCAAACCTGAGATTTCCTTCCCAAGACTGATTTTTTCTTTATTTATAGATCACCCTGTACGTAGCTCCTTATGAAGGAGTACGTGTAGGCTACGATAGCAGAAAACAAAACTTTTCTACCGCGCACACCAGGACATCATGCGAGAGAGGGATCATGAATCGTTACAACTAGACGCGCAGTGCAGCGGAAGAAGGGTTGGAGAAGCCGGTCCAACCACGCGTGTGTTGAGGTAGTAGTGGAAGTAGTCAATCTCCGCGAACAGACCGCGATCAACCACACCACGAGCGGATCTAATCAGCGTCGATGCCGATCAATGCCACAACGAGCAGCGCCTCCACCGGTATCCACATGTTCGGGGCTGGAACGCTGATTGTGAGTGTACTAGCACTTGTGAGCAGCTAGGGTTTGGCTCAGGAGGTGGCGGCTAGGGTTTGGCTCGAGGTCAACCGAAAACGCGTATCTCCTCAGCCCCTCACTTCCCTATATATAGACCTCCTCACTTGGGCCTCGTGGACCGAGACCCAACAAGAGTCTACTCGGATCTCTATCTAAATCGAGCCCATATTCGAATCACATTCGAATAAGTGTTCCAACCCATTAAGCGTGTGACCCTGTAGGTTCACGTATATTTTGTCACGACTCAGAAATGCCTTTCTGGTCACCTTGTTAATAGCAGCCTCTAGCAAGGCATATTAGCCCCAAAATATACGTAAAGATCATATCGGCTGAACCTGTAATGTCCTCATGTACAAATCCCTTTGCCTCACGATATCAATTGAGCTCAAGGCGAGACTTGTGTCATCCTCTTAATAGCTCAATCACTCTCTCGATCCTGTGATGGATTACAAACTTGTGATTGACACCTCAATCACCCTAGCATGGCCATGCACTTCCATAATCCATTACATCGAGGGCCCAGAGATATCTCTCCCGTAAGGAGGGGCAAATTCTATCTTGATCATTTACATCCTACTACATGTTTCATAGCAAACCCGAAGACTCACTACAAACTTCTAACCCTTGCGCAACGACGAGAAAACGTTGCAATAGGCCCAATTTGGTTGCAAAAGGTAGTTCTTGCCACCAAATCGCGTTCGTTGCCAATGGTTGCAAAAAGTCACGTTGCAATAAGAACTTGCAACCGTTGCTAGTTTGGCGTTGCAAGAGTTAGCTTTTCTGGCAACCATAGCTATCCGTTGCCAAGCATGGCAATAGGACGTTATTGCAACATTCACTGGAGTGGCAATACGAGCACTTGCCACGCTCGTCTTCGTAGCAACAGGTGGTAAATGCAACGAGCGATAACGTAGCAATAGAATTTTGTTGCCACGCTAGAATTTTGTTGCCTAAGGTGTTGTTGCCATGACCGTTATGCCGTGGCAAGTAAACCATTTGCCACGCAATTTTATTCGTTGCGAGAGAGTATACATTATTGCCACAATCATTGTGGCGTGGCAAAAGTATCATTTGCCATGGTTTTTTATTCGTTGCAAGAGATGATATGGTATTGCCACGGTTGTCGTGGCGTGGCAATAGTATCATTTGCCACGCATATTTAGCCGTTGCGAGATACCGTTCATTATTGCCACGACTGCAGTGCCGTTGCAACAGTATCATTTGCCACGCAATTTTATTTGTTGCGGGAGATTAATTGTTATTGCAACAATAGTAATGTCGTGGCAATACTATTATTTGCAACGTAAATAAGTCTGTTGCCATAGAGCATATTGCAGGCATAGCTTTTATTGCAACGCTAGTAACATTTAATTTTGGTTTAATAAATCATCATTGCAAATCAATAAACCATAACAAAAGCAATTGCACTCACATATATTAATTATAATCAATCATTCAATATGTTGCCAAACCATGAAAATAGTAGCTAAAATCATAAACGAGTGTACAGTTCACTCATTATTTGACAACTTTTTAAAAACTTCCTAACATCTATGCAGCACTCGAGAGTTTCCTAGCAGCCCAACATGTCATCGCCTTGGCTATGTCCTCGCTTGATTATGAGTCTCCCACTGAAACCTTGTCCACCTACTGCCAAAAGAATAAGATTGGGATATTAGAACAATATTAAGTTTACTAATTCTTGCACAAAATATAACGAGATTCAGATATAACATCGTTCTAATTAATCAAAACTATGGAAACAGTGATGTACATATAATCAGTTTGCTATTAAATTCTCTGAATTTTTAAGGCAGCAGCAGTACAGTTGATTAGAAAAATCATAACTAGAGTTCTAGACAACAAAAAATTATATTCTTTAACAATACGGAAAGCCCATGAAATTCTCTACATCTTTCTAGTTATTTGTTAAATAAGATTCTGTAGTTATCATGGTAGAAAAACACAAACACCCACTGCTGTTCAGAACAAGGTCAAAACCTGACCGGCTACTTACAAAATTCATAACTCCCAATTCTCCAGGGCTAAAATCATGACCTTTCATGATGACAAACATCTCTAAACCCTCTACAACTTTGGTATTATCAAGTATCACAGAAAAGGTAAATTACTACTCGGAACAATTCACCCAATCAAAACTGCACAAGATGCAGTTTTCAGCACGTATGTTAAATGTATTTCCTACATTTCCTAGTTCTACAAGGAAGGTCACGATATTAGAACAATATTAAGTTTACTAATTCTTGCACAAAATATAAAGAGATTCAGATATAACATGGTTCTAAGTAATCAAAACTATGGAAACAGTTATGTACATATAATCAGTTTGCTATCAAATTCTCTGAATTTTTAAGGCAGCAGCAGTACAGTTGATTAGAAAAATCATAACTAGAGTTCTAGACAACGAAAATTTATATTCTTTTACAATACGGAAAGCCCATGAAATTCTCTACATCTTTCTAGTTATTTGTTAAATAAGATTCTGCAGTTATTATGGTCGAAAAACACAAACGCCCACTGCTGTTCAGAGCAAGGTCAAAACCTGACCGGCTACTTACAAAATTCATAACTCCCAATTCTCCAAGGCTAAAATCATGACCTTTCATGATGACAAACATCTCTAAACCCTCTACAACTTTGGTATTATCAAGTATCATAGAAAAGATAAATTACTACTCGGAACAATTCACCCAATCAAAACTGCACAAGCTGCAGTTTTCAGCACGTATGTTAAATGTATTTTCTACATTTCCTAGTTCTACAAGGAAGGTCACATTTGATAAAATTTCAGCAAATGATGCAAGAATTTAGATTCCAATTAGCTGATAACATATTGCAGTAGTTACCTTCCTCCTTTTGGGATTATTTCTTGTTCTATTCATCAGCTGCTGTGAAGTGATATATGTCTTCGGTGCAGCCACATTTGCAGTGTTTTCATTGAAAAGACTTTTGTTGAGAGCTGCAGTACTTTTACTGGAGCGAGTAGGTGCTGGTGCATATTTTTGTACGGTGACAACGCTTCCAGGCTGAGTCTACAAACATTAAATTGTTTGATCTATTTTAGCTATAGTTCAAGGTGCATAGCTCAAGATACATGGAACATAGTGCAATAGTGTCATTACCTCCTGTAACCCATCTTCATTTTCAGTTTCATGTTCACTAGTCCCATCTTCCTCTTGTATGCTTGGCGCAACTTGTATACTGGCATTGTTTTGCGGGGTACTCTACACATACAAATATTGTGGTAAAAGATTAGGCATCATAATCATAAGTTTATTAAGAGGACAAAGGATGAAAAATTATTCTAATACCATATTCATAGTTCCTTCTTTGTGTTGCGCTAGCATATTAAGAAATTCTTGCTTCATTTCTTCTCTTATGTTTATCTTAGCATTTTCCTGCTCCTCTTGCATCCTCCTCCTATTTTCTTCTTTCTCCCTTTCCCTTTCTGCAGCTTCTTGCGCAATCTGTTCTTTAAGCTTCTCAACCTCCGCTTCAAAAGCAATGCTCTTCTCCCTAGCTGCAGCTTGAGCACGTGCATGTACTTCAAGGTTCTCTTGCATAAGTTCTCTGCGAGTTCGATACGTAGCCAAATATCCATGTCCATGTAATTTGGATGATTTGATTTGTGTTGTTTCTTTGTAGCATGACTGGAAAAGCATGTTCTCGTCAACAGTTGTAAGTGTTTGTCTATCAGGTTCTAAGCCAATCTCACCAATTTTCATGGCTGCATTTTCCTAAATTAAATAACAGAACCTGTTAAGAGTTGCTTGACAGAACTAGCAGCTATAAAAAAGGCTTGACGAAACATTTACTCACATATACTGAAGCTGATACAGAATTTGACCATCTGCCATGTTTTGTGTGAGTGGTCCTCCAAAGAAGAAGATCACTTGGCTCTTCACCAGTTTCTTGGTCTCTCTAGGATGCCACAATACAATTCAACACACAAGTATTGTATCATACAAGGGAAGGACTAGATTAGTGTATCCAATGATTACCTGCTCAAAGCTACACTGTGAGAAGTTTTTTGAACCCATCAGATGCCTGGTTCTTTGGTGCTGACGGTTGGAGGAGTTCTCGCTGCTAACTTTCTGCAGAATGAGAACAAGTGGTATGTAACAATACAACTAAGGTTGATCAAGTTTGTTTGACAAAGTAGATTTTACTAGAACTGACCTTGAATTTATCAGATCCAAAATACAACTGCAAGTAGTGCCACTCAAGAAGGTGTATTTCTTCGGGTTTATTTCGTATCCTCTCACCATAACTATTATAAGCCCTGTATGTGGCACTCAGAGCTGATCGCCATCCTTTGTACCGCTCCTTGGCAATGTTCCATATTTTCTCTTTTCTTTTATCCTCATCGTCAATGTTGATGAAGTTCCACCTAAGCTGTTTACCATTAAAAAGCAATCAAATGTTTCGTCACAATTACTTATACGCATCGCACGAGTAGAAATCAAAAATAGTACACATCGTACAAGTATCTCATCTGCAATTTCTTTTTTGACTTGTTCTTTTATATCCTTCCAACTGTTTACTTCAATTAGTGGGGCCCATTTCCTTGTAAATAATACGACCTCATCGACAAATGCACGGGTATTCGGTCCAATGGGACCTCCATGCCTTTCTGAAAATTTGATTGGGAGTTTTTGAGTGCGTTCCTTAACTCTCTTGTTGCCTACTGTAAATCCTTTAACAGTGCCACGACCTCTTTTCTTGCGTTGATTGGAGCCATGTCCTTGCAAAAAAGACAATAACAAACTTGAGCTGTTCTAGTTCTCAATTAAGATATGCGAACCCAATATTAAAAGTACATGCATGATCACAAACCATTTCCCTCGTCCCTTGCCTTCCTTGCATGGCTTGGCCTATTTGAGGGTGGTGTCACATTGCTTCCATTACTTTCATCGTCTTCGACTATGATACCATCGGTGTCACATTGCTCAACAAATGCCACTGCACACAAGGTTAAAGGTTCAGTTTTAAAAAAAATTAGTAGTAAAATACACTGGTTGAAGAAGGAAAATAAATTACTAATTTCTAGAATGTCCCCTTTCATCCTTAAAAATTCCTTGTACATGTTGACTGTTTGATCCCTAGTGTCATCCTTCAAATCTGTTAGTCACCAAAAACATGTAAGATAAGGTGTAGTTTATATAAAGGTGCTAAGATTATGAACAATACGAAAACATATGCGGAAACATAGATGATATACTTTTGGATTGGTCCTGTGGTAGCTTCTTTAGCCAGTCCTTGTATGCATCAAAAGGATCATCCATAAACGGATGCTCATCTTCTTCCAGCTGCTGCCTTAGTCGCTTGAGGGGTGTTATGCTGACTTGCTATGCTGTCTCTTGCTCCTTTGAGAGTACTAATCTGATTTCCTTCTCACTCTCATTGTCTTGTAGCATAATCTCTGCATGTCTAACATAATCGAGGGGCTGAAGAGTAGCCACATCTCTTCTACAACGCTTCTTGTAGTATAAGAAGTCCCGGACAGCATACCCAAGCTGGTCCTTAAGAGATGTCAAGGTTGAGAATTTTATATCAGGCCTTTCCACTTTGAACATTACATACTCCTGATCTGGAAGTCCATTCTTGCAATGAACATAAAGAGTCCACATTTCACCCGTGCCACTGCATACATACGACAATGGTTGATAAATAAACAAGAATAAAAAAAGGTCAAGTATTACCCATTGGCAGAATCTTAACTTAAGCAAAAAGATTCAAAGCCCACACTCTCAACATCAGTATAAACCAACATATGGAAATAATATGTGACATGTTATGGATGGATATTTCTGTGGAAGGGACAAAGACTACAGATGAATTCCTATTATAAAATACAAAAGAGTGTAAACAATTTAACCATGTCATGCTCTACGCCTATATGTTTGCATAGCCTTACCAAATGATTGGCGGAATCTTTCAGTTTGCATAGCCTGTACGTCAGGTCATGGAGTAATCTAGTGGTGAGGCCACGGAGTGCATGGCCGAGCTATGCGGCCAGACATGGTTTCGCTTGTGAGTGCGTGTGTTTATTTAAGTCCTGTAATCACTTTGTTCAGAGATCAAGAGAAAAAGAGCACTGGTGTGCAGTGCTGCAAAACTCCCCTGTGTATGTGCGTGTTCATTTGAGCTAGCCGGGTTGCAAGTTCAATAGAAAGCCGTGGTGTTCATCGCCATTGTCGCCTGCTCGAGCTCGTGTGTGTTTGCATTTGCTCCACGCCGGGCGAGAACCCAGGCACGAGCGCAGGCCGGGAGAGGGCCCGGGCACGGGAGCAGTCCCGGACGCGAGGGCGCGGCCGCGGGCGCAGACGCGAGGGTGCAGGGCGCGGGCGCGGGAGCAAGTCCCGGGAGCGGGGCGCGGACTCGGCTGAGGTCCCGTGCGCGGCCTTCGGTGCGCCGATAACATACCTGGGGTTATATTGACAAGGAAACCCATGTTCGTCTTCGGTTTCGAGGGCGGCTTCAGTATATCGATGTCGATGGGTGCCCAAGGCGGTGGCGTCATTGCTGACGCTGATTCCCTGCGGAGGAAGCGTCGTCCTTCCTGTTAGCGTTGCCGGTGGCGTCCTCGACGGAGGCGGCGTCGGGGGCGTCCTGGAACGAGGTGGCGTCGGTGGCGGCGCCATGGCTAGGGATGGCAACGGGTTGGGTCACCTGCGGGTGTGTTCATTGCACAATAATTAACATATCAAAATAACCATAATTAACCTGCGGGTGAGTCGCCGGTGGGCTGACGGCGCGACGTGCGTGCACTGGGCGTCGGGCGTCGCCGCGTCGCAAGGGCCGGCAGCCGGCGGCCGGGTCGCGAGGAGACGAGGAGAGCAGCCGGGGGGTCGGCGCGCCCGGGGGGTCGGCCACGGGAGAGATGGGAGGGGCCGTCGCGCTCAGGGAGTCAGAAGAGGGATTTAGATCACGATCTAATTTGGGTAGGGGGAGGGGACGTCGGTCATGGGAGGTTATTAGCCCGACATATGTGGCGATCTTTTTTTTTCCACAGGAATATGTCGCGGTATGTCGGACGGTTTGGCGCGGTGCGAAACTTTGGCACGGTGGGAAAGTTGGAAATTTTGGCGCACAAATTTGGGGGAGGTTCCTAATGAAAAACATTTATTAGCTTTTAATTAATTTCTAAAATATCCAAACATCTTAAATTTGAAAATACTAGTAAATTGTTTGCTTTGTATGTCATGGGCCAAGCTGGCATAGTCATGGGCCCAACTGGAGTAAATAATAATAAATCACTATAATAATAAGTATTAATTAGACAAATAATTTCTAGTAAATTAATTAATTTCTATAAATTAGCTCAACATGATATTGCTGATCAACATCATGAGTCACACAAGTCACAAGTATTAAGAAAAGTTCGCCAGACATAGGAAATGATAGTGCCACTTAGTTGAACTTGACAAATTGTGTTCAGATTTAGAGCTAAGCGCTATGACAGGGTAACTCAAAACAGCGGAGTTGTAAATGAAACTATGCTAATTAATACAAATGTTATTGTTCATCCTAGGTGATGAATGAGGAATCCTATTTATCACCCAACTCAGCCACATATTACTAGGGATGAAAACGGATCGGGTATGAACGGATATCGCTGATATCATATTTGTTTTCATATTTGTGTTCGGATTCGGATTCAAACACAGATAGCGTCCGGATACATATACGAATATGGATTGTCTCGGTTACGGATACGAATAATGAGTATCGAATACGGTATGAATCGGATGGTCCGGACTATATAATGTGAAATGGCAACAATTTGTACAGTCCGGACCGTCCGAACAGGGTTCGGATGGTCCGGACTATATAATATGAAATGGCAACAATTTGTACAGTCCGGACCGTCCGAATAGGGTTCGGACGGTCCGGACTATATAATGTGAAATGGCAACAATTTGTACAGTCCGGACCGTCCGAACATGGTTCGGATGGTCCGGACTATATAATGTGAAATGGCAACAATTTGTACTATCCTGAATTTTCTGCTACAATTGTGACGTGTCTTGTTATCTTTTGCTATGTGCTGGCGACGCATAAGGTTATTCTCTCTAAGAGACCTCCATAGAAGAAGTATAGCCACTTGTTGATAGTTGTAGAAATCTAGAGTCATCACTTATTACAAGTTGATTGTTTCAAAAAAATGGTACAAGAAATTTTCCTCATTTATTACTTGAGCAAATTTTACACAAAAAAATCATCATCATCATCTTCTCCCAGAGTACTGAATGGAGGGAGGACTCCATCAGCAATGTAAGTGTCATCTGGATCTTCATCTTCATCGAACAGGTCATCGTGTTCAGGTTCAGGCACCGCTGTTGCAATAGCATGCTCAATAACAGAAGCTTCAACAGTAGCCCCGTCAAGGCCAGACCTACTCCAAGCTGTCACATCTTCATTTTGCTGTCCAACATTCATATCTTCCACTCCTACAACAACTGAGTCCAGATCGAGCTCACCCATATTGTCAGTAACTTCTCCTTCAGGCATGACAAACAGGTTTCTAGGCTGCACTCTAAGGACTGTGCACCAATCTGGTTTCTTTAGGTTTTTTGCATAAAAGACTTGCTCAGCTTGTGTGCTCAGGATGTAAGGTTCATCTGAATACCTAAACCGAGTTGTCTCAATATCGATGACCCCATATTTATCCTTATTGTACCCTCTAGATCTGCTTGTACTTGCTGCAGGGACATCAAACCATACGCATTGGAACAACATTACTTCCTTCTCACCATGAAAATCAAGGCAAATAATTTTCTTAAGCACGCCATACCAGCCCATGTTTCCTGTACTTGCATCGCCCTTCACAAATACACCACTATTTTGAGTAGTTAAGCAGTTCTCTATGGAAGAGACCCGGAAAAGGAAGCCATTTATGAAACACTTGTTGAACACACGAACCCGAGGGTCTGGACCGCGAGATAGATAATACATCATCTCATCTATTTCCCCTTGTGCATGCAATGTGCTGATCTACATTTACGATTATTTTAAAAATATATTAGGGATAAATATATTATTAGGGACTAATAAATTGACAACAAGCATGTGGAAACTATACAAATAAAATATGGATAAATATATTAGGGACGACTCACTTTACGCTCAAACCATGATACAAACTCCTCCTTGTGTCTTTTATCAACATGCCGAGGGCTAATTTTCTTCAGCTCATCCATATGCACACTTTCCACAACAATTGAAAATGCGTTCATTAGTTACATATATATTTTAAACATTCATGACCACCATAAAAAATCAATTTAAAAATATAGCTTACTTTATCCATGAAGTGACCTCGTCACAGTTGGTTAATATGTAATGCCTCATCCTCTGCATGTCAATATCAGAAACATTCTCGAGAGTACTTCCTTTCCTACTATAGTCAAGGCTCCCAAATATACTTAGCCCAGATGGTGGTTCACTGGCAGCAGCGCTTTCATGACGCTCTGGACGATTAAGCTTGGTACTAATATTTTCAAAAAAGCGAGAGCAAAATGTCAGGCACTCCTCGGATATATACCCCTCTGCAATTCAACCTTCAGGGCGCGCTTTGTTCCTCACATAGCCTTTAAGAGTACGAAGGTACCTCTCAACTGGATACATCCATCTATAACACACCGGGCCTCCAAGTCTAGCTTCGTCAGCAAGATGAACTGGTAAGTGCATCCTAATATCAAAAAAAGCCGGTGGAAAAATCATCTCCAGCCGACAAAGGGTCTCCCTAATCGAAGTGCTCAGTTTTTCAATTTCTGAAAACTCCAACTCCTTTGAACACAATGAGTTAAAGAACCTACTTAGCTCGATCAACGGGGTCACCACATCTTTAGGCAATATGTTGCGCACCACTAAAGGCAAAAGTTTTTGCAAGATTACGTGTAGGTCATGAGTTTTAAGTCCAGAAAGCTTGCAACCATTGACGTCCACACATCTCCGAATATTTGCAGCATAACCATCAGGGAACTTGATGCCATGTAAAAATTTGCACAGAATTTCCTTGTCATCCTTACCTAGAGAGTACAGCGCTGGTGGCAAGGTGTACTTACCCTTTTCGAGCACTGGATGCTGATCTGGCCTTATAACCAAATGTTGCATATCAAGTCGAGCCTTCTCACTGTCCTTGCATTTACCTTGTAAGTCTAGCAAAGTCCCCAGTAAGCTCTCACATATGTTCTTCTCAATATGCATGACATCAAATTATGTCGCACAAGCAACGATTTCCAGTAAGGAAGCTGAAAGAAAATACTCTTCTTCCTCCAGTTGTGCCACCTATTTTCTTCGTCAGTTGCTTCCTTTTCCTTGTATCCTTCCCAAAAGTCACTTGCTGGAAACTCTCATAGTCCCGCAGCACCTGCTCACCACTGAGCGGCACTGGAGCTTCCCTGGTTTCAGCCTTGTTATTGAAGCTCGCCTTGTTCCTTCGCCACTTATGGTTCATGGGCAAAAATCGACGATGTCCCAAGTAGCAATGCTTTGAACCATGTTTTAACCACAAGTAATCAGTATGCTTGTGACAATAAGGACAAGCAAACTTACCTTTTGTGCTCCAACCAGATAACATCGCATATGCGGGGAAATCATTAATTGTCCACAGCAGAATTGCATGTAGAGTAAAATTCTTCTTCTCCTTCTCATCCCATGTTAAAACTCCATTAACCCACAAATCATGTAGCTCATCGATCAGAGGTTGCAAATATACATCAGTGTTCACTCTAGGAGATTTAGGCCCAGGTATCAGCATCGACATCATCCAATAAGGTTGTTTCAAACACAACCAAGGAGGCAGGTTATAAGGAATCAGTATCACGGGCCAACAAGTGTAATTAACATTCAACATCCCAAACGGATTGAAGCCATCAGATGCAAGTCCCAGTCTAACATTACGTGGATCCGAATCAAACCACTTATACCTGTTATTCACGTGCTTCCACGCCAATGAGTCCACTGGGTGCCACATTTTCCCATCACTAACCAATTCTTCCTTGTGCCACCGCATGAATGATGATGTTTCCTCTGACATATATAATCTTTGCAATCGAGGAGTAAGTGGAAAATACCTTAGAACTTTGCAAGGAGTGCGCTTCTTTGCTCCACCACTTTCGCTATACTCGCCAATCTCATCAGAATTTGTGTCGTCTTTCTTCCACCTACTCTCACCACATGTTGGACACGTGTCTATATCAGCCAACGTCCCATGAAATAACACGCAGTCATTCACACAAGCATCGATCTTAATGTATGTGAGGCCAAGGTCGCGGATAATCTTCTGTGCTTTCTTGATAGTGTCTGGGATACAATGCCCTGGGGGGAGCGAATCTCTCCATAGGCTAAGTGTTTGCTCTGCGTTCTCGTTACTCCATCCACCCATGCACTTAAGCTGAAAGAGCTTGACCATGAATGATACCTTGGTAAGCTTTGAGCATCCTGGCCACAACTCTTGCTGTGCATCTTTCAACAAATCAAAGAATTTCTTTGCAATCTCATTTGGCTCTTCATTGGTATTACCACTGGTCGCACCCCTAATTAATGCGGACACCAGATTGTTGGCCGATGATGCATCATCTGGCGGGCGTACATTCAGATCCCTATCATCATTCAAAAATATGCCAGCGTTACCTTTCTCTTTGACAAAATTCTCATCAAAACCTTTAGTTAGCAAGTCCATTTGAACCTCGGATTTTGTTTTGTACACGACTCCACGACACCTTGAATATGGACATGGTGCAGTTTCTGATGCATAGGTGCCTTCAAAAATAGTATCAATAAATTTCTCCAGACCTGCTTGCCACTCACGTGTTGACCGAGACAACAGCATCCAACTCCGATCATCATCATGTGCCATTAATTCTATTTTCCAAATATCACAATGATTTCCTGCAGCACGTTAATTGAAGGGATCACGACATTATTATAAACTATATATAATCAACAATGAAACATCTAGCAATAATGCAAGCATACGTGATCCTCTTTCTCACGTATGAAGCTCTAAGTGAGGCCTGAATCAAAGTACCAAATATAGCAAAAATAATTATCCATTGCTCCTTTCTGAGATTGAGTTAACTCCTCAATTCTTTGTTTCTTCTTATGCTTTTGGGAACATGATTCATATTTTCTAAATCGATTTGTAGAAGACATGGCTTCAAAAGATGACAAGAATAAAATTAAAATTATACAAGCAGTTCTAGACCTTCATACCAATTAGTACAATACAGATGGATTTAAAAAAAACAATACCTGCACTCCGGACGAACGGACGAGCCTGCTTGTTGGTGCCTGCTTGCTAGATGGATAGATCCTTTTCCCTGTCCCTGTCGTTGGTGCCTGCTTGCTAGATGAACGTTGAACGCACGAGCGCCGGCCGGAGACGAGATGAACACGGAGCGTCGCCCACGGGCACGGCCCTGCTCGTCGATGAGCAGGAAGGAACTAGGACACGAAGATGCCGTCGATGCAGGGAATTCAAGCGCCGTGACGACTCCGGTTGCAGGGAGGGGGCGCCACGACGACACCGGCTGCAGGGAGGCCGCGACCACGCTGCTGGCTGTAGGGAACGAGGGCCTTGACCACGCTGCTCGCAGGGACGGCACGCGGGGGAAGAGAGGCCGCGACGGGGGGATCAGAAGCCACGACGCATGTGGGAAACAAAGCAGCGACGGGGAAGAGAGAGACCACGACGTACGTGATAGTAATTAGATTACTATCTTTTCCAATACATAAACGGGTCTATATTAATTTGTATAGGATACGCTAGGTATTAGAAACACAAACACATACATGGTCTAATGGTAGGTATGCAACGATGTAACCATTAAAGTGGAGAAAACGCCGGAGAGCTCAAGGTTCACCGCCGGCAACCTCATCTTCCTCACTGCCGCAGCTGTTCGATCAAGCCCGAGCTTGCTCTGGTGAGCCCATTCCTCTTCCCTCTGCTGGAACGTGATTAGCACCTCCCAATAATTCCATTTTTGGTATTAACTGCCCTAGGAATCGCTGGCCGAAGTCGCCGTGTCGCCGCCGTGCTTACTCTCGGCTGTGCAGAACCGCCGCCGGCGTCGCCTTGCTGTTCCGGCCGCCTCGGAGTGAGTCTGACCGAGCCCTTGCGCCAACAACGTCGCCTCGCCTCTAGAAGCCCGCTACCCGAAGGAATCGAGTCGCGAAGCCCTGAGCGCCGACATCGGCCTCCGTCTTCCCCAACTCCGGCCGAGCTCCGCCACCGCCGATTCGTCCTCTGTGGTGAGCCTCGCTTCAATTCTTTGCACCGTAGCCGTCCTCAGGAAGTCTGTAACCTAGTGGACACCATGTCCTAGCCGCAGGCCGACTGAAGAAAGAGCTGCCGCCGTCGTCCAGAGGATTTCTGCCGCCGCCAAACCAATCGGTGCACCGCCACAGCCGACAAGACCTCGCCGGCCTCGTCAAACCTTACGGTGAGAGCCCAGATATCTGGTAGACACATATTTATGCATTAGTATTGCCAGATTGAGCTTGTAGAACGTTTTCCCCAGTCGACCAGAAAAGAGCCGCCGCTGGAGCTCGCCGCCGGCGATATTCCGGTCACCCGAGGTGTCAAGAAGACCACACTTAGCTCCGCCGTGAACTCCTCTACCTTTTCTATTTTGGGCCCGACTACAGCCGAGCCGCCATTCGCCGTCGCCACCGCCGAGAAGCTCGCCGGCTCTGTCTGCCTGCGCCCTCCTCTGTTCGCCACACCGGACCATCCACTCCTAGAACGGACGGTCCGATTCGTTGTCCCGCGCCCTGCTCTGCTCTGTCTCACTGGCCTACGGGCCCAGGCTGTAAGAGAAATAAGAAAAGAAGAAAGAATTAGAAAAAGGTTAAAACTGAAATATCTTTCCAACAGAAAAATAGCCAAACTTTGAAAATTCATAAGTAATTCATTTTAACTCATTTTTGAGTGAAACCAATTTTGTTCAAGGGCATTCAAGGGCCGTGATGACTCTGGTTGCAGGGAGGGGGTGCCACGACGACACCGGCTGCAGGGAGGCCGCGACCACGCTGCTGGCTGTAGGGAACGAGGGCCTTGACCACGCTGCTCGCAGGGACGGCGCGCGGGGGAAGAGAGGCCGCGACGGGGGGATCAGAAGCCACGACGCACGTGGGAAACAAAGCAGCGATGGGGAAGAGAGAGACCGCGACGTACGTGATAGTAATTAGATTACTATCTTTTCCAATATATAAACGGGTCTATATTAAATTGTATAGGATACGCTAGCTATTAGAAACACAAACACATACATGGTCTAATGGTAGGCGCCTATCTTCTTAACTCTGAGGTCTTAGGTTCGAAACTTGCTGGTGGTGTTTTTTTTTAATTTTTTATGTAACCATTAAAGTGGAGAACCTTAGGTATTGCAACGATGTAATTTTTCGTTGCTATATGTACAACCTTTTTGCAATGAACGAAACTATTACATACAACGAAACCATAATCGTTGCAACCTTAGTGATTGCAATGATTTATTTTTTTTCATTGCTATATGTACCACTTTTTCGCAACGCAAGCGACTATTATATACAACGAAACATATTCGTTGCGACATAGACGGGCTATTGCAACCATCATATAAAGAGTTGCAATATCACCTTAGTATTGCAACGACAATAAACTTGCCCGCAACGCAAATCAAATCGTGGTAACAGGAATCACTTATTGCAGCCATTCAATAATTTGTTGCGATAACACTTACTTTTCGCAACGATCTCCATACTTAGGGCCACGAAACAATCTTCGTGGCAAAAATCCAATCTATCGCAACCAGAAGTGAAAATCGTTGCGATAACAACCCTTGTTGCAACCAAATCTCGCCGTTGCGACAAAAAAGCATGGCATAAGGGTCAGAAGTTAGTAGTGACTACTTTTATGACTACCCAGTTATGGAGTAGTGTTTAGTAGTCCCAAAATAAGCTACTATGTATGTTGGGAACCATGATGATCTCAAGTCTAAGGACTCTACATAAACACTACTTGAGACTAACTGATGACACATGAAATCTCTGTAGTATCTCATGGCGGGTCTATCCAACATATGTTCACTAACATATGTCCATATTATTGATTTGGTATCTCCATACCATGATCCATGAGACATGATTATCAATCAATACATATGTTGATGTTAGAATCATATTTGTTCCTCATATGATATATGATTAGGGATCATTTAGAAATAGCAACATTTGACATTAAGAGTCTCATGAATAAGTCACGTACTCATTGATCAATAATGATAATGTCTATTTCAAGAAACAAATCAATACATTATAAACATAGCATGTGATATTATAACATCTCCATGTTGCCTCTAGGGCATATCACTAACACCTTGTTCTAACTCTCAATCGCTTGAGTAGGTCTAAGAACAACCCACTAAATGGTGCTTGATTCTCCTTAGCCGCAGGTTGATAAAGACGAAAGTCCACGCTCGATCCTTAACCAAAAAACAAGAAGAGGTGAATTCCACTGGCTTTTAGCATTTTTGGAAAAAGAACCTAAGGGTGCAAGAGAAGGTTACAACGAAGGGTTTGATCGCTTATCAATTTTGAGTAAAAAGTCTTCCTGCCTCTTCGGTGAGTTACGACCAGTAAGAGTAGTCACAGTCACTCGAAGTTGGCAAAGAAGCTAGCTAGCCACTCTTTTCGTAGAGAAAATAAAAGCAGCTGCTGGATAAAAAATAGTGTTTTTTTTATTCAATAGACCTATGGTTAGAGGATAGTGCGGGTAGCCCTGTCGGAAACCAGAAAGAAGAGGCTGATGCACCCGCCTGGCGGTGGGTTCAGCTCGATCAACTAGGATAGGAGTTTTTTCTCTATCTTGCTCCATGGTGTTCAAGCAGTGCGTCCAAAAAGCTATGATTCATGGGAGGGAGCAGCTTCAATAACTTTGGCTAGGAAAACTCTTGGTCTTGGAGTATCAGTTCACCCAAGATCAATAGTACAAATAACTACTAGGTTTGTGCCGGAAAAGTATCTTGAGTGACAGGGAAAGAGTGGAAAAAGAAAGAGATTCATCAGCTACGGAATCTGACAGGAATCGGTATTGAACAGAGGGGGCTGTTGACAAAGCATCCCATGGTGCGCTCCGAGGGGAAAAAGTCTTGGGCGGTATGGAAGGTCCCAGCTTACCTACTGCTTTGTTACCAGAGCTGGATTGATTTCATCTTTTCCCAGTGCCCATGCTCCTACTTCTACTTATGAAGCTATTCAACCTCCCATGGATGGTAATGGTGCTCCCCTAGCTGCTGTTCCTACTCCTTTGGCTGGTGCCAAATCAGGTGACTTTTAAGTTGAAACTTGCCCACAGAACGATGTAACCATGATGGCAGTACTATGATTGCCTTAGAGCACAGATGTCTCTGTCCGTACGATACGGGCAACATAGCACC
Organism: Oryza meyeriana var. granulata; assembly: GCA_003991445.1. NCBI lineage: Eukaryota > Viridiplantae > Streptophyta > Magnoliopsida > Poales > Poaceae > Oryza > Oryza meyeriana. The sequence continues at coordinate 134,995 of RYFJ01002342.1, forward strand.
ACTATCATTTTCTTCCCCTACAGTTGATCAAGATACTCAAAATCAATTCCAAGGGCCAATAACGCGTGCCCATGCTAAACAAATCAACCAACAGGTGAATTCGCTCCTGAGTAAGAATAGTATTACCTGTGAGAATCAATTGCTACCTAATGCCCAAAATTTCATTGTTCTCAGGTATGAAGACATTGGAGAATCCCAAAAGGAGCAGCACCAAGTCATTAACCATGCAATAAATGCCAATGATGTCATTTCGGTTTCCAATGATCTAATGGGAGAAAAATGTGCATAGAAGATGTACTTGAGATCTGATTGCAATGTTTAGCCATAGCCTGGAAAGCTTATCTCATAAGCTTTCCAATGGATCTGGCCCCATCCCTGAATTCAACCCAAGCGCTGATTTATCAACAAATTAATGTGGCAACCAGAAACTGCCAAAAGCTTTATTTGCTTTAATTAGGGTGTGATGCAACATAACTGGCCTTGAGCCATGTAAAACGTCCAGTTTCCATCTCGCCTATATATTAGGAGTATTCTCATCTGTTAGGGGACACATTTTTGTTTGAAGAACCAAATACACTATGCTATATGCATTTTCTTGAGTATTCTAGCCATAGGCTGAATCATCTCTGAGATTGCGCATTTGTTCCCATTGTTCTTACAAGCTCTTTGTGATTGCAGCGAGGATTGTAATCCGCTTGACTTGGTTGAGTGGACAACGTGAGGTTGGGCAAACTCCGTGCTGCAGGTTGTTGCACATGCAACGGTTGGCCCCACAAGACTCGTCAGGTTTTACGAATATCTTCGATTCTACGCCATGAAGGTTGGGCGCACCCTCGTATCATTTAGTATCAGAGTCTCGGTTGTCACGGTAGAATCTTTATCCCTTGTTGTAGTTTCATTTTCATCCTATCTGAAAATTGCCTCACAAAAATATTGAACCTTAGTTTACGATCTGTTGTTTTCGTGCGTTTTGTTAAGTTTTAATCCAAGAGATTGTGTTCTTGTTGCTGAACAGCTCATTTTTCCTCCACGTTACTTGTGTTGATCCCCTATGTTTAGTTCAATGTTTTAGTTATTTTTTCCCACATGCAAACTCAGATAATTGTTTTCTCATCCTTGTTGGAAGGGTCATAAAATTTCTTAATAATTTGCTGTAGATCATTTCCTCTAATTTAGTTTACAAATATTGGGTGGGATCTTGCTACTGTTATACTGAAAAAAAAACCCTAAATTCTATTTTGATAGCCAATCTTTCCTTTGCGAATACTTTGATCCCATAAAGACTAGCTGATCTATTACATAGGGCTGCACTTGGTGATCTTGTTCTCTCAGTTGCAATAGAAAAGAAAGCTATGAATCATTGTTAAAAATAGCAAAAACATCTAACCATATTATAAAAAAAATTAAAGTGGCTGCTTGCTATGTGAAAAAAAAAGAGTTGTTGAAAATATTTGCAATATTGGGAGAATCGTTCTGTTTGTGCAATCTTGTGCCCTATTTTGTAATCATTTCAATCAACTAGCGTCTTTCCATAACCATTGCAATTGAGCTATTTGTATTATCACTCATATCTTCTGCTAGCTCAACCCTTTGATTGCATTTGGTTCCATTATCCTTGTGTGTGAGTTGCTTTGTTCACCTTTCCGACCTTGTGTTCAGCAACTAGATTTTGCGTTCTCATGTGGATAACTACTTAGCGAGACTACATCGAGAATTCAGGTTATGTAGGATTAATATTTTTCCTGCCAAGCTCCACAGATAAAATCATTGTAGGCTTGGATCTCAGCTATGAGTTCGCTAAATCTCATATTGTTTTTGCCTCACCACTCAAGTGTGAACTCCTTTATCAATCAGCAAAGAGTAAGTAAGAACTTCAGGGGTAAGGATAAGTGAGGTTGAGAGTACTGTCCATACATTATATATATTTTTTCTCTTGCTGTTTGCACAACTAACCATGTCAGGTCAAGGTGAAAATACAGAGACTAACAGACATGCTTTGGATGCCGCAGTCAACTGGACTGAATATTGTGCATTGAGAGACACACTACGATGAGAGATCACCGTTGGAAATGAGCAGCTGAGAGAAGAAGTGAATAACTCCATTCAAGATCTTTAGATTGAAGTGAACCAACAACTGAATGTACTCCACAACAACATAGTTGCTGACATTGTACGGCAACTACAACCACAAGCTGAACAAGAACCTTTAGTAGATGAGACGGATGAGGAAGCCGCTGCTCGAAGGGCTCATGCTGCTAATGCAAACCCTCAACCTGTTAGGCATGTAAGGGGTGGTGATAAAAAAAATAATAATCTTGGAAGGGGGCGTGGTGGTGGCATGGGTCGTCGAAGAGCTGCATATGATCCAATTCATGTTAATATGCCGCCGTGCAATGAAGCCAATCAACGCCATAACCGCAACAACAACAATCATCTTGACGAACAAAGGTTTGGTAAACTTAAGTTTTCTATGCCTAAATTTGCAGGTACAAATAATCTTGAAGACTACCTGACTTGGGAACTAAAAGTTGACAAAATCTTTCGGGTGCACAACTACACCGAAGAAAAGAAACTTGCAATGGCCTCACTTGAATTTGAAGAATATGCGCTGATTTGGTGGGAACAAATTCAAAATAAAAGATAGGATCATGACGAGCCTCCTGTAGCGTCGTGGGCTGAAATGAAGGTTGAGATGAGAGCAAGGTTTGTCCCTCATCATTACAAGCGTGATCTGTTTCATAAATTGCAGGGCATTAAGCAAGGAGGTCGCACGATGGATGAATATTACAAGGAGATGGAGATGGCCATGATCCGTGCCAATGTGTATGAACATGAAGAGCAAACCATGGCATGTTTTCTCGCTGGATTGAACTATCCCATCAAGCGCATCATTGAATTTCAATCATACAACAATGTGGTCAAATTAGTGCATCAAGCGATCAAAGCTGAAAGACAAGTACAACAAGATTCAAAGGTAACAAAGAATTCTTCATTCACTTCTTGTTCAGCTCATAACAATCCGGCACTTACAGTAGGTAAACCTACCCCTCGATTCAATTCTTTCCGTGCTAACAGTTCTAGTGCAAGTGTTTCTTCTAGTCCCCATGCAGCTCGAAGTGGAAAGGAGCAATCTACCCCAAATGTGAAGCAAGGTCCAACAGCAAGTGCTTCTTCTATGGGTTCTACAGCGAAGAGTAGTGCTATTCAATACTTCAAGTGTTTGCGGTGAGGACATATCTCAAGAGAGTGCCCAAACAACTGCACAATGCTTATAACCGAGGGAGGTGAATATGAATCTGCAAGTGAAGAAGAAGATGATCCAACTGCTGATTTTGGTGAGGAGAAAAATGAGATGACTTACTGTGATTTTGAGACTGGTAAATCCCTCATTGTCACAAAGAAGGTGTTGAGTGTACAACCAAAGCAAGATAATGAACAGCGCTGCAGTCTTTTTCACATGAAGGCAAAGGTAAATGATCGTGTGTGTAAGGTAATCATTGAAGGTGGAAGCTGTCATAATTTAGCAAGCAAAGAAATGTGTGAAAAACTTGGATTGAAGCAGCTGCAGCACCCGCATCCATACCATGCGTAGTGGTTGAATGATTGTGGAGAAGTGAAGATTCAGCATATGGTGAAGGTGCCTTTCAAAATTGGTGATTATTGTGATACGGTAGAGTGTGACGTTGTTCCAATGATGGTATGTCATTTGCTGCTCGGTTGACCATGGCAATTTGATCGTGCAATTCAACATGATGGCCACACCAATCAATACTCATTCAAGTGGAACAATAAAGAATTTGTCCTTCGACCAATGTCTCCTACTCAAATTTATGCTGATACAATGCAAAAGAATGAGGTAAATGTTGGAAGTGTTAGGGAGAAAGAGAAGAACAAAACTGAGAAACCCAATTTTGTGAGTGAGAGCCACAAACCAATTGAGAATGGGAATAAAAAGGGTGAGAAACAAAAAATAGTTATGTTAGCCACTAAATCAGAACTGAGGGAAGTGCATGAAAACTCACATTGTGTGCATTTTGTGCTTGTGTACAAAGACGTGTTGCTTTCTACTAATGACATCTCAACTCTTTCGAGTGCTATCACAAATGTTTTGCAGGAGTTTGATGATGTTTTTCCAGAAGAGATACCTACTGGTCTTCCCCCACTTCAAGCCATTGAACATCAAATCGACCTTATCCTAGGAGTTTCTCTTCCAAACCGACTGCCATATCGAACCAATCTAGAAGAAACAAAGGAAATACAGCGACAAGTGCAAGCACTTCTTGAAAAAGGGTATGTACGTGAAAGCCTTAGCCCTTGTGCAGTTCCTATTATTCTAGTTCCTAAGAAAGATGGTACATGGCGCATGTGTGCCGACTGTAGAGCAATTAACAACATCACAATTAGATATCGTCATCCTATTCCTAGGTTAGACGATATGCTTGATGAATTGAGTGGTGCTGTTATTTTCTCTAAAATTGACTTGCAGTGGGTATCATCAAATCAGAATGAAAGAGAGTGATGAGTGGAAAACTACATTCAAAACAAAATTTGGCTTGTATGAGTGGTTAGTAATGCCTTTTGGTTTAACTAATGCACCTAGTACATTCATGAGACTAATGAATCATGTTTTGAGGGCCTTCATTGGAAAATTTGTTGTGGTATATTTTGATGACATTCTAATATACAGCCGTACCAAAGAAGAGCATGTTGAGCATATTGCACAAGTGTTGCAAGTGCTTAGATCTAAAAAATTGTATGCTAACATGGAGAAGTGCACATTTTGCACACACAAGGTTGTCTTTTTGGTCTTTGTTGTTTCTTCACAGGGAGTTGAAGTGGATGAATCTAAAGTTGAAGCAATCAAGAATTGGCCTACACCTGTCAATGTAAGTCAAGTAAGGAGCTTTCATGGGCTTGCTAGGTTCTATCGACGCTTTGTGAAGAATTTCAGCACCATTGCTGCTCCTTTAAATGAGCTCACCAAGAAAGGTATTGAATTTGTTTGGGGTAAGTCACAAGAAAAAGCGTTTCAAGAACTGTCTAACTAAAGCACCTTTGCTTGTTTTGCCTAATTTTGACAAACCATTTGAAATTGAATGTGATGCTAGTGGTTTGGGCATTGGTGGTGTTTTGATGCAAGAGAAAAAACCAGTAGCATACTTTAGTGAGAAACTTGGTGGTGCTCAATTGAATTATTCTGTTTATGACAAAGAATTGTATGCTTTGGTATGTGTTCTAGAAACTTGGCAACATTATCTTTTGCCCAAAGAATTTATCATACATTCTGATCATGAAGCTTTAAAACATTTGAGAGGGCAAGCTAAGCGGAACCGTAGGCATGCTAAATGGGTTGAATTTATTGAATCTTTCCCATACATTGTGAAATACAAGAATGGCAAAGAAAATGTGGTTGCTGATGCCTTGTCTGGCAGGATTGTACTTTTATCTCAACTATCAATTAAGGTTCTAGGATTAGAATGTTTGAAAGATTTGTATGCTGCAGATAAAGAGTTTACTGAACCATACTCTAAGTGAAAAGAAGGGAAAGATTGGGACAAGTTTCATATTGATGATGGGTTTTTGTTTTGTGCTAACAAGTTATGTGTTCCAGATTCCTCCATGCGTTTACTATTGTTGCAGGAATCACATGCCGGTGGGCTAATGGGACATTTTGGGAGGGAAAAGACATTGGCTATGTTGTCTGATCACTTCTATTGGCCAAAGATGCGATGAGACGTTAAACGATTTGTGCAACGATGTGTGACCTGTCATAAAGCTAAGTCCAAAATTAATCCCATGATTTGTACATTCCACTTCCTATTCCTAGTACACCTTGGGAGGATATTAGTATGGATTTTGTTCTAGGATTGCCTAGGACAAAACGTGGGAGAGATACCATATTTGTAATTGTAGATAGATTCTCTAAAATGACACACTTTATTCCTTGTCACAAGAGTGATGATGCGTCACATGTTGCTGACCTGTTTTTTAGGGAAATTGTGCGATTGCATGGAGTGCCAAGAATCATTGTTTCAGATCGTGATGTTAAGTTTATGAGCTACTTTTGGAAGACATTGTCGGCCAAGCTTGGGACAAAGTTGATGTTTTCAACAACTTGTCACCCATAAACTGATGGTCAAACCGAGGTGGTGAATCACACACTCTCCACGTTGCTATGAACAATGATCAAGAAGAACTTGAAGGAGTGGGAGGATTGTCTTCCACATGTGGAATTTGCATATAACAGGGCAGTTCATTCAACAACACAATTGTGCCCCTTTGAAGTGGTTTATGGATTTAAACCAATCACACCACTTGAATTGCTGCCACTTCCACTTCAAGAGAGGGCAAATATGGAGGCAACCAAGCGTGCTGAATTTGTGAAAATCATACATTCTAAGACAAAAGAAGCTATAGAGAATAAGGCACGGTATTTTGCTGAAAGGGCAGACAAAACAAGGAAGAAGATGCTTTTTGAACCAACAGATTTAGTTTGGGTGCATCTACGCAAAGAGCATTTTCCAGTGAAGCGTAAGTCCAAGCTTATGCCACATGCTGATTGTCCATTTAAAGTACTCGAGAAAATCAATGACAATGCGTACAAGATAGAACTACCTGGAGATGACTACAATGTGAGTACTACATTCAACGTAGCTGATTTGTCCCCGTTCTTTGGATCATTCAACACAGAGTCGAGGACGACTCCTTTTCAAGAGGGGGAGGATGATATGGGCAACATAGCACCACTATCATTTTCTTCCCCTACAGTTGATCAAGATACTCAAAATCAATTCCAAGGGCCAATAACGCATGCCCGTGCTAAACAAATCAACCAACAGGTGAATTCGCTCCTGAGCAAGAATAGTATTACCTATGAGAATCCATTGCTACCTAATGCCCACAATTTAATTGTTCTCAGGTATGAAGACATTGGAGAATCCCAAAAGGAGCAGCACCAAGTCATTAACCATGCAATAAATGCCAATGATCTCATTTCGGTTTCCAATGATCTGATGAGAGAAAAATGTGCATAGAAGATGTACTTGAGATCCAATTGCAATGTTTAGCCACAGTCTGGAAAGCGATAAGCTTTCCAATAGATCCAGCCCCATCCCTAAATTCAACCCAAGCGCTGAGTTATCAACGAATTAATGTGGCGACCAGAAACTACCAAAAGCTTTATTTGCTTTAATTAGGGTGTTATGCAACATAACTGGCCTTGAGCCATGTAAAACGTCCAGTTTCCATCTCGCCTATATATTAGGAGTACTCTCATCTGTTAGGGGACACATTTTTGTTTTAAGAACCAAATACAATATGCTATATGCATTTTCTTGTGTATTCTAGCCATAGGCTGAATCATCTCTAAGATTGTGCTTTCCTTCTCGTTGTTCTTGCAAGCTCTTTGTGATTGCAGCGAGGATTGTAATCTGCTTGACTTGGTTGAGTGGACAATGTGAGGTTGGGTGAACTCCGTGCTGTAGGTTGTTGCACATGCAGCGGTTGGCCTCACAAGACTCATTAGGTTTCACAAATATCTTTGATTCTACGCCGTGAAGATTGGGCGCACCCTCGTATCACCGTAGGAACGTGATGCTTAGGTGCGAGGTGAAACACAAGCAGGAGATCGAGAAAAGAAATCATATGGAATGCAACCTACAGATGAAAAATCAGCTTCATTGTTCCCACCATCTGAATCAGATGTTTAATAAGAATAGGAATCAAATAAGCTACTGATTGATTGAGGAAGCATTTGAAAAGAAAGGAAGGGTGATGCTTGTTAAACAAAGCTGCGTGTGGGTCTGCCACATATAGCTGTAGTTTCTGCTGTAGCATCGGTTATTTCCATTTCTGCTGTAGTAGCATCGATTATTGCTCAGGTTACGAATGACCCAATCTATCTGTGGCAACCACCCCAACATTTAGTAGATGGAGATGCACACCTAGAAAAGACGGATGAAAGAGAACTTGACCTTCTGACTTCTTCTCTTGTCTGTACTTTACGCAAAGCAATCTATGGTCTCAAAAAGCCCCGATAGCGTCTCAGCATAGTGGTTATCTAGGCAGGGTTTGCTCGGAGTGATCATGATTCGGCCATGTTCGTATCAGCTTATCCTCGAGGACGTGCTATTCTGTTGTTGTATGTTGATGATATAAAACTGACTGGTGATTACCATATCGCTGATCAAGCGTCACCTTCATCAATTTGAGGAGGAATTTCACTCTTCACTATGCCCAGCATTTGAAGAGGCATGCGTGGGAGTACTTCTTACTTCTTTACATCAGAAATACAACCGTTTACTTCCTTCCTAGCAACCTACATATCTGTCAACTCAAAGCACATTCGGAGTATAGTTGACTATTCCTCCTTTATGTATCTCAGCCAAAGCCTACTGCAAGCTAGGTTGTTAAGGAATTCTGCAACTAATTTAGACTGATTGGTGGTAGGCTCCGACTAAAGCTTATGGATTCAGCACTTTGCTTAAAGAAGCAAAGTTGTGCGAGAAAACTAGAGTTGTTCAGTAAGCAAGAGATTGATTGCGTGGTAGCAAAACCAGTCCGCAGTTAACCAGAAATTTGGGTAGAATTCTCATTGCGTAAGTTTTAGTAAGGCCAGTTATGGGAAGCAGGCCATGGAGAAAGAGAGGAATCGATCGTCCAATGTTATGTTAACAAATGCATGAAAGGTTTGATTATTCCATACACTTGAACGCCTTCCTTATCAATAGGTTTCGGAGAGACAAGTAATGATTGCTTGACAATCTTCACTACATGAGACTCAATTTGACTCAAGCTTCATACGAAAGCATTTACAGAACTAAAGCCAAGTCAAGCGAAATAACACTAAAAGTGGAGTAATTGTTCTAATCTCTTCAGGACATAAATCCCTCATCCTACTCTGTCTGTCTATCGGTTACTCATGTGTCTATACTAAGCTAAGATATTCCTCATTATGGCATAGTAGAGTGGAGGTTCAATCCTCTTCTCGTGTTACGTGTTTAAACCCATGCCTTAGTCGATGTGCTCTCTTCTGTTCAAGAAGTCAGTATCATCCTATACTTGTAAACCTATCCTTTATTTAAGGAAGCCTATCAGTAACTTTAGTTAGCTATCTCTTGCGTCGTTCACCTACTGGGAGAGCTCGGTCTTCCGCATACGTTGAGTATCGATTAGTGTATTCCATTCCTATCTTCAAAAAGAATCTCGCCTCTAATGACCTCTCCCTTATCGAAAGATATGTAGAACAGAAAATTGAATGGAAGAGGAGGTTGTAGCAGCATGTTTCTCCAGTATCTATATTACAGCAATTGTTCGCCGTTTCCACTGCAGCCCACTTTAATGAAGAAGGGCTATGAACTACATTGAATTTAGGAAAACTATTTGGCAACCTTGTCATACCTGATATAGGGTACCTATTAATCTAATTATATAAATGTATCAACTATAGACGGGAGAAAGCGGTTAGGCTGTATTGTATCGATCTTGACCGAAGGTCTTTAACTTAATTTGTAAGAGGAAAACGACTTTCTTTTTTCCATTGGAAATGGGACCTGGCATTGCCTAATAAGTAAGTTATCAAACCATTCACTTCTGCTAAGGAGAACACGTTTCTAAGTACAGGCATCCAACCTGTTTTGCTTTAGCAGTTTGTTTTGACTTAGATTCACTTGATATCTTCTTCAATTTCATTAATCTTTCTCTATACTTGGGCTTATCTTTAGTTCTTCTTCTGATTCCAAAAATCAATATCTTTTTCTTCCGCAAGGTATCTATGGATTTTGATAAAGTGCTAACTTATTGATCAAAGTCAACTATCGCTTGAACTTGCTTTGGTGATTGCTCTTCCAATGGGAATAATGACTTAAGGCAAGGGAGGGTGAAGGAAGAGACAATAACTAGCTGACTTAGCGTCACCGATCACTATTCTATATTCACTAAGTGATCGAATGCTGATTTCTTGCTCGCAGCACTAGCCGCCCAACTATTATACCTTGATTGGGGAGAGCAAGGCTTTGTGCCCAAAACAAACAACCTAACTTGCACTAACTGATAGAAATCAGGCTTTATTCTATCTTGACTCAACGATAGAAATAGGTTATTTCCCATCTTGCACTTCTCGGAAGAAATAGAACCCCTCTCTAGGACTTCCTTCTCTCACTCTTGAGGAAGCAAGCAGGGCGGACCTGTCCTAACTGAGTGTACTATAATTGGACAATAGCAGCCATACGGAATGGACAATAGCATGGCTATCCTTAACTAACCACTAAGCAGTTCGAGACATCGACAGAAGTAAATAAGGGAGATATGCGACCCTTAACTAGAATTTTGCAAAGTAATACACAAGCTCGCTGGCCTGTGAAATGGGGCATACACCGGTATCGGCAAATCAATGAATTCTAACTAGCTTTTCAATCATCAAGAAAAGAAATAAGTGTCCATAGCTTTCACTCAATAAGACGCTAGAGATCAGGCTAGCAGGATGAGGCATATACTATTCAGTATTAGGCAGAGCAAGGCATTCAAATCTCGATTCCAGATCAACACAAATGATAGATATACGATAATTATCAGGATCAAGACATTCTTCCTATTAAGATATAGAATTTGGTCTTGGTCACAGAGGAACGATGATCGATTCTGCAGGACACAAATGTGCCGTCAATAAACTCTCCCTTTCTTTATGGATATACAAGAGCAGGGCTTGCCAATAATCAGGGGTTTGGCTAGTAAGTAAGTAGTAGACCAATTAATAGAACCTCTTGCTGTGTATGATTCCTGCTGACTTCCACCAAATTTTGCAGAGCACAGTCAATATGCTATCCTTCTTCCTTCTTCTCGTATTCTTTCTTCAATCAAACCAACCCATCTCTTCTCCAAAGGCACTCAATCCCTATTTGAGACATCAAGACTACCTATTATTTATTTGCACTTCCCAATATCAAGAGGAACTTACCTTTGACCAGTAAGACACGAATGATCTACTCATCAAGGGATGTGATGGCCCACTAGGATCTTACGACGAGTGGATCATCCCTATACTTAACTCAGCCTTGTGTTATACTCGGGAGTAGGTGGAAACATTAACATATCTATCTTTTCCTTCCCCTCCTGCCTATCCCTATGGATTTGAATCCAGAAGCAAGGGCACCACTTCGCATATCTATTTATATATCCTATTTTGATAGATAATGAAAGAATTAAAATAAGAAAAACTATTGGTTCTATTATCGTGCAGGGTCACCGATACTCATATCATTGAAGACATTGTTCAGACTGTTAAAACTTGTGGAGGCCATGGGCCCCGGGTACCTCACGACAAGCATATGGGCCACTCGGAAAGACGATGGGGCTAGCCTTGTAATTAGAGATATGATGGAACTCGGCAGACTTAGCCTTGTACGATAAGGAAGATACAGTCCTAGTCGGGCAAGTTATATCTCTAAAAGGAGATCCCTTGGTTGTAGTCCAACTGGGACTCCTACTTTGTAACCCTCTCCCCCAGTATATAAGGGGAGGCAGGACGCCCCCTAAGGGCAGGTTCATGAGAATCACGGAGGTTCATCAGAATCACCATCATACATCCTCAAAGGAAATACACCACAATTGGACGTTGGGTAGTACCTCATCTCGAGGGTCTGAACCAGTGTAAACCTTTTGTGTTCCTTTGCAATCCATCAAGTTTCGGTCCGGCGAGTAGCCCTATATATTTATTTCCGATATAAAACATCGACAGTGTAGGGGCTTTGTCGAGATCATCCTCATCAAGTCTAATGGATCCAATCAAGGGAGTCGATGGAATCAACTTCTTCCCCGAGTAAGCAATCAGCTTCGGGAGCCTCGACTTAGTCACCGACAAGTTCGGCAACCTCACCCTGTCCGAACAGGACTCGATCCAATCGGCCAGGAAACAAGCTGACTCTGTGCCGGTCAGCCCACGCAATGCTGTAGCAACCCTCGTCAACTTGTTGTGGCAATCTTCATCCTATTCGGGTCTCGGGACAACTCTTTCCTTCGGTGTTCGACTTGGACTCGGCCTTGAGCCGGCCAAGATCGAGCTAAGAAGGAAAGAGATCGTCAATCTCCCGTACAGACTCGGCAACACCATGGATATCTTCAAACAACATCCAACGCGGCTAATCCGATCCCTTGGAGTTCGACTCGGATACAGCCCAGAGCCGCTCGAGATCGGATCTAGGGAGGTCGGAGTTATAATCACTCCCATCAACTATTCCGACTTTGACTCTCAGTCGGACTCCGACTCTAAGTCGGACAGGAATTCGGCAAGCTTCTCTTCGCCACGAGAAATCTTCATGGCATCCAAAGGCTCACTCCTACTTAGGTGTACAAGTTGCACTTCTTTCTATTTTTGCTCTTAAATGATTGCAAAAGTACTCGAGTAGCATAAATTCTGATCCGTGAAACTTTGCTCAATGAAAGATGAACTCAAGTCACCCAAAACGCGTGTCTAGGAAAGAGCCATGAGCCAACTCCCGACGCTAGGGGGCTATGACTAGTCGGGCAGATTGCTTAAATGTAAGGGGTCAACTACTCGGGGAAATTAATATCAATAAGAGGAAGAACACGTATTTACATATATTGTGAAATACATAAATATTATTCGGGTGATTGTTTTCATCATCAGATGCTACTCATTCGATATGTTTATAATACAAAACCAGTTCCGGATACGCGTGATAGGAACTCAGGGCTACGAGCCTATCTCCTATACCGGGGGCTGGACCAATCTGCCAAGATGCACTTGGAGTGCGACGCTTCAAGAATCACTTGAAATGCTCCATGAGGGCCACAGATCGAGTACTTGCGCCAGTCGGGATGTCATCTTCCCTGGCTGCGCTCCATATGTGGGCTAATAACCGACCTCAGGCGCTAGTCGGGGCTCGGGCACAACTTGACTGGGTGAGGTACGCCCCATGAGGGTCGCTAGCTGAATCCTACGCTAATGCTAGATTCGGGTACCTTATTTGGTCACAACTCTGTTGGGTAAAGTACGCCCCATGAGGGTCGCCAGCTGAATTCTACGCTAATGCGAGGTTCGAGTACTTTATTCGGTTAATAACCAACCTCCAGCACCAGTCTGAGCTCAGGTACCACTCTGTTAGATAGGGTACCATGAGGGTCGCCAGCCGAATCCTATGCTAATACGAGGTTCGGGTACCTTATTCGGCTACAATTTGTCAAGTTAGGTATGCCCCAAGAGGGTCGCCAGCGGAATCCTGCACTAACGCAGCGTTCGAGTACCTATCTGGCAAAAACATGGCAACAAGCCACTACTGGAACTTTCAGTCGGGAGCAGCATCAAACCTAGAATTTACGGAGGTGCTCATTATTATTCAAGACTGGAAGACCCCAATCCTTCGATTACAACGAAGCTGAGTAAATCAAGCGACGGAGCAAAACCCTCATCATAGTCAGAGAAGACCTATATCGTCGAAGTGCATCCGGAGTTCTCATGCACTACATCACACCTGAGGAGGGCAAGCAGATCTTGCAATATACCTACTCGGGCATCTGTGGTGACCATACTGCATCCAGAACGTAAGTCGGAAAGGCTCGCGGACAAGGATTCTTCTGGCTGATTGAGGTTACCGACGCTGGAGTACTCATCCTGACATGCGAGGGATGCTACTTTTATAGGGTTGCACTGGGTAGGTCGGTTTAGGCCGGCTTATTCGGTAGCAGGCCACAAGATATGAGTTTCTACAGTAGCATGCTCAATCTGGGCCGCTCGCGGGTGTGTTAAAATCACAGTGCTGGTGCTACTCACAGAAATCGATTGAATAATTAGATATGCTTCATGCTAATCCTACAGCTGGGTGTATACACTCGGGTATCTGCATTATTTACTAGGTATTGAGGATATATCCTTATAAGGATCACAAGCTGGTCTCCATTAAAATTGGGGATGCAGGTATCTCTCAAGTACACTTGACCACGTATTGGATTAAAATCCATAAAGTGATACTCGGCTTACATGCTTAGCCAACAATTGCCATGAGCAAACATTCTTCTAGCTGACATGAAGCTGAAGAGTCTAATTTCCGAGTCACATACTACTTGGGAAAGACTATAAAATATTTCCAGCTGACATGATGCTGAAGAGTCTCATATAGCAGTAGTACACTACTTGGGAAGACTACAAGGTTAAAGATCTTTGACTTTATTTTTAATTGTTTCACAACTAAGCACAAAGTCGGGGGCTACACCTGCGCCTATTTGGCGCACACTATTCATATTTCTACATGGAGCCCTTCATAGCCTCGCTGCCAGCTAACATGAAGCAGGACTCAGGAGAAGAAGCACTCGAACAAAGAGTACTTGGGAGCAATGCACTCGGGAATACTTCACCATGGAGGATGAGCACTCGGCATCAGCTGTGACTCAACTATGAAGGTCTCAGGGGCTGCTGTGGAGGCCATGGGCCTCGGGTACCTCACGACAAGCATATGGGCCACTCGAAAAGAGGATGGGCCTAGCCTTGTAATTAGAGATATGATGGAACTCAGCAGACTTAGCCTTGTACGATAAGGAAGATACAGTCCTAGTCGGGCAAGTTATATCTCTAAAGGGAGATCCCTTGGTTGTAGTCCAACTGGGACTCCTACTTTGTAACCCTCTCCCCCAGTATATAAGGGGAGGCAGGGCACCCCCTGAGGGCAGGTTCATGAGAATCACAGAGGTTCATCAGAATCACCATCATACATCCTCAAAAGAAATACACCACAACTGGACGTAGGGTATTACCTCATCTCGAGGGCCTGAACCAGTATAAATCTTTTGTGTTCCTTTGCAATCCATCAAGTTTTGGTCCAGCGAGTAGCCCTATATATTTATTGCTGGTGTAAAACATCGACAAAACTCCCTTTGGAGTAGAGTGGGAATCTTTCTTTTCAATGAGGGAAGGGCTCTATATCGGTAAGACCATAACAGCACACCCGAACCCTCTTCTCTTGCTTGCTAGGGTCACGGCAGGAAATATAGCTATGGAGGCCATGGGCCCCAGGTACCTCATGAGGAGCTTTGTGGCCACTCGGATAGAAGATGGGCCTAATTCTATAATTAGAGATACAACGGGACTCAGTGCATATTACCTTGTATGATAAGGAAAGGGATATAGTCCTAGTCGGGTATGTTGTATTCCTAAAAGGAAATCTCTTGGTCAAGTCCAACTGGGATTCCTATCATGTAACCTTACCTCCTCAGTATATGGGGGGGGGGGGGGGTTAAGTAGCCCCCTAGGGTAGAACGCTCTCACCAGAGAAAACACCAGAATCTCACTAGCGTGTGGAGGCCATGGGCCCCGGGTACCTCATGAGAAGCATTTGGGCCACTCGAATAGAGGATGGGCCTAACCTCGTAATTAAGGATATAATAGGACTCGGCATACATAACCTTGTACGACAAGGAAAGGATATAGTCCTAGTCGGGCACGTTGTATTCCTAGAAGGAAATCCCTTGGTCAGAGTCTAACTGGGATTCCTACTTTATAACCCTGTCCCCCGGTATATAAGAGGAGGTAGGGCGCCCCTTGAGGGCAGAAGAACAATCTCACCAGAGAAACCTCAAAGGCAATACACCACAACTGGACGTAGGGTATTACCTCATCTCGAGGGCCTAAACCAGTATAAATTGTTTCGTGTTCCTTTGCAATCCATCAAGTTTAGGTCTCACGAGTAGCCCCATATTCTTATTGCCGATACAAAACATCGACATAGAGAAACCTCAAAGGCAATACACCACAGCTGGAAATAGGGTATTACCTCACCTTGAGGGCCTGAACCAGTATAAATTGTTTTGTGTTACTTTGCAATCCATCAAGTTTAGGTCTCATGACTAGCCCTATATTATTATTGCCGATACAAAGCATCGACAGTTAGAGCGCTAGGTAGGGGCTTCATCGAGATCATCTTCATCAAGCTTGATGGATCCAATCACCGGAGTCGACAGCATCAAGTTCTTCCCCGGGCAGACAATCAGCTTTGGGAGCCTCGACATTGTCACTGACAAGGTCAGCGACCTCACCCTGACCGACTCGGATTCAACCCAATCGGCCAGAAACCAAGCTGACTTCGTGCCAGTCGGCCTACTCAACACTGCGGCTATCTTCAACGACATGCTGCGGCGATCCCCAAGATCCGTGAGTCCAGGGACAACTCTTTCTTTTGGTGTTCGACTCGGACTCAGCCTTGAGCTAGTCGACATTGGGCTAAGGGAGGAAGAGATCGTCAATTTCCCATTTGGACCCAGCGATGCTGTGGACAGTTTCAATTTTACTCCGATGTGGCAGATCCAATCCCCTGGAGTTTGACTTGGATACGGCCCAGAGCGGCTCAAGATCGGATCTAGGGAGGTTGGAGTTGTAATCACCCCCCTGAACTACTCCGACTCTGACTCACGGTCGGATAGCAGTTCGGCAAGCTTTTCTCCACCACGTGAAGTGTTCATGGCGTCCAAGGGCTCAACTCCTACACAAGATGCATGCCGACTACGCGATCAGCAAGAGGAGGAGGCTCGCTGACTGCGTGAGAAACAGGAAGAAGACGCACGATGCCTGCAAGCCAAACACGACGCTTGGCACGACAACTTGTGCAAAGCTAGGCGGACTGCTTAACAATAAATCCTCCAAACCTGAGTAGGCGACCATGACGTCTTCATGACCCCACAACAGAATGTCGTGGCCACTGCCACATTATTGGACACCTTGCAGTTCGGGCCCAACCACCAGACCACCCCGACTATTGTGAGGATCAACGCAATGATCACTGCTGTAGCATGCCAACAGCGACAACAATCTGGAGCCACTCTCGTACCATCAAACAAGACAGCCTCTGATATGGTGGTTTCATCTGCTTCAGCATGGCACTGAACAGCTAGCTCCGGTCAGCACCACTCGGAGTCACATCATACATCACTCAGCACGAAGAATAATGATCGACGGCGGCACTATCATGACGACCACCATGACAACTAGGATGCCCGAGGACGACTACGGTAGGATTCCACCATGACATCAATGCATGACACCAAGAACACGAGGAGGATGAGCGTCGTCGACTGGAAGATGAGCATGACCATTTTGGCCTTCACCATGAGTGATTTCATCGCCTTAGTTGGGGACGGAGCCCTCAGCCAGATGAAGAAGTACCGGCATTCATTGACGAGCTACAGCAAGTCGACTGGCCATCTGGCTTCAAGCCGATTGGAACGTTTTGTTGCAAATTTCCAAGGAACCTATGAGAGGCCATCTTCTGAGAACGATTTATATCAGTGCCACTAGAGGAAGAATGAGTCCCTCCGTGACTTCATCAAGCGGTTCTCTGAGAAGAGGAATTCCATACCCAAGATCAAGGACGGGGTTGTCATTGCCACCTTCTGCAAGGGAGTCAGGGACACCCGTTCGTCGCCAAGTTCACTCAGAAGCTTCCAAGCTCTGTCAAGGCTCTATTTGATATGGCGAACAAATACGCCGACTCGGCTGACTCCGTTGCTGAGGCCCTAGATGACAAGGAGTCCCGACAGAAGGAACGGAAGGACACCGACGAAGTGGCCCCGACTAAGTCTGGCAATCACAAACGCAAGTCAGACAACGTTGTGGTAGCCGTTGAATGCAGCCGACCACGACCCCCAAGGACAGACGAATACCAGAAGGTCATGAACGGGCCATGCCCTTTCCACCCAAAGGGGAAGCACGTGGCTAAAAATTGCTTCATGCTCAACAAGCTTGCTTTTGAGCAGACATCCACATCTGGCGACAACACGGACAAGGACAAGCCAGACTCAGGCGCAGCTGGTGATTATCAAGATCCCCAGGCTGAGCTCAATTGAAAACAGAAGCTAACGGCCCGAGAGGTCAACTCGGTCTTAGTAGACTCCCCTCAATACCTGCGTTGCTTAGAGACGGCAATCACTTTTAACCACGTGGATCACCACGACCGAGTAACTCATCCAGGGCATTATCCACTCATCCTGGATCCGGTCATCAAAAGCATCAAATTGAAGAAGGTTCTCATCGATGGAGGAAGCACTCTCAACATGTTGTTTGCCAAGAGGCTCGACGAGATGAAGATCCCTCGATCCGAGCTGCGGCCGAGTACATCTCCCTTCCACGGGGTAATCCCCAGCCTCTCTTCTACTCCACTCGGATAGATCACTCTGCCAGTTACTTTTGGCACACGGGAAAATTTCCGCACCAAGAACATCTGCTTCAAGGTTGCCGACTTCGAGACCGCATATCATGCTATACTCGGACAGCCTGCACTAGCCAAATTCATGGCAGTGCCCAATTATACATACGTGGTGCTCAAGATGCCAGGACCAGCAGGAGTACTTTCTTTGTGCAGCGATGTCAAGCAAGCCTTCACCTACGACAAGGAGAGTTGCGAGCTAGCCCAATCTCATGAGGCGGCAGTCGGACGAAGCAATATCCGACTAGCTCAACAACTGCAAACGAGGACGATCAATTTCCCGCGAATTTTAGTGGATTCAGAGACGAAGAAGATCCCCCTGGACCCTTCCGACCCCACCAAGACCGCGCTTGTCGGGACCGGACTCGACACCAAATAGGAAGACGCGCTCGTCACCTTCGTCCAGGCAAATAGGGATATATTTGCTTGGAAGCCTTTCGACATGCCTAGTGTACCAAGGAAGGTGATCGAGCATTCCCTGAATGTCAAGCCGGATGCCAAACCAGTCAAGCAACGACTACGGCGCTTCGCACAAGACCGAAAAGATGCTATTCAGGGGGAGATAACCAAACTCATTGCAGCCGGGTTCATCAAAGAAGTCTACCACCTGGATTGGCTGGCAAACCCAGTCTTGGTCTGGAAGAAGAATGGTAAATGGCGCATGTGCGTCGACTATACCGACTTAAATAAGGCATGTCCCAAGGATCCATTTGGACTACCTAGGATAGATCAAGTGGTCGATTCAACTATGGAATGCGAATTACTCAGTTTTTTCGACTGTTACTCAGGGTACCATCAAATTAGCCAAAAGGAGGAAGACTGCCAGAAGACATCTTTTATCATGTCACTATGCCATTCGGATTGAAAATGCTGGTGCAACGTATCAACGTACCAACCAGCGATGTCTTCACACTCAACTCGGGTGCAATGTGGAGGCCTATGTCGATGACGCGGTGATCAAAACCAAAGTCAAGGAAGACCTCATCACCGACTTGGAAGAAACCTTTCAAAGCCTTCGGAGATTCAAAATGAAGCTAAACCTAGAAAAGTGTGTCTTCGGAGTACCATCGGGAAAGCTACTCGGCTTCATCGTATCGCCATGGGCATCGAGGAAAATCCAGAGAAAATCAACACAATAATTAACTTGGCACCCTCGACTAGCCAGAAAGATGTACAGAAGTTGATCGGTTGCATGGCGGCACTCAGCCGATTTGTTTCCAGACTCGGTGAATGGGGTATGCCCTTTTCCAAATTACAAAAAAGTTAACAATTTTCAATGGACGTGTTAACGCCAAAATTTGGTATGATTCGTATCGGACTCGGTTAAGGAAAGAAATTGTCAGCCAATGGAAGCTAATCCAGAAGAAGCCAAATTCAGGAAGGAATCGTGAAGACCATGGCATGGCAGTTAACTATTTTATCTATAAATTAGGTAGCTTTAATAATTTTTAGGAAAACTTGATCTCGTGTCCGATCAGGGCTTGTTAATTTTCCTTTTATAGTTAGGAAACTCCTGTTTCGTGTCCGATCAGGACTGTATCAACTCGGGGTATAAATACGTATGCCCGGGGACCATGTAAACTATCTCACAGATCAATACAACTTTGGCGCATCGCCACCCTTTTCAACGGGTTCTTGCTTCTCAAGCCAGGCTGCATCGGTTAGGTCCGAACTCCTGCCAGAGGGTAAGTCTCGTTACCCCAACTACCTTATCGGCTAGGACTTCCTCGGTTAGGTTCGATATTCTAGCTGATCTACGGTAGTCGGCTTACCACGGTGTATCTATTCTATCTACGGCTGCATCAGTTAAGTTTGATCTCTTAGGCCGAGTGGATATATCACATCACGCATGCGTAGATTTATCAGCTTACTGGGTGTAATTTATCGTCAGTTTGTGCTGCATCGGTTGGGTCCGACCTATTAAACTGCCTGCGATAAGTTATTCCTGCTAGGTTGATAGATTTTATGCAAGCGTCTTATCGGAATGTATAGCCGATAAGTTATCATATAGTTCATCACGATTGCATTAGATCTATCGGCTCATTAAGGTTCTTTTATCATTATTAATATGTGCTGCATCAGTTAAGCTTGACCTACTAGATTGATAATGATAGATTTATCCTTGTTAAGCTGATGGGTGTTTATGCAATGTTTTATCGAACTGCCTAGCCGATAAGTTATCTTTTACTAAATAAAGCCGACTACATTGTCTTGATTATTATTTTGATTATCTACACTATCATCGGCTTTCCAGCCGATGCACATGTTCTATTGGTAGTCGGTTGATTTACTCATTTATATTGTTATCGGTTTCTTAGCCAATACACAAGTGCTATCAGCCGTTAGGCAGTCGGCTCAAGGGAAATCGGCTGGTTTTCTATCTTTTATATTATCGGTTCTCTAGCCGATGTACAAGTGCCATCGGCAATCGGCTGGAAAGAGTTTGTATCGGATGTTTGGCTGATTGGATTAGTGATCTAATATTTTCTATCTCCTTGTCAATTGCTGGGTCAAATTGACTGGCACTCCCGCGAACCTCAACTATTTAGGACCTGCACTGGAGCTAAGCAAATCTCCCAGGCCTTCGCGTGTCTAGTGCATCGAACCATATCATCGGCTCGTTCCCAACGCTGCCGGTGATTTTCGGTGTCAACAGGACATCAGAAGCCCAACAAGCTTTTGAAGACTTTAAGAAGTTCCTCACATCACCACCCATGTTGGCGTCACCAATGCCCCGGGAACCACTCATGTTGTATCTAGCGGCAACTACTCAGGTAGTCAAGACGGTGCTAGTAGTCGAGCGGGCAGAGCTAGGCCACATACAGAAAGTTCAAAGGCCTGTCTACTTTGTCAGCGAAGTCCTAGGCGAATCCAAGATGAGATATCCCCAAGTCTAGAAGTTGCTATATGTCTTACTAATAACTATCCGGAAGTTGGTGCACTACTTTTAGTCACATCAAGTTACAATCATCACATCGTATCCACTTGGGGACGTCCTACACAATCGCGAAGCCACATGCAGAATCGCTAAATGGGCGCTCGAGTTAATGGTGTTTGACATTGTCTTTCAGCCACGGACAACAATCAAGTCACAAGCACTTGCTGACTTTGTGGTGGAGTGGACAGAAGTTCAGACGGCTACATCAACAGACAAGTTAGAATACTAAATAATGTACTTCAATGAATCTTTATGGATCGATGGAGCAAGGGCTGGTGTCGTTCTGACATCACCCAATATAGAAAAACTCAAATATGTCCTTCAGATACACTTTCTAGCATCCCACAACGTCACCGAGTACTAGACACTCATCCACGGGCTCCGCATTGCCATATCACTCGGCATTATCAACTCATGGTAAACCAAGTCATGAAAGACTGGATATGTCTGGATGACAACATGGCGGCGTACTGTCAAGAAGTACGGAAGCTGGAAAACAACTTATGAAGTTGCTGATGAGTTAGCCAATATGGGATCCAAGCGAGAAGTGGTCCCGACTGGGATTTTTGTTGAGCAATTATTGGAGCCATCAGTCAGAAAAAAGCCAGTACTCGAGCAGTCGGGGGCTGAACCTACCCCGGCAACAACAGAAGTGCTAATTATCTCTCAGGATTGGCAGACTCCAATCATCAGATTCCTCCTGGAAGATGAGCTCCCAGAAGATCGCAGTGAAGCCAAGCAGATTAAACGTTGAAGCAAATGTTTCCTTGTAGTTGGAGAAGACCTCTATCGTTGAAGCGTATTTGGAGTCCTCATGCGCTGTGTCACACCCGAGGAGGGCAAGCAGATTCTGTAGTCCATCCACTCAGGCATCTGTGGCAATCATGCTGCATCAAGGACGTTAGTCGGAAAGGATTACAAGCAAGGATTCTTTTGGTCGACTACAGTTATTGATGCCAAGGACATAGTTCGAACATGCGAGGGATGCCAGTTCTTCACTCGGCAAACACACCTGCCAGCTCAAGAATTACAAAGAATTCCAATATCTTGGCCCTTTACAGTTTGGATGCTTGACATGGTTGGGCCATTCAAAAAAGCGCCAGGAGGGTTCACACACTTGTTCATCGCAATAGATAAATTCACAAAGTGGATCGAGGCATAACCAGTTGCTACCATAATAGCGGCAAGGGCAAAAGACTTCATCACGAGTATCTTATACCGATTTGGAGTTCCTAATCACATCATAATGGACAACGGTACTCAGTTCACTGGCGGCGTTTATCAAGATTTCTGTGACGACTTTGGCATCATGATCTATTATGCTTCTGTGGCACACCCACAAAGCAATGGGCAGGTCGAGCGAGCAAATGGCATGGTCTTACAAGGTATCAAGACTAGGGTGTTCGACTGACTACAACCATACGCAGGGCGGTGGGTGCAAGAGCTTCCATCCGTTCTCTGGTCTTTAAGAACCACGGTTAGTTAGGCAACAGGGCAATCTCCTTTGTTCCTAGTTTATGGTGCTGATGTTGTGTTACCAACCGAGTTGGAGTTTGGCTTTCCATGAGTTTGGGCCCACTTAGAAGTCAAATCAATTAAAGACCGACTGGTCGAGCTAAATCAGTTGGAAGAAGCAAGGGACATCGCAACTATCTAGTCGGCAAGGTATCTTCAAGACCTATGTTGTTATCACAGTTGGAATGTTCGTGGCCACGCTTTTTCGGTGGGAGATCTCATTTTGAGAAAAATCCAAACCACCAAAGACAAGCATAAACTATCTCCCTTATGGGAGGAGCCGTTCATTATCGCTGAGGTGACACGTCCGGATGCCTACCGAATAAAGAAAGAAGACGACGTCCTAGTCAACAACTAATGGAACATAGAACAGCTACGTCTTTTCTATACCTGAGCATTGTAATTCTTTTATATATAAATAAAGTTTGTTACTCTGACTCACTACACCACTTGTTTCAACTGAGTAGTGAGTAGGGAGTGGCATCATAATAACATGTCTTTTGACGTTTATAAAGTTCGACCTTGTTTTGTCTAAGTCATGAAGTTTTATAATGGTTATGCTAAGCTTTTCCGAGTATAGTCTTATGAGCTGAATTCTTTTTAAAGTTGATCTCAAATCACTCGGCATAAACTAGCTAGTCGGGTAAAACTAATGATGGCTAAAATAAAACAAGCACTCGACAAGATATAACAACAAACATCAAAAAGTATTTACAGTATTTACGCATTGTTTCTGTCAGACACTAACTACTTAAAAGTTCATGTTTACATGGGCAGATCCTTGGCAATGGTCTTAGCAATATGCCTAACCTGGCTAATCAACTCCAATCCCTCCTTTGGGGTAGTGCCTTCAGCAAAGCCTTCTCTGATGGCCTCAATGTCGACCCAGGGGTAGAGAGATTTTGTCATGGCCAATGCTTGGGCAATCCCCATGGCAACATGCTTGGATGAGTACTTCTTCAGAAGGGCAGGGCCCTCTTCAAGACGCTACGCCACCTGGGAGATGGAACTAGAGCTGGGCCCGACCAGACTTGGCTGCATGATATTTAATAAGGTCTTCGCAGAATCAACTATGATGTTTCGTGACTCCTTTATTATCTTAATCTTTTCAGCAAAGGCACCAAATTAGATCTGAGAATTAGCTTTGAAGGCTGCTCACACGAAAAAAAGGCATCAATAAATCTGGATACCTAGTCAAACAGAGTACCAGAGCAGATATGAAACTTACTTGCGTACTCGGTGTCCACCTTGGACTTCGCCTTCTCGAGCTCCTTCAGCTCTTTCTTTAGGCGTTCAATCTCAAGGGAATGGTTGTTCGGGTTTGTCTCTAGAGCTATGTCCAAACAAAGTCGAAGATCAACATTATGGAGAAGATGACTGGAGTTACTCGGGCAGAAGGGAAACATACCTCTGATGGTCCCTGTCTTTTCCCAGTTCTCATCCCTGAGCTTGTTCACCGAGTCCTTCAACCATTCCTCCCTCTCCGTTCTAGTCTTCTCCAAGTCATCTTTGGTGACCTAGAGCTGGTGGAGTTGAGTGAGCTGAGGGGCAAGTTGGGAAAGGACTTTACCCATCTTCTCGGATCGATCGACCACTTACTGTACAAGATACATTGTAGTCACATAAGACAAGCTACAATAGCAGAAAATTTTAAGAAACAGCAAATCAGCAAACATCGTTGGATAGACTATATACCTGGATACTCCTTGATGCAGCGATAGCAGCTTTCATCAGTCTGACTCGCCTGATGGGGTCGACTGTGTGGTCCTGGGGCTGGTTGGTCCAGGGGTTGTGCTGCTGGGGTCTTTGATCACCAGACCGCCTGATGCCTTACTCGGCATATCCTTCTTCTTGGCCTGGTCCATCACTGGTCACTTCCCAGCTCTCTTGGGCCTGAGTTGGGCTGCTGAGGGGCTGGCCAATTGTTTTTTAGACCCTATTATCCAGGAAAGGTCAATTGAATAACATTCATACAACACATCACAGACGGATATGAAGACAAACATTACACAAGACATTACCTTCGGCCAAGGCCTATCTTTGTAGTATGGTGTGGAGGCCGTGGCCCCGGGTACCTCATCATAGGCATATGGGCCACTCGGATAGAGGATGGGCCTAGTCTTGTAATTAGAGATATAGTAGTACCCAGTAGACTTTGCCTTGTACAATAAGGAATATACAGTCTTAATCGGGCAAGTTATATCTCTAAGAGGAAATCCCTTGGCCGTAGTCCAGTTGGGATTCCTACCTTGTACCCCTGTTTCCCGGTATATAAGGGGAGGCAGGGTTTCCCCTAAGGGTAGAAGATCATAGATCAACACAAATCCTCAAAGGAATAACACCATAACTGGACGTAGGGTATTACCTCACAACGAGGGCTTGAACCAGTATAAATCTCCCCGTGTTCCTTTGCAATCCACCAAGTTTCCATCCGCCGAGTAGCCCCATATTCATATTGCCGGTGTAAAACATCGATAGTTGGCGCGCCAGGTAGGGGACTCGGTGAGATCTACATCAACAAGCTCGATGGATCCAACAACAGGAGTTGACGGTGACAAATTCTCCCCCGGAGACACCATCTCATTTGGAGGCCTTGACTTCATCACCGACATGTTCGGCAATCTCACCTTGGCCAACACAAATCAAACCCAACCGGACGAGGAACCAGCCGACACCGCGCCAATCGGTCCACAAGACGCTGTAGCAACCATCTTTAATCTGATGCAGCAATCTTTGCCGAGCCATGGGACAACTCTCTCCTTCGGCGTCCGACTCGTGCTAGGCCTTGAGCCAGCCTGGGTTGGGTAGGAAGGGGAGAGATCGTTAATCTCCTGCACAGATTTGGCGATGCCGCAGATCTACACCTCACGCGGCAGACCCGATCCCCTGCAATTCAGTTTGGACATGGCTCAGAGCCGCTCCAGATTGGATCTAGGGAGGTCGGAGTCATCCTTACTCCAATCAACTACTCAGATTCCAACTCCAAGTCGGACAACGGTTCGGACACTAGTCTGGCGAGTTTCCTTCTATCCCGCGAGATCTTCATGGCTTCAACCCCTCCACCGGAGCTGCGCCGACTACAAGAGGAGCAACAAGAGGAGGCACGCCGACTATGGCAACAGGAGGAGGCCGACCGCGAGGCTCGCAACGATGAGCTACGCAAGGCTGGGTGAACCGCTCAGCAACAGATACTCCAGACTAGAGTCGGCGACCACGACATCTTCGTCACACCACAACAAAACGTCGTGGCCACTGCAACCCTGCTGGATACACTCTAGCTCGGGCCTGATCACCAGGCCACCCCGACTATCGCCAAGATTAAAGCCATGATCACAGCTGCCGCATGTCAGTAGCACCAGCAGTCGGGCGAAACACTTATACCGACCAACCGGTCGGGTTCTCCAGCAGCAATCTCGTCCGCATCAGCGCGACGCCAGGCGGCCGGCTCAAGTCAACCACACGAGGAGTCACGGCAAACATCACTCGGCAACACCAACAACAACAATCGACGGTATCACCACAACGATCACCAGTTCAACCAAGACCTCTGAGTCCGCCTACAACACGGCCTCCGCCACAACATCAACACTCAGCGTCACGAACGCAAAGAGGACGAGCACCGCCGAATGGAGGATGAGCATGAGCGTTTCGGCCTCCACCATGAGCGGTTCAACCACCGCGATCGGAGCCGGAGCCCTCACGAAGATGAAGGCGTTCCAGCTTTCTCCCACAAGCTATAGGACGTCGACTGGCCGTCGGGCTTCAAGCCTATGGGGATTGAGAAATACGATGGCAAAACCAACCCTGAATCCTGGCTCACCGTATATACTCTGGCAATCCGAGCTGCTGGAGGTGACCACAAAGCCATGGCTAACTACCTCCTGGTCGCCTTGGCCGACTTAGAGAGGACATGGCTAACAGGGCTCCCGAGGCGGTCGATCGGTTCCTAGGGAGAACTCAGGGAGC
Source organism: Oryza meyeriana var. granulata (assembly GCA_003991445.1). NCBI lineage: Eukaryota > Viridiplantae > Streptophyta > Magnoliopsida > Poales > Poaceae > Oryza > Oryza meyeriana. Next base: position 161,617 of record RYFJ01002342.1, read on the forward strand.
AGTTCATGGCTAACTTCCAGGGGACCTATGAGAGGCCGTCTTCTGAGCACTATTTATACCAACTGCACCAGAGGAAGAACGAGTCTCTGTGCTAATTTATTAAGAGGTTCTCCGAGAAGTGCAACCAAATCCCAATGATCAAGGACGAGGTCGTCATCGCTGCCTTCTGTAAGGGAGTAAACGACACCCGCCCCGTTCATCGCAAAATTCACCCGGAAGCCTCCAGCCACTGTCAGGGCTCTCTTCGATATGGCAAATAAATACGCCGACTCGGCCGAGGCGGTCGCAGAGGCCCTTGACAAGAAGACAGAGTCCCAGCAAAAAGAACAAAAGGCAAAAGCTAACAACGAGCCATCACAGAACAAGTCCGGCAGCCGCAAGCGAAAGTCGGACAACAAGGTGGCCAACGTGGAGCGCACTCGGCCGCGGCCCCCAAGGAACAACGAATACCAGAAGGTTATGAATGGGCCTTGCCCCTTCCATCCCAAGGGCAAGCACGCGGCCAAGGATTGCTTCATGCTCAAGACGTTTGCCTCCTAGTAGACGTCATCGTCTGGCGCCGACAAGGACAAAGACAAGCCAAACTCGGGTCCGTCCGATGACTTTCAAGATCCCTAAGCCGAGCTCAACCACATTTTCGGAGGGCCATTTGCGTACGAGTCCAAGCGGAAGCAAAAGCTAACAGCACGCGACGTCAATGTGGTCTCTACATGGACGCCCCCCAATATTTGCGTTGGTCAGAAACACCCATCGCATTTGACCGCGCAGATCACCCCGATCGGGTCTCACACCCAGGACGCTACCCACTCGTCCTGGACCCGGTCGTCAAAAATATTAAGTTGAGGAAGGCTCTCGTAGACAGAGGTAGAGTGCTCAATATCCTCTTCGCCAAGACCCTGGATGAGATGAAAATCCCTCGTTCAGAACTGCGGCCGAGTACTGCGCCCTTCCATGGGATAATTCCCGGCCTGTCTTCAACACCCCTTGGACAGATAACCTTGCCGATCACCTTCGGCATGCGGGATAATGTCCGCACAGAAAACATCTGCTTTGAGGTTGCCGACTTCGAGACCGCGTACCACGCGATACTCGGATGACCGGTGCTCGCCAAGTTCATGGTGATACCGCACTATACCTACAAGGTGCTCAAAATGCCTGGGCCAGCAGGAGTCCTCTCCCTTCGCAGCAACATCAAGCAAGCCTTCACCTACGACAAGGAGAGCTACGAGTTGGCTCAATCACAAGAGGTGGCAGTCGGACGCAACATCATTCGGCAAGCCGTCACAACCGAAGTCGAGGATGACCGAGTTTCGGCCAAAAAGCAGCGAAGTCAGGAATTTCAGCAGACTCTAACATGAAGAAGATCCCCCTGGACCCTTTCGACCCCTCCAAGACTACTCTAGTCGGGACTGGACTCGACCCCAAATAGGAAGATGCGCTCATCACCTTCCTCCAAACCAACAAGGACATCTTCACCTGGAAACCGTCCGACATGCCGGGCGTACCAAGGGAGGTGATCGAGCATGCCCTCAACATCAAGACAGACTCCAAGCCAGTCAAGCAACGGCTATGGCGCTTTGCACAAGACCGCAAAGATGCTATCCGGGAGGAGATAACCAAGCTTCTCGCTGCCGGGTTCATCAAAGAGGTCTATCACCCAGATTGGCTGGCAAACCTAGTTCTGGTCCGGAAGAAAAACGGTAAATGGCGCATGTGCGTCGACTACACCGATCTCAACAAGCCGTGCCCCAAGGATCCATTTGGTCTACACAAAATAGATCAGGTGGTGGATTCAACCGCAGGGTGCAAATTTCTTAGCTTTCTCGACTATTACTCGAGATACCACCAAATCAGCCTCAAGGAGGAGGACTGCCTAAAGACGTCTTTTATCACGCCGTTTGGAGCGTACTGCTGCATCACTATGCCGTTCGGTTTGAAAAATGCTAGAGCAATGTATCAACGGGCCATTCAGCGGTGTCTACACACTCAGATCGGGCGCAACATGGAGGCCTACGTCGATGACATGGTGATCAAGACCAAGTCCAAAGAAGACCTCATCGCTGACCTGGAAGAAACCTTCCAAAATCTTCAAAGATTCAAGATGAAGTTGAACCTGGAAAAGTGCGCCTTCGGTGTGCCATCTGGGAAGCTACTCGGTTTCATTGTCTCGCATCATGGCATCGAGGCCAACCCGGAGAAAGTCAACGCAATCATGAACATGGCAACCCTGACTAGCCAGAAGGACGTCCAGAAGCTGACAGGCTCCATGGTGGCACTCAGCCGATTTATTTCCCGACTAGGCGAACGGGGCATGCCCTTTTTCAAGCTATTGAAGAAAGCAGACATTTTCCAATGGACTCCCGAAGCCCAGCAAGCCTTTGAAGACTTCAAAAAATTTCTCACATCACCACCCGTGTTGGCGTCACCAATGCCCCAAGAACCATTAATGTTGTATCTGGCGGCAACCACTCAGGTAGTCAGTACGGTGCTGGTGGTCGAGCGATCCGAACAAGGTCACATACAGAAGATTCAATGGCCAGTCTACTTTGTCAGCGAGGTCCTTGCCGACTCAAAGATGAGATATCCGCAGGTCCAAAAGTTGCTGTATAGCCTACTCATCACTGTCCGGAAGCTAGTGCACTATTTCCAACCATGTCAAGTCACAGTGGTCACATTGTATCCACTCGGGGACGTCCTACATAACCACGAGGCCACTGGCCGAATCGCTAAATGGGCGCTCGAGTTGATGGCATTCGACATCACCTTTCAGCCATGGACAACAATCAAATCACAAGCTCTAGCCGACTTCGTAGCCGAATGGACAGAAGTCCAGATGCCGACATCAACAGCGAAGCTAGAGTACTGGACAATGTACTTCGACGGTTCTCTATGGATTGGCGGCGCCGGGGCTGGCGTCGTACTGACATCCCCCACCGATGAAAAACTCAAGTACGTTCTCCAGATTCACTTCCCGGCTTCCCACAATGTCGCCGAGTACGAGGCACTCATCCACGGGCTCCGCATTACTATATCACTCAGCATCCGCTGACTGGTTGTGCGAGGAGATTCTCAACTCGTGGTAAACCAAGTCATGAAGAACTAGACATGTCTCGACGACACAATGGCGGTGTACTGTCAGGAGGTCCGGAAGCTGGAAACAACACTACTAACTTCTGACCCTTATGCCACGCTTTTTTGTCGCAACGGCGAGATTTGGTTGCAACAAGGGTTGTTATCACAACGATTTTCACTTTTGGTTGCGATAGATTGGATTTTTGCCACGAAGATTGTTTCGTGGCCCTAAGTATGGAGATCGTTGTGAAAAGTAAGTGTTATTGCAACAAATTATTGAATGGTTGCAATAAGTGATTCCTGTTGCCACGATTTGATTTGCGTTGCGGGCAAGTTTATTGTCATTGCAATACTAAGGTGATATTGCAACTCTTTATATGATGGTTGCAATAGCCCGTCTATGTTGCAACGAATATGTTTCGTTGTATATAATAGTCGCTTGCGTTGCAAAAAAGTGGTACATATAGCAACGAAAAAAAATAAATCGTTGCAATCACTAAGGTTTATATTGTAACTTCAAGCTATTATAGTTAACTGATATTTTCTATTAAGATTTCATAAAGGCCTGTATTTTTGTATAAAAGAACATAATGTTGTAACAAAATTGTGTTCACTCAATTTGGATTTATAGACATTTTATTATGAATTTTGGAGTCCCTATATATTAATGGTTATAGAAATACATTTTAGTGTACAAGACATATACAAAAGTTTTATAAGATACTTTACAAAAGTGACAAACATGATAAGAGGAGCTTACTGATCCTAGGTCCAATTTATTTTTGAAAAAGGAATGAAACTTTTATGCACCTTGGAAATCTAGGAATATATTAATCTTTTCCTCTTTTATATCATTTAAATCCTAGTGTATGATTTATATAGACAAAGTATCATTTATGTAAGTATAACTAAATGTCAGTTTACTGCATGAAAGGTCAACCATTTCTGGATTTTACCAAACCTTAATTTAAAGTAAACGGAAAATGGTTAAATTCATATAAGGTTCATATACTTCATGATAATTATTATTTTTGAGAAATTTTAGGCTTTGGTTTCTCCAGATTTTATTCCACAGAATTAAAGTGCATAATTTGGTGATCCCCACAAATTTTGTTTCATAAAATTTGGAGTTAAAATGAATTAGATATTGATTTTCAAAGTTTAGCTATTTTTCTGTTGCAAAAATATTTCAGTTTAACATTTCTCTTCTTTTCTTTTCCTCTCTTTCTCTCTTACAGGTGGGGCCTGAGCGCCATAGAGACAAAGCAAAGCAAGGCACAGGAGACAACAGAACGGACCGTCCGGTCCGAGAGGGGATGGTCCGGCGTGGTGAACAGAGGAGGTGCAAGCAGTTCGAGCTTCTCGGCGGCGCCAGCGGCGATGGCGGCGTCGGTTGTAGTCGGGCCTCAAAGAGAAAAGATAGAGGAGTTCACGGCGGAGCTAAGGGTGGTCTTCTTGATACCTCGGGTGACCGGAATCAACGGCGAAGGCGGCGCAGGCTGCGGAGTACTTCGGGTCGACGGTGGGTATTCTGTTTTGGACTCGATCTAGCTGTGTAAATGCATGCGGGAGTTACTGCTGGGTGCAAGGATGCTCACCCTGCGATGGCCCGAGGCGGAGGAGGGCTGGACGACGGCGGCGACGGAGAGAATGACTCGGCGGCGGCGGAAATCCACTGGATCCTCGTCGGTGGCGCACTCCGGCCAACGGGCTGCTAGGCAAAAGAGTGCACGACATCATATACGTCCTAAGGTAGCTACAAGAGCGAGGAATCGGTCTAACTCTCACCGGGGAGGGAGGAATCGGTGGCGGCGGTGGTTTGCCAGAGAGGAAGAGGACAACGTCGATCTCCCGGTATACTGTGCTATATCCCGATTCCTTCGGCCAGCTAGCTCCTAGAGGCACGGTGACGACGTTGGCGAGCTGGCTCGGTCAGAAACCTCATGTGCCGGTCTGAACGGCGAGGCGACACCGGCGGCGGTGCTGGAGAGCTGAGACAAGACACGGCGGCGCCACAGCGACTTCGGCCGGCGGTTCCTAGGGCAGGTAATACAAAAATGGAATTATTGGGAGGTGCTAATCACGTTCCAGCAGAGGGAAGAGGATGAGGCTCACCGGTGCAAGCTCAGGCTCGATTGAACAGTTTCGGCAGAGGGAAGAATGAGCTTGACGGCGGTGATCTTTGGGATTCTGTGGATTTCTCCAGTGGGAACGTGGAGAGGAAGGGTGAGAGGTTCTACTAGCGGAGTTTGAGTCGAAATGGTTTCTGTGAATAAATTATTTTCCATATATGTTTCTGTGAAGTTTGTTGCACCGTTAGGAGTTGGTCTATTTTTGCACTGTTAGGAAAAGGATCTAATCTAATTACTATCACGTACGTCGCGGTCTCTCTTCCCCATCGCTGCTTTGTTTCCCACGTGCGTCGTGGCTTCTGATCCCCCCGTCGCGGCCTCTCTTCCCCCGCGCGCCGTCCCTGCGAGCAGCGTGGTCAAGGCCCTCGTTCCCTACAGCCAGCAGCGTGGTCGCAGCCTCCCTGCAGCCGGTGTCGTCGTGGCGCCCCCTCCCTGCAACCAGAGTTGTCACGGCCCTTGAATTCCCTGCAGCGACGGCATCTTGGTGCCCTAGTTCCTTCCTGCTCATCGACGAGCAGGGCCGTGCCCATGGGCGACCCTCCGTGTTCATCTCGTCTCCGGCCGGCGCTCATCCGTTCAACGTTCATCTAGCAAGCAGGCACCAACGACAGGGACAGGGAAAAGGAAGTTAGTGATATGCCCTAGAGGCAACATGGAGATGTTAAATATATCACATGCTATGTTTATAATGTATTGATTTGTTCCTTGAAATAGATACCATCATTATTGATCAATGAGTATGTGACTTATTCGTGAGACTCTTAATGTCAAATGTTGCTATTTCTAAATTATCCCTGATCATATATCATATGAGGAACAAATATGATTCTAATATCAGCATATGTATTGATTGATGATCATGTCTCATGGATTATGGTATGGAGATACCAAATCGATAATATGGACATATGTTAGTGAACATATGTTGGATAGACCCACCATGAGACACTGCAGAGATTTCATGTGTCATCAGTTAGTCTCAAGTAGTGTTTATGTAGAGTCCTTAGACTTGAGATCATCATGGTTCCCAACATACGTAGTAGCTTATTTTGGGACTACTAAACACTACTCCGTAACTGGGTAGTCATAAAAGTAGTCTTCGGGTTTGCTATGAAACATGTAATGGGATATGAATGATCAAGATAGAATTTGCCCCTCCTTATGGGAGAGATATCTCTGTGCCCCTCGATGTAATGGATTATGGAAGTGTATGGCCATGCTATGGTGATTGAGGTGTCAACCACAAGTTTGTAATCCATCACAAGATCGAGAGAGTGATTGAGCTATTAAGAGGATGACACAAGTCTCGCCTTGAGCTCAATCGATATCGTGAGGCAAAGGGATTTGTACATAAGGACATTATAGGTTCAGCCGATATGATCTTTACGTATATTTTGGGGCTAATATGCCTTGCTAGAGGCCGCTATTAACAGGGTGACCAGAAAGGCGTTTCTGGGTCGCGAGAAAATATACGTGAACCTATAGGGTCGCACACTTAATGGATTGGAACACTTATTCGAATGTGATTCGAATATGGGCATGTTCGGATAGAGATCCGAGTAGACTCTTACTGGGCCTCGGTCCACGAGGCCCGAGTGAGGAGGTCTATATATAGGGAGGCGAGGGGCTGAGGAGTTTCATGTGTGTTTTCTGTTGGCCTCGAGCAAAACCCTAGCCGCCACTTTCCAAGCCAAACCCTAGCCGCCCACGAATGCTAGTACACTCGCGATCGGTGTTCCAGCCCCGGACGTGTGGATACCTCTAGAGGCGCTGCTCGTTGCAGCGTTGATCGGCCGGAGATCGACTACTTCCACTACTACCTCGACGCGCGCGTGGTTGGACCGACTTCTCCAACCCTTCTTCCGCTGCACTGCGCGTCTAGTGGTAACAATCCATGATCCCTCTCTCGCATGATGTCCTGGTGTGTGCGGTAGAAAATTTTTATTTTCGCTATCGTAGCCTACACGTACTCCTGCAAAGGATCTATCCATCTAGCAAGTAGGCACCAACAAGTAGGCTCGTCCGTTCGTCCGGAGTGCAGGTATTGTTTTTTTTAAAATCCATCTGTATTGTACTAATTGGTATGAAGGTCTAGAACTGCTTGTATAATTTTAATTTTATTCTTGTCATCTTTTGAAGCCATGTCTTCTACAAATCGATTTAGAAAAGATGAATCCTGTTCCCAAAAGCATAAGAAGAAACAAAGAATTGAGGAGTTAACTGAACCTCAGAAAGGAGCAATGGCTAGATTATTTTTGTTATATTTGGTACTTTGATTCAGGCCTCACTTAGAGCTTCGTATGTGAGAAAGAGGATCACGTATGCTTGCATTATTGCTAGATGTTTCATTGTTGATTATATATACTTTATAATAATGTCGTGATCCCTTCAATTAACGTGCTGCAGGAAATCGTTGTGATATTTGGAAAATAGAATTAATGGCACATGATGATGATCGAAGTTGGATGCTGTTGTCTCGGTCAACACTTGAGTGGCAAGCAGGTCTGGAGAAATTTATTGATACTATTTTTGAAGGCACCTATGCATCAGAAACTGCACCATGTCCATGTTCAAGGTGTCGTGGAGTCGTGTACAAAACAAAATCCAAGGTTCAAATGGACTTGCTAACTAAAGGTTTTGATGAGAATTTTGTCAAAGAGAAAGGTAACGCTGGCATATTTTTGAATGATGATAGGGATCTGAATGTAGGCCCGCCAGATGATGCATCATCGGCCAACAATCTGGTGTCCGCATTAATTAGGGGTGCGACCAGTGGTAATACCAATGAAGAGCCAAATGAGAGTGCAAAGAAATTCTTTGATTTGTTGAAAGATGCGCAGCAAGAGTTGTGGCCAGATTGCTCAAAGCTTACCAAGGTATCATTCATGGTCAAGCTCTTTTAGCTTAAGTGCATGGGTGGATGGAGTAACGAGAACGCAGAGCAAACACTTAGCCTATGGAGAGATTCGCTCCCCCTAGGACATTGTATCCCAGACACTATCAAGAAAGCACAGAAGATTATCCGCGACCTTGGCCTCACATACATTAAGATCGATGCTTGTGTGAATGACTGTGTGTTATTTTGAGGGACGTTGGCTGATATAGACACGTGTCCAACATGTGGTGAGAGTAGGTGGAAGAAAGACGACACAAATTCTGATTAGATTGGCGAGTCTAGCGAAAGTGGTGGACCAAAGAAGTGCACTCCTTGCAAAGTTCTAAGGTATTTTCCACTTACTCCTCGATTGCAAAGATTATATATGTCAGAGGAAACATCATCATTGATGCGGTGGCACAAGGAAGAATTGGTTAGTGATGGGAAAATGCGGCACCCAGCGGACTCATTGGCATGGAAGCACGTGAATAACAGGTATAAGTGGTTTGATTCAGATCCACGTAATGTTAGACTGGGACTTGCATCTGATGGCTTCAATCCATTTGGGATGTTGAATGTTAATTACACTTGTTGGCCCGTGATACTGATTCCTTATAACCTGCCTCCTTGGCTATGTTTGAAACAACCTTAGTGGATGATGTCGATGCTGATACCTAGGCCTAAATCTCCTGGAGTGAACACTGATGTATATTTGCAACCTCTGATCGATGAGCTACATGATCTGTGGGTTAATGGAGTTTTAACATGGGATGAGAAGGAGAAGAAGAATTTTACTCTACATGCAATTCTGCTGTGGACAATTAATGATTTCCCCGCATATGCGATGTTATCTGGTTGGAGCACAAAAGGTAAGTTTGCTTGTCCTTATTGTCACAAGCATACTGATTACTTGTGGTTAAAACATGGTTCAAAGCATTGCTACTTGGGACATCGTTGATTTTTGCCCATGAACCATAAGTGGCGAAGGAACAAGGCGAGCTTCAATAACAAGGCTGAAACCAGGGAAGCTCCAGTGCCGCTCAGTGGTGAGCAGGTGCTGCGGGACTATGAGAGTTTCCAGCAAGTGACTTTTGGGAAGGATACAAGGAAAAGGAAGCAACGTGACGAAGAAAATAGGTGGCACAACTGGAGGAAGAAGAGTATTTTCTTTCAGCTTCCTTACTGGAAAGCGTTGCTTGTGCGACATAATTTGGATGTCATGCATATTGAGAAGAACGTATGTGAGAGCTTACTAGGGACTTTGCTGGACTTACAAGGTAAATGCAAGGACAGTGAGAAGGCTCGACTTGATATGCAACATTTGGGTATAAGGCCAGATCAGCATCCAGTGCTCGAAAAGGGTAAGTACACCTTGCCACCAGCGCTGTACTCTCTAGGTAAGGATGACAAGGAAATTCTGTGCAAATTTTTACATGGCATCAAGTTCCCTGATGGTTATGCTGCAAATATTCGGAGATGTGTGGACGTCAATGGTTGCAAGCTTTCTGGACTTAAAACTCATGACCTACACGTAATCTTGCAAAAACTTTTGCCTTTAGTGGTGCGCAACATATTGCCTGAAGATGTGGTGACCCCGTTGATTGAGCTAAGTAGGTTCTTTAACTCACTGTGTTCAAAGGAGTTAGAGTTTTCAGAAATTGAAAAACTGAGCACTTCGATTAGGGAGACCCTTTGTCGGCTGGAGATGATTTTTCCACCGGGTTTTTTTGATATTATGATGCACTTACCAGTTCATCTTGCTGACGAAGCTAGACTTGGAGGCCCGGTGTGTTATAGATGGATGTATCCAGTTGAGAGGTACCTTTGTACTCTTAAAGGCTATGTGAGGAACAAAGCGCACCCTAAAGGTTCAATTGCAGAGGGGTATATATTCGAGGAGTGCCTGACATTTTGCTCTCGCTTTTTTGAAAATATTAGTACCAAGCTTAATCGTCCAGAGCGTCATGAAAGCGCCGCTGCTAGTGAACCACCATCTGGGCTAAGTATATTTGGGAGCCTTGACTACAGTAGGAAAGGAAGTACTCTCAAGAATGTTTTTGATATTGACATGCAGAGGATGAGGCATTACATATTAACCAACTGTGACGAGGTCACTTCATGGATAAAGTAAGCTATATTTTTAAATTGATTTTTTATGGTGGTCATGAATGTTTAAAATATATATGTAACTAATGAATGTATTTTCAATTGTTGTGGAAAGTGTGCATATGGATGAGCTGAAGAAAATTTGCCCTCGGCATGTTGATAAAAGAGACAAGGAGGAGTTTGTATCATGGTTTGAGCGTAAAGTGAGTCGTCCCTAATATATTTATCCATATTTTATTTGTATAGTTTCCACATGCTTCTTATCAATTTATTAGTCCCTAATAATATATTTATCCCTAATATATTTTTAAAATAATCGTAAATGTAGATCAGCACATTGCATGCACAAGGGGAAATAGATGACATGATGTATTATCTATCTCGCGGTCCAGACCCTCGGGTTCGTGTGTTCAACAGGTGTTTCATAAATGGCTTCCTTTTCCGGGTCTCTTCCATAGAGAACTGCTTAACTACTCAAAATAGTGGTGTATTTGTGAAGGGCGATGCAAGTACAGGAAACATGGGCTGGTATGGTGTGCTTAAGAAAATTATCTGCCTTGATTTTCATGGTGAGAAGGAAGTAATGTTGTTCCAATGCGTATGGTTTGATGTCCCTGCAGCAAGTACGAGCAGATCTAGAGGGTACAATAAGGATAAATATGGGGTCATCGATATTGATACAACTCGGTTTAGGTATTCAGATGAACCTTACATCCTGAGCACACAAGCTGAGCAAGTCTTTTATGCAAAAAACCTAAAGAAACCAGATTGGTGCACAGTCCTTAGAGTGCAGCCTAGAAACCTATTTGTCATGCCTGAAGGAGAAGTTACTGACAATATGGGTGAGCTCGATCTGGACTCAGTTGTTGTAGGAGTGGAAGATATGAATGTTGGACAGCAAAATGAAGATGTGACAGCTTGGAGTAGGTCTGGCCTTGACGGGGCTACTATTGATGCTTCTGTTATTGAGCATGCTATTGCAACAGCGGTGCCTGAACCTGAACACGATGACCTGTTCGATGAAGATGAAGATCCAGATGACACTTACATTGCTGATGGAGTCCTCCCTCCATTCAGTACTCTGGGAGAAGATGATGATGATGATTTTTTTGTGTAATATTTGCTCAAGTAATAAGTGAGGAAAATTTCCTGTACTATTTTTTTGAAACAATCAACTTGTAATAAGTGATGACTCTAGATTTCTACAACTATCAACAAGTGGCTATACTTCTTCTATGGAGGTCTCTTAGAGAGAATAACGTGTATGCGTCACCAGCACATAGCAAAAGATAACAAGACACGTCACAATTGTAGCAGAAAATTCATTTGACAGTATTAAAGTTCACAACTTTACAGAATGAACAAAATTGGTTTCACTCAAAAAGGAGTTAAAATGAAATACTTATGGATTTTCAAAATTTGGGTATTTTTCTGTTGGAAAAATATTTCAGCTTAACCTTTTTCTAAATCTTTCTTCTTTTCTTATTTCTCTTCCAGGTGGGGCCTGCTCCTCAGAGAGATAGAGCAGAGCAGGCGCAGATGGACTGGGGCAGCGAGATAATGGAACGGACCGTCCGGACTAGGAGTGGATGGTCCGGCGTCGCGAAGAGCAGAGCCGGCGACACTGGAGCGGACCGTCCGAACGCAGAGGGGATGGTCCGGTGGCGGCGGAAATCTTCTAGACGACGGCGCCGGGGAAGACGGAGGCCGACCTCGAGCTTCACTGCGCTACAACCCGATTCCTTCGGCTGGCAGTCTCCTGGAGACAAGGCGATGCTGGAGGCGTAAGGGCTCGGTCAGCGGTGCTCTGGATCGGCCAGAACAGCGAGACGACGCCGGTGGCAGTTCTGCAGAGCCGAGACCAAGCACGGTGGTGACACGGCTGCTTCGACCAGCGATTCCTAGGACAACAAGTATGAAAAATGGAACAATCAAAAAGTACTCATCATGTTCTGGCTAAGGGAAGAGGACGGAGTTCATCAGGGGAAGCTCAGTTTCGGTCGAACACCTTCGGCAGCAGGGAGGATGACTCTGTCTCCGGTGATCTTTGGGGATTCCGTCGGCTATCTCGATGGGAACGTGGAGAGGAGGAAGAGGAGAGGTGGCTGGCAAAATTAGAGGCGAAATATGCGGCAAATTTCCAACTTTCCCACCGTGCCAAAGTTTCGCACCGCGCCAAACCGTACGACATACCGCGGCAAATTCCTGCGGAAAAAAAAGATCGCCACATATGTCGGGCTAATAACCTCCCATGACTGACGTCCCCTCCCCCTAACCCAATCAGATCGTGATCTAAATCCCTCCTCCGACTCCGTGAGGGCCATGGCGCCATTGCCGACACCACCTCGTTCCAGGACGCCCCCGACGCCGCCTCCGTCGAGGACGCCACTAGCAACGCTAACAGGCAGGACGACGCTTCCTCCACAGGGAATCAGCACCAGCAACGACGCCACTGCCTTGGGCGCCCATCGACATCGATATACTGAAGCCACCCTCGAAACCGAAGACGAACATGGGTTTCCTTGTCAATATAACCCCAGGTACATTGTTTGTTTAATCTAGTTTATTAGATTCATGTTTATTCCCACCACAGCAGTTTCCTTGTCGATTGAATAGCAGCAGAGGGGTGTGGATTTGCCCTGTGAATATTGCTGTAGTAATGGTTCAATGCTATGAACCTTTCGTGTCAGGTCAAATGAGCAAAAGCTAATTGAATGAAACCTGAAAGTTACAATGAGTATTTGTACGAGCGGTGGAATAGGATATGTGCTAGTACTACTTTGTCTTTGCGAGATTGCAGGCAAGTCATTGCCCTGGTGACCTGACGTTGCCACGGACGAGGTTGTGCCGTTGGTCATCTCCTCTGTTGTTACTGTACCAAGTTCTTTGCCTTTTCCTCACACATCGGTGGCTCAAGCAAACAAGCAGAAAAATGAATTTTTACTCTCTGTATCTACTTTGTTTCTGTTATAAAACTGAACTATTGGACAACGGAGTAGTATGAATCTTAGTACTTCGGATTTGCACATTCATGCAGTGAACCTCATTGGATTTTTATATTTGGATAGATCTTTCTTGCAAACTGAAAGATTCCGCCAATCATTTGGTAAGGCTATGCAAACGTACAGGCGTAGAGCATGACATGGTTAAATTGTTTACACTCTTTTGTATTTTATAATAGGAATTCATCTGTAGTCTTTGTCCCTTCCACAGAAATATCCATCCATAACAAGTCACATATTATTTCCATATGTTGGTTTATACTGATGTTGAGAGTGTGGGCTTTGAATCTTTTTGCTTAAGTTAAGATTTTGCCAATGGGTAATACTTGACCTTTTTTTATTCTTGTTTATTTATCAACCATTGTCGTATGTATGCAGTGGCACGAGTGAAATGTGGACTCTTTATGTTCATTGCAAGAATGGACTTCCAGATCAGGAGTATGTAATGTTCAAAGTGGAAAGGCCTGATATAAAATTCTCAACCTTGACATCTCTTAAGGACCAGCTTGGGTATGCTGTCCGGGACTTGTTATACTACAAGAAGCGTTGTTGAAGAGATGTAGCTACTCTTCAGCCCCTCGATTATGTCAGACATGTAGAGATTATGCTACAAGACAATGAGAGTGAGAAGGAAATCAGATTAGTACTCTCAAAGGAGCAAGAGACAGCACAGCAAGTCAGCATAACACCCCTCAAGCGACCAAGGCAGCAGCTGGAAGAAGATGAGCATCCGTTTATGGATGATCCTTTTGATGCATACAAGGACTAGCTAAAGAAGCTACCATAGGACCAATCCAAAAGTATATCATCTATGTTTCTGCATATGTTTTCATATTGTTCATAATCTTAGCACCTTTATATAAACTACACCTTATCTTACATGTTTTTGGTGACTAACAGATTTGAAGGATGACACTAGGGATCAAACAGTCAACACGTACAAGGAATTTTTAAGGATGAAAGGGGACATTCCAGGAATTAGTAATTTATTTTCCTTCTTCAACCAGTGTATTTTACTACTAATTTTTTTTAAAACTGAACCATTAACCTTGTGTGCAGTGGCATTTGTTGAGCAACGTGACACCGATGGTATCATAGTCGAAGACGATGAAAGTAATGGAAGCAATGCGACACCACCCTCAAATAGGCCAAGCCATGCAAGGAAGGCAAGGGACGAGGGAAATGGTTGGTGATCATGCATGTACTTTTAATATTGGGTTCGCATATCTTAATTAAGAACTAGAACAGCTCAAGTTTGTTATTGTCTTTTTTGCAAGGACATGGCTCCAATCAACGCAAGAAAAGAGGTCGTGGCACTGTTAAAGGATTTACAGTAGGCAACAAGAGAGTTAAGGAACGCACTCAAAAACTCCCAATCGAATTTTCAGAAAGGTGTGGAGGTCCCATTGGACCGAATACCTGTGCATTTGTCGATGAGGTCGTATTATTTACAAGGAAATGGGCCCCACTAATTGGAGTAAACAGTTGGAAGGATATAAAAGAACAAGTCAAAAAAGAAATTGCAGATGAGATACTGGTACGATGTGTACTATTTTTGATTCCTACTCGTGCGATGCGTATAAGTAACTGTGATGAAACATTTGATTGATTTTTAATGGTAAACAGCTTAGGTGGAACTTCATCAACATTGACGATGAGGATAAAAGAAAAGAGAAAATATGGAACATTGCCAAGAGCGGTACAAAGGATGGCGATCAGCTCTAAGTGCCACATATAGGGCTTATAATAGTTATGGTGAGAGGATACGAAATAAACCCGAAGAAATACACCTTCTTGAGTGGCACTACTTGCAGTTGTATTTTGGATCTGATAAATTCAAGGTCAGTTCTAGTAAAAACTACTTTGTCAAACAAACTTGATCAATCTTAGTTGCATTGTTACATACCACTTGTTCTCATTTTGCAGAAAGTTAGTAGCCAGAACTCCTCCAACCGTCAGCAGCAAAGAACCAGGCATCTGATGGGTTCGAAAAACTTCTCACAGTGTAGCTTTGAGCAGGTAATCATTGGATACACTAATCTAGTCCTTCCCTTGTATGATGCAATACTTGTGTGTTGAATTGTATTGTGGCATCCTAGAGAGACCAAGAAACTGGTGGAAACTCTCAAGTGCTGCATAGATGTTAGGAAGTTTTTAAAAAGTTGTCAAATAATGAGTGAACTGTACACTCGTTTATGATTTTAGGTACTATTTCCATGGTTTGGCAACATATTGAATGATTGATTATAATTAATATATGTGAGTGCAATTGCTTTTGTTATGGTTTATTGATTTGCAATGATGATTTATTAAACCAAAATTAAATGTTACTAGCATTGCAATAAAAGCTATGCCTACGAGCCGCGATGCGTGGCAATATGCTCTATGGCAACAGACTTATTTACGTTGCAAATAATAGTATTGCCACGACATTACTATTGTTGCAATAACAATTAATCTCCCGCAACGAATAAAATTGCGTGGCAAATGATACTGTTGCAACGGCACCGCAGTCGTGGCAATAATGAACGGTATCTCGCAACGCCTAAATTTGCGTGGCAAATGATACTATTGCCACGCCACGACAACCGTGGCAATACCATATCATCTCTTGCAACGAATAAAAAAGCGTGGCAAATGATACTTTTGCCACGCCACAGCGATCGTGGCAATAATGTATACTCTCTCGTAACGAATAAAATTGCGTGGCAAATGGTTTACTTGCCACGGCATAACGGTCATGGCAACAACACCTTAGGCAACAAAATTCTAGCGTGGCAACAAAATTCTATTGCTACGCTATCGCTCGTTGCATTTACCACCTGTTGCTACGAAGACGAGCGTAGCAAGTGCTCGTATTGCCATGCCAGTGAATGTTGCAATAACGTCCTATTGCCATGCTTGGCAACGGACAGCTATGGTTGCAAGAAAAGCTAACTCTTGCAACACCAAACTAGCAACGATTGCAAGTTCTTATTGCAACGTGACTTTTTGCAACCATTGGCAACAAACGCGATTTGGTGGCAAGAACTACCTTTTGCAACCAAATTAGGCCTATTGCAACGTTTTCTCGTCGTTGCGCAAGGGTTAGAAGTTTGTAGTGCAAGTTCTAACACATGTCCTACGACAATACAATGATGCTGCAGACGAATTGGCAAACATGGGATCCAAGCGAGAAGTGGTTCCGACAGGGATCTTTGTCGAGCAACTTATGGAGCCATCAGTCAAGAAGAAACTAGTGCCAGTGCAGTCGGGACGCGAACCTACCCCGGCAACAGACGAAGTACTGAACATATGTCAAGACTGGAGGACTCCTATTCTCAAATTCCTCCTAGACGATGAACTCCTAGAATATCGCAGTCAAGCCGAACAATTTAAACGTCGAAGCAAGAGTTTCCTAGTCGTCGGAGAAGACCTATACCGAAGAAGTGCATCCAGTATCCTCATGCGCTACGTCACCACTGGGGAGGGCAAGCAGATTCTACAATTGATCCACTCGGGCATATGTGGCAACCATGCCGCATCCAGGACGTTAGTCGGAAAGGCTTACCGGCAGGGATTTTTCTGGCCAACAGCAGTAACAGATGCCAAAGACATTGTTCGCACATGCAAGAGTTGCCAGTTCTATGCAAGACAAACCAATCTCCTAGCCCAAGAACTCCAAACAATCCCAATCTCTTGGCCCTTTGCAGTATGGGGGCTTGACATGGTCAGGCCTTTTAAGAAAGCGCCAGGAGGGTTCACACACTTGTTCGTCGTAGTGGATAAATTCACGAAGTGGATTGAGGCAAAACCCATTGCTACCATAACAGCAGCACGAGCAAAGGACTTCATCATGAGTATATTATACCGAATCGGGGTCCCTAACCGCATCATCACGGACAACGGTACTCAGTTCACGGGCGGCGTATTTCAAGATTTCTATGACGACTTCGGCATCAAGATTTGTTATGCATCTGTGGCACACCCACGGAGAAATGGGCAGGTTGAACAAGCCAATGGTATGGTCTTACAAGGTATCAAGGCCATGATATTCGACCGACTACAACCATACGCGGGCCGGTGGGTACAAGAACTCCCATCTGTTCTCTGGTCTCTCAGAACCATGGTTAGTTGGGCAACAGGGCAATCCCCTTTCTTTCTGGTCTACGGTGCCGAGGCTATGCTACCAATCGAGTTAGAGTTTAGCTCTCCGCGAGTCTGGGCTTACTCAGAAGACACCTAAACAATACCCGGTTGGTCGAATTAGATGAGTTGGAAGAAGCGAGGGACATCGCAATAGTCGCTACCACAATTGCAATGTCCGTGGCTGTGCCTTTTTGGTCAGAGATCTCGTCTTGATAAAAATACAAACTACCAAAGACAGGCATAAACTATCCCCAATATGGGAAGGGCCGTTTATTATAGCCGAGGTCACGCGGCCAGGTGCCTACCGACTGAAGACCGAAGATGGTGCCCTCATCAGCAACTCATAGAATATAGAACAGCTATGTCCTTTCTATACCTGAGTTTTTTACTTTCCCATGTGTATAGATTCTCTCTGACTCACTACGCCGCTTGTTCCAACCAAGTAGTGAGTCGGGGGCTGCATGTATTATATGTGCTTTGTCAATAATATACGAGCTTGTTTTACTTAAGTTGTGAAGTTTTGCATTGACTTTGTTATGTTTGCCCGAGTACATCTTCTACAGTGAACGATTTTATTAAATTCCTATAGACTAACTCGGCGTAGACCATATAGTCAGGTAAAGCTAATGACAACTGAGTAATAATTCAGAGCTTGGCGGCATTGCACATATATTTACACATGTCTTTACAAAAATTCATATATACCGACTGCATGATGGATTGTTCTTACATACCCAGGTCCCAGGTGATCACCTCCGTAGTCGGCCTCGCCTTGGCTATCAGCTCCAGTGCCTCCTCAGGTGTCGTCTCCTCGGCGAACCCCTCCCCGATGGCCTCAATATCTGCCCTTGGGTAGATTGACTTGGTCATCGCCAGGGTCTGGGCCACGCCGACAACAGTACGCTCATCTGAGTACCACTTCAAGGTACTTGGTGCTTCGTTAAGGCGCGCCTGCACCTGAGACACCATGTTGGAGCTGGTTCCCACATAATGAGGATCCATCACATCAAGGAGCCCTTACACAGACTCGGCAAGGATCTCCCGTGACTACTTGACGACCTTTATCTCCTCTGCAAAAGCCTGGAATTGGATTTGGGCATTGGCTCTAGCTGCTACCTGGGTTCACCAACAAGTAAACTTGTTAGGCAAAACTGCAGACGAAGTACTTAATGGATTGGTTAAGATCATCGTCAGAGCGGAGACTTACTTTCGTAGTCGGCCTCCGACCTGGCTGTGGCCTTCTCCAGTTCAGCCTTTTCCTTTTTGAGCCTAGCGTTGGCCTTCTTCAAGTCGGCCTTCTCTTTCTCAAGCTCGGCCTTGGCCGTTGTCAAGTCAGCCTTGTCTTTTTCAAGCCCGGCCTTGGCTCTCTCGGCCTCTTTCAGCTGGATTTCTCCTTTTGTTCGGGTCTTCAGCTCGGCTTCAAGGGCCACACATCGGAATAGTCAAGTACTCAACATTGAAGTCAAGACACAACCTGGCAGTCAGGAAACAACATAGCTGGAGAAATATACTAAGGGCTCAGTCAGGAAGACTGTTCGGGGGGAGACTTACTTCCAATCTTCTTGGCTTGGTCCCAATTTTCGTCCCTGAGCTGATTAACGGCTCCCTTCAACCAAGACTCCCTCCCCTAGTGGCGCTGTTCCAATTTGGTCTTTAGTGATCGGAGCTGGTCCAATTCTTGGAGCTTGGGGGCAAGCCAGGTCAGGACCTCGTTCATCCTCTCCGAGCGGTCAACAATTTTCTGCTCGGGGAGAAATAGCACAAAGCAAAGTCAAGCATCAGAACACTCGTGCAAGGAGGACTACTAAGACTCCAATACGGCGAAAGTCATACCTGAATTCCCTGGGATGCGGCAATTGTGGCACGAAGCAAGTCTTCACACTCCTTCTCCGCTGCAACCTCGTCATGCTTGTAACACCTCGCAGTTCCGTCGAGGGCCACCCAGTGGAATGTCCTCGGGAACTTGCGGTGAGGAGCTTCGAGCCTAGGGAGGTTTGGTCTTTCCGAAGGCGAGGATGATGATGACGACGACGACGACGGCGGCGACAAGGATGGTGATAGGGTCCTGGCCCTCAACTCGGCAGCCTCCGTGGCCTCGGGGGCTAGCTCAGGGGCTGGAGTGATAGCTTCGACAACCGCCCCTTGGTCGGCCGGTGTCGGTGGCCCTGCAGTCGGGACGATCTCAGTTTCTGCAACTGAGACCATCACCGGCTCAGCAGGTGTGCTCGCTGGCGCCAGCTCGGCTGGGGCTAGCTCGACAACGAGGGTAGCCAAAGCGGTCTACTTGAGATCAATGTCAGCTCGCTTCTAGCGTAACGAGTCAAATATCAAAACGCTACCATGCCGAACAAGATTTTTAGAAGACCCAAAGCAACATACCTCTTAGAGAACTTGATCCTCTGTCTGGGTATCCAGAGGTCATCACTGGAGGGCCGCTGGCTGTCGGGCCCGAGGGCAACGGTAGTCGGTGGTGGTGGTTTTCTGTCTTGGTCGGCCCCGCGCTCGCGGTGCGGCCGGCTAGGGTGCTTGGTACTCGACGGCGCCAGTTTCTTGGGCTCAATGTTGCTGAACCTGGCAAAGCGCTGGACTCGACCTTGTACTCAGCAGCGCTCTTCTTGGGCTCGATGATGCTGAGCCTGACCGCGTTGGTCCTGGTCTAGGGCTTGATGGCCTAGGGGCTGCGCTGGTGGTGTCTCTGATCTTGAGGCTCCCAGCTACGGCACTTGGCCTGATAACCTTCTTCTTGCCCTCGTCTACGACAGGCCTCTTCCCTGCTCTCTTGGAGTCGGGCTGGGCAGCAGAAGGACTTCTCGGCCTCTTCTTTGATTTCATGGCCGATAATGTTTGGGAGTCGTCATCGAACTCCTCACATGCCTACAAGCAGTTCAACAATACATGTTACACAATGCAGAGCCAACCTGGGCATATATCTGCAAGCATTCACCACAGATGAACTACAAGACAACATCAGCAAGAGTTAACTTTGGGCGCGGCCTTTTTCGGCTATAAGCCGCCACAGATTGCTCTGCATCTTCAGTTTCAACCACCCCACTAGAAAAGAAATCCAGCAGGGTGTTGGTCACTTTGTACTTGTCTATCAGGTCATCATATTCCTGGCTGGGATCGCCTTTGCCCTTGTAGTCCCAGCCGAAGTGACACCTTAGCTTCAGCGGCCTGATGCACTGAGTCAAGAAACGTCTAGCCACCCATGGACCAGTCAACCCAGCTCTCTTCAGCTTGTCAATCCTGCCAACAAGATTGTTAACCTGCCCCATTTCTTCAGAGGTGGGCACGGATGACCACTTGGCAATAACCACCGGGGGCAAACCCATAAAAGGGACAAGGCTTGGCTCAAGATCGGAGCAGTAAAACCATTCCTTATGCCAGCCTTTGACAGAAGATTTTAGGGGAATATTGAAATAGATCCTCTTCATCTCACTCCTGAGTTGGATACCGGCCCCCCAATCACTTGGATTTTGCTCTTGGAGGGCTGGGGCTTGATATGGAATAGATATCTAAAGAGATTCAAATGGGGTTCCACACCTAGGAAGCACTCACAAAGAGTCACAAAAATGGAGATTTGCAAGATCGAGTTGGGATTCAGATTCACCAACTCGAGTTCATAAAAAGCAAGAAGCTAGCGGAAGAACTCAGAAGATGGAAGAGAAAGGCCCCGGTTGAAAAAAGAGGTGAAAACGATGGTCTCACCGGCCTGGGGCTCCGAAACTGATTCACCTTCAGCCGGATGCCAGTTGATGACATCGTGGCTCTGCAACCTCAGCTGCTTCTCTAGAAGCTTTAGCTTAGCCGACCCGCAATCCGAAGTCGGCCAGACCTCGTCCGACGCGTCCATGAAATCTAAAGCCCTCGGCATGGTTGGGGAAGAGAAGATTGGGGGGAAATGTTGCTAGAGGTTTGGAATGGACGAGGAAGAGCGGAATCGCCCGAGTTCCAATGGGGAAGAGCAAGTGATGGCGAACCCTAGTGGAGCGGAAGGCAAAATTTCGGTGCGAAAGCTGGAAGACGAAACGATTGGTGGATTGGAGAAGATGAATGAATCTTTTCTCTCTCTCCCCGCTTTTATAGAGCTGTTTCCGATTTGTCGGCTTAGGCCTACAAAGTCGGTACTAGGCCACCAAGACATGACTTTCTACAGTAGCACGCTCAATGTGGGCCGCCCACTGGCTATGTTAAAATCACAGTGCTGGTGCTACTAACAGGAACCGATGAGGTAAACAGATATGCTTCATGAAGGCCTAATTGCTGAACACATGTGTTTGGGTATCTGTCTTATCCACCAGGTATTGAGGATATATCCTTATAAGGATCACAAGCTGGTCTTCATCAAAATTGGGGATGCAGGTATCTCTCAAGTACACTTGACAACGCAATGGATTTAATTTCATAAAGTGGTACTCGGCCTACATGCTTGGCCAACAGTTGCCATGAGCAATATCTTTCCAGCCGACATGGCGCTGAGAAGTCTAACTTCTGAGTGGGACGCCACTCGGGAAACACTATAAACACCCTTTCCAGCTAACATGAAGCTGAAGGGTCCCATATACGAGTGGCATGCTACTCAGCAAAGACTATAAAAAATCATTCTGGCTGACATGATGCCGAAGAGTCCCATATACCAGTAGTACACTACTCGGGAAAGGCTATAAGGTTAAAGATCTTTGACTTTATGTTTAATTGTTTTCACAATTAAGCACAAAGTCGGGGGCTACACCTAATAGGTGCGCCTATTCGGTGCACACTACTCATACATCTACATGGAGCCCTTCATAGCCTCGCTGCCAGCTGACATGAAGCAGGACTCGGGAAGAAGAAGCACTCGGACAAAGAGTACTCGGGGGCAATGCACTCGGGCAAACTTCACCGTGGAGGATAAGCACTCAGCGTCAGCTGTGACTCAACTATGAAGGTCTCAGGGGCCTGTGGAGGCCGTGGGCCCCGGGTACCTCATCACCAGGCATATGGGGCCACTCAAGATAGAGGATGGGCCTAGTCTTGTAATTAGAAGATATAGTAAGCACCTTCGGTAGACTTTGCCTTGTACAATAAGGAATATACAGTCTTAATCGGGCAAGTTATATCTCTAAGAGGAAATCCCTTGGCTGTAGTCCAGTTGGGATTCCTACCTTGTACCCCTGTCCCCCGATATATAAGGGGAGGTAGGGTGCCCCGTAAGGGCAAAAGATCATAGATCAACACAAATCCTCAAAGGAATAACACCACAACTGGACGTAGGGTATTATCTCATATCGAGGGCCTGAACCAGTATAAATCTCCCTGTGTTCCTTTGCAATCCACCGAGTTTTGCACCGGCAATATGAATATAGGGCTACTCGTCGGATCGAAACTCGGTGGACTGCAAAGGAACACAGGGAGTTTATATTGGTTCAGGCCCTTGATGTGAGGTAATACCCTATGTCCAATTATGGTGTATTCCTTTGAGGATGTATGATTCTGATGAATCTCTGTATGCCCTCAGGGGGCGCCCTGCTCCCCTTATATACTGGGGGACAGGGGTACAAAGTAGGAGTCCCAACCGGACTTTGGCCAAGGGATCTTCTCTTAGAGATATAACTTTCCCAACTAGGACTGTATATTCCTTATGGTACAAGGCTAAGTCTGCCGAGCTCTATCATATCTCTAATTACAAGGCTAGGCCCATCCACTGTCCGAGTGGTCCATATGCTTGTCATGAGGTACCCGGGGCTCATGGCCTCCGTAGCAGCCCTTGAGACCTTCATAGTTGAGTCATAGCTGATGCCAAGTGCTCATCCTCCACGGTGAAGATTGCCTAAGTACATTGCTCCCAAGTACTCTTTGTCCGAGTGCTTCTTCCTCCCGAATCCTGCTTCATGTCAGCTGGCAGCGAGGCTATGAAGGGCTCCATGTAGAAATATGAATAGTGTGCACCAAATAGGCGCACCTATTAGGTGTAGCCCCCGACTTTGTGTTTAATTGTGAAAAAATTAAACATAAAGTTAAAGATCTTTAACCATGTAGTCTTTCTCGAGTAGTGTACTACTGATATATGAGACTCTTCAGCATCATATCAGCTAGAAATATTTTATAATCTTTCCCGAGTAGTATGTCACTCGGAAATTAGACTCTTCAGCTTCATGTCAGCTGGAAAAATGTTTATAGTCTTTTCTGAGTAGTATACTACTCGGAAGTTAGACTCTTCAGCGTCATGTCGGCTAGAAAACTACTTGCTCATGGCAATTGTTGGCCAAGCATGTAGGCCAAGTACACACTTTATGAATTTTAATCCAGCATGTGGTCAGGTGTACTTGAGAAATACTTGCATCTCCAATTTTAATGAAGACCAGCTTGTGATCCTTATAAGGACATATCCTCAATACCTTGTGGATAATACAGATACCCGAACACATGTGTTCAGCAATTAGGCCTTCATGGAGCATATCTGATTACCCAATCGGTTCCTGTTGGTAGCACTAGCACTATGATTTTAACACAGCCAGCAAGCGGCCCACATTGAGCGTGCTACTGTAGAAACTCATATCTTGGTGGCCCAGTACCGACGTTGCAGGCCCAAGCCCACTTATTAGTACAAGCTCTATAAAGGCGGGGAGAGAGGAAAGATTCCCTCATCTTCTCTATCCACCAATCGTTTCGTCCTGCAGCTTCCACGCCAAAATTTCGCCCGTCACCTCGCTAGGGTTCGCCATTGCTAGTGCTTCCCCCTTGAAACTCGGGCGATCCTGCTCCTCCATGTCCATTCCAAGTCCTCAATCACATTTTCCCCAAATTTCTTCGCCTTGAGCCATGCCAAGAGCGTCAGAAATCCTGGAGATGACTGATGAGTCTTGGCCGACTTCGGATTGTGGGTCGACTAAGCTGAAGCATCTGGAGAGGTTATTGAGACTGCAGAACTGTGAAGACATCCACTGGTGTCCGGCGGAAGGGGAATCGATTCTAGTACCCCAGGCTAGTGAGATTGTAGCTTTCGCCTCTTTCTTCAACCGGGGCCTTTCTCTCCCATCTTCATATTTTCTTTGCCAGCTTCTTGCCTTCTATGACCTGGAGTTGGTGAATTTGAATCCCAACTCGATCTTGCAAATCTCTATCTTTGCAACTCTGTGCAAGTGTTTTCTAGGTGTGGAACCCCATTTGAATCTGTTTAGATATTTGTTCCACATCAAACCCCAGCCCTCCAAGTGCAAAGTCCAAGTGATTGGGGGGCTGGTATTCAGCTTAGGAGCGAAATGAAGAAGATTTACATCCATGTCCCCTTGAAATCCTCCCTCAAAGGCTAGCATAGGGAGTGGTTTTATTGTTCTGATCTTGAACCATGCCTCCCCCTTTTTCACTGGTCCTGCCCCTCCGGTAGTTGTGTCCAACTGGTCATCTGTGCCCAGTTTTGAGGAGATGGGCCAGGTATATATGCTGATCAACGAAATTGATAAGCTGAAGAGCTCCAAATTGACTGGTCCATGGGTGGCCAGGCGCTTCTTGACTCGTCGCATCAGGCCGCTAAAGCTGAGGAGCCATTTTGGCTGGGATTATGAGGGCAAAAATGATCCCAGCCCCTCATAATCCCAGCCGAGAATATCTCGACCTGACCAATAAGCACAAGGTGACTGACATCCTGCTTGATTATTTCACCAGCGGGGTGATCGAGATAGAAAATGCCGAGCGTGCCATGCCGGTTTACAGCCTAAAAAGGCCTTGTCCAGAGGTAACTCTTGTTGATGTTAGCTTACTGTCCTAGGCTGGCTGTGATGAATACTTGTAGATGTGTATCTAGGATAGCTCTGCAATGTATGATGTATGTTGTTAAACTGCTTGTAGACATGTAAGGAGTTTGATGAAGACTCCCAAACTTTGTCGGCCATGAAATCGAAGAAGAGGCCGTTGAGTCCTTCTGCCACCCAGCCTAGCTCCAAGAGAGTAGGGAAGCCATAAGGCGGCGCCACCGAGCATCCTGGTGCCCTAGCCGGCTGCACCAGAAATTGGGCCAACTAGGACAAGGACGCCACCACCGATTGCCGCGCCATCCAGCCCGACAGCCAGCAGCCCCCCACTGCCGACAGCTGGAACTCCCGGATGGAAGTACAAAACCTCCAAGAGGTAAGTAACTTTTGGATCTTCTAAAAATCTTGTTCAGTATAGTATTTTCTTGACGTCTGACTCATCATGCATGAAACGGGCCAATATCGATCTCAAGGAGACCACATAGGCTGCTCTTGTTGTCGAGCCAGCCCCAGTCGAGCCAACCCCAGCGAGCTCATCTGCCGGGCCGGTGACCATCCCAGCCATAGGGACTAAGGCAGTCCCGACAGCAAGGCCGCTAGCACCGGCTGACCAAGGGGCAGATACTGAAGCTACTGCTCTAGCCCCCGAGCGAGTCCTCGAAGCCCCATCAGCTGCCGAGTCAGAGGCCAGGACCATGTCACCGTCTGTGTCTTCGTCGTCTTCAGAGGAGACGGATCTTCCTAGGCTCGAAGCCCCTCGCCACAGGTTCCTGAGAACATTCCACTGGGTAACTCCCGAGGGAACTACGAAATGCTATGAGCACGATGAAGAGGCCGCGGAGAGGGAGCATGAAGTTCTTCTTCGCGCCGCCATTGCTGCGTCCTAGGGGGTCCAGGTGTGTAGCAAGCCTTGCAATGTTGAGTTCCCGACGATTTCCTTTGCTTCTGGTATTCCACCTCTTAACTCTACTTTGCTCTGTTTTACCCCGAACAGAAGATTGTCGATCGCTCGGGAGAAGATAAACGAGGTCCTGACCCAGCTTGCCCCCCAGCTCCAGCGATTGGGCCAGCTCCAGACCTCGAAGGCCGACTTGGAGTGGTCTAGCCAAGAGAGGGAGACTTGGCTGAGGGGAGCGGTTGACCAACTCAGGGGTGAGAATTGGGCTCTAGCTAACAAGATCAGAAGTAAGTCTCCTGTATTTGTCTTCCTGACTAAGTCCCATGTATATTTCTCCAGCTTTGTTGTTTCCCAACAGCCCAGTTGTGTCTTGACTGTAATCTCGAGCTCTTGACTATTCTGATATAACGCCCTCGAAGCTGAGTTGAAGACCCAGACGGAGGGGGAAACCAAGCTGAAGGAGGCTGAGAAAGCCAAAGCCGAACTCGAGAAAGACAAGGCCGAGCTAGAAAGGGCGAAAGGCAAACTCGAGAAAGAAAAGACCGAACTGGAGAAGGCCAAAGCCAAGGTGGAGGACAACTACGAAAGTAAGTCTTCACTCTGACAATGACCTTGTCCAATCCTTTGATTGCATTGATTTTCTCTGGATTGGCCTCGATGCCTGTTAACACCAAAATTTGGTAAGGCCCTATATCAAATTCAGTCAAGGGGGAAAATTGCAGTCAACTGGCAGAAATTAATCCAGAAGAGACCGATTCCGGAAAGGGGCCGTGAAGACCGTTGTATGGCAGTTATTTACTATGTATATTAATTAGGCAAGCGCTTATCTTTAGGAAACCCGACCTCGTGTCCGGTTGGGTCTTATTAGTGTTTTCTATTATAATTAGGAAATCATGTACCGTGTCCTATAAGGACTCATGTAACTCGGGGTATAAATACGTACGCCCGGGGACCTTGTAAATTATCCACACAGATCAATCAAATTCGGCGCATCGCCACCCTTTCGACAGGTTCTTGCTTCTCGAGCCGGGCTGTATCGGTTAAGTTCGACCTCCTGCGAGAGGGTAAGTCTCGTCACCCCGACTACCTATTGGCTAGGACTTCCTCGGTTAGGTCCGATATTCTAGTCGGTTTATGGTAGTCGGCTTACAGATATATTTATTTTGTCTATGGCTGCATCAGTTCAGTTTGATCTCATAGATTGATTAGGTATATCACATCACGCGTGCGTAGATCGTATCGGCTTACTGGGAGCGGTTTACCATCAGTTTGTGCTGCATCGGTTAGGTTCGACCTATTAAACTGCAAGTGATAAATCGTTCCTGTTAGGTTGATACCTTGTGCGCAAGCGTCTTATCGGAGTGTATAGCCGATAAGTTATCATATTTTACATCACGATCGCATCAGATCTATCGGTCTATTGAGATATTTCTATCATCATCAGTCTGTGCTGCAACGGTTGGGTCCGATCTACTAGACTGACGATAATAGCTTTACTCTTGATGAGCCGATGGGTTTCATGCGGTGTTTTTATCGGAGTGCCTAGCTGATAAGTTATCTTCTATTAAATGTAGCCGATTATACTACTCGCTTTGTTATACATTCTTGCCTGCATTACTATTACGATCGGCTAAGGGCCAGCCGATGGATTTACTCTACCGACCCTGGGCACGATTAGTGCGCAAGGACTCAGGTACGGGTACAAGCGAGAACCCGGGCACGGGCACGACCTTAGGTAAGGACCCGGGCATGAGCACAGGTAAGAACCAGGGCGCGAGCAAGGGCCCGGGCACGGGTGCAGGCAATATCTTTGCGGTGACAATAGTAATTTTTAATCATAATCGGCTGAAGTTTATTTAATCTATTTATTTATGCATCCTGCTTATTTACTTTATCAGTTTATAGCCAATTTTTGAGCATCCCTTCAATGATCGGCTAGTTTAATGTTTGTTTATTATTCTGTTACTGCTCATGCCATCATCGGCTTCCAGTCAATGTATAAGTGCTACAGTGCAAATCGGCCATCGGCCGATGAGATGAGTCCAAGCCGGCTTCCAGCCGATTGGCTCATGAATCTAACAATCTTTTTCTCCTTGTCAATTGCAGGGTCAAATTGATTGGCACGCCTATGAACCTCAAGATTTTAGGACCTGCACTGGAGTGAAGCAAATCTCCCAGGCCTTCGCGTGTCTCCCGACGCCGGACGGCCCCCGGCGGGTTTTCGGCGTCAAGACGTTTTTGGCACGCCTGGTGGGACGCGAAGTTTCAAAAATCAGATTTGCAGCATGGCCGGAAAGGAAGTCAAAACAGACAACATAATTCCGGTCAGCATGGAAGATTTAACAGACGAACAAAAACAACAAATTGAGCAAACTATGGCCAATTTTCAGAAGTTGTGCTTAGAGTCCTTCAGCATGACAAGGCAGGGGCCGATTCAAAAGTCCCAGTTTCCGAAGCCAGTACTGGTTGGAGAATCGAGCCGTACGCCACCTGAGAGTCCACCAGTAAAACCCTTGCAAGAGATGGTGAATGAAGCAGTTCATCATGCGCTCATCAATCAATCCGGAATTTTGGTGAACACACTTCATAATCTCATAAAGAAGACGGTGGATGGATCGATTGTTCAAGAGCCTACTCGTGGTCCTGTTTACCTCCCACCAAAGGTTGAACCAACTCAAGTTGCTTACAACGTCAGCAGAGACATACCAGAAAACCTGTTTACACAGAACCAAGCTGGGGGGCAACAGGATATTCCTGCTGGATACCATCAGTCTGCTTATTACGAGGGATATCAGCAAAATTATCCAGGAGGCGGGGCCGATCCAGGTACTTACCAGAGGGAGTATCATAGACAGAATCGGCAACAAACTCCACCTGTGCAGTATCAGCAAGACAACCTGAGGGAGGAAGATCTATCAACTAGGGCTGCTGAAATAGTAAGGGAGCAGTTCGGGATCAAGCCCAAGGAACTGACATTTATGTATCGGCATCCATATCCTGAGTGGTTCGACAGGGTTCCATTACCACACTGATACAGGGTC
This sequence comes from Oryza meyeriana var. granulata, assembly GCA_003991445.1. Lineage (NCBI taxonomy): Eukaryota > Viridiplantae > Streptophyta > Magnoliopsida > Poales > Poaceae > Oryza > Oryza meyeriana. The sequence goes on from RYFJ01002342.1 coordinate 190,601, forward strand.
CCGGATTTCTCTAAGTTCTCAGGGCAAGACAGCACATCTACAGTGGAACACGTCAGCCGATTCTTGGAACAGTGCGGGGAGGCATCGGCTGAAGAGGCTCTGAGGGTTAGATTTTTCCCCTTATCACTATCTGGATCGGCTTTTACATGGTTCTCTTCATTACCACCGAATTCCGTTCGGGGGTGGGCCGATCTAAAAAAACAGTTTCATAAATACTTCTTTGCCGGAATCCATGAGATGAGACTGACAGATTTGACATTGGTTAGGCAATGACCAGATGAGACAGTACCGGAATACGTTCAGCGATTTCGGGACGTCAGAAACCGATGTTACAGTCTGAATCTGAGCGATGGGCATCTGGCCAATTTGGCCTTCCAGGGTCTCTTGGCACCAATTAAGGAGAGGTTTTCATCACAAGAGTTCGAGTCCCTGGCGCACCTGGTGCAGAAGGTATCGGCTCATGAAAGACGATTTCAAGAGGTGAAAAAGGATAAATATCAGAGAAGGGTTGCTCAAGTTCAGGTTTATTCATCGGACTCAGACGATGAGGAATCTGATGCTAAGGTTGGACTAGCGGAGTGGGCAAGGAACAAGAAATCAGTATCATGTCCATGGGTCAAGGATATCGGCAAGGAGGAGTGGTATGATTTTGATATTAATAAAGCCGACAAAATCTTTGATTTGCTGCTACAAGAAAAACAGATACAACTTCCGCCAAACCACGTGATTCCATCAGCTGAAGAACTGAAGAAGAAAAGATATTGCAAGTGGCACAATACTATATCGCATCATACTAACGAGTTCAAAGTTTTTCGGCAACAATCCAATCGGCTGTCGAGCAGGGGAAGAATTAAATTCAAGGACAAGAAGCCGATGAAGATTGATGGGCATCTGTTTCCGGTAAACATGGTCTATGTGGGGTCGTCATCAAGGACTCAAGCCGATGGAGGAAGACGGCAAAGGTACAAATCAAGGATTACTTCATCGGATATGATAGAAAAATATTCAAGATATGAGGAACAGAGGGATGAGCCAGAAAGATATAATCCGCATTGTGTCAATGCTTTGCACCGGCAATAAAACTATGGGGCTACTCGGCGAGGGTGAATTCGATGGACTGCAGAGGAACACAAGAGAATTATACTGGTTTAGGCCCTCAAGATGAGGTAATACCCTACGTCCAGTTGAGGTGTTATTCCTCTGAGGTGTATGTAGATCGATGATCCGGTTGCTCTTGTTGTGCTTGCCCTGAGGGGCGCCCTGCCTCCCTTTATATACTAGGGGACAGGGGTACATGATAAGGATCCCAGTCGGATACGACCAAGGGATTTCCTTCTTAGAGATAGAATCCTATCCGACTAAGACTATGTTTCCTTATTATACAAGGTACAGCCCGCCGGTTGCTATCTTATCTCTAATTACATGGTCCGGCCCATCCTCTATCCGAGTGGCCCATGTACTGGTAATGAGGTACCCGGGGCCCATGGCCTCCACAGTAGCCCCTGAGACCTTCATAGTTGAGTCACAGCTGATGCCGAGTGCTCGTCCTCCACGGTGAAGGTTGCCTGAGTGCGGTGCGCCCGAGTACTCTTTGTCCGAGTAAGTCTTCTCCCGAGTCCTGCTTCATGTCAGCTGGCAGCGAGGCTATGAAGGGCTTCATGTAAATATATGAATAGTGCTTAATTGTGAAGACAATTAAACATAAAGTCAAAGATCTTTAACCTGGAAGTCTTTCCCGAGTAGATTACTACGGGTTTTTGTGACTCTTCGGTATCATGTCAACCGGAGTAAAATTTATAGTCTTACCGAGTAGGAGACTACTCGTATGTAGGACTCTTCGACTTCATGTCAGTCAGAATATGAGTTTATAGTCTTGCCGAGTAGGATGCTACTCGGATATGGGACTCTTCAGCGTCATGTCAGCTGGAAAAAGGGGTTTATAGTCTGTTCCGAGTGGCGTCCCACTCAAAAGTTAGACTCCTCCGCATCATGTCAGCGGGAAAAGATATTTATAGTCTCTCTCGAGTAGTGCACTACTCGAAAGTTAGACTCTTCCACATCATGTCAGCGGGAAAAGATATTTATAGTCTCTCCCGAGTAGTGCACTACTCGAAAGTTAGACTCTTCCGCATCATGTCAGCGGGTAAAATGTTGCTCATGACAACTGATGGCCACGCATGTAGGCCGAGTACCACTTTATGAAAGTAAATCCATGGCGTGGTTAGGTGTACTCGAGAAAGATACCTGCATCCCCAATTTTAATGAAGACCAGCTTGTGATCCTTATAAGGATATATCTTCGAGACCTGGTGGACAAAACAAATACCCAAACATATATGTTTAGCAATAAGGCTCTCATGAAGCATATCTGTTTACCTCATCAGTTCCTGTTGGTAGCACCAGTGCTATAATTTCAACTCAGCCTGTGTGCGGCCCATATGGAGCATGCTACTGTAGGAACTCATATCTTGTTGGCCCAGTGCAGACTGTGTAGGCCCAAGCTCGTCTAATCGGCATCAGCTCTATAAAAAGATGGGGAGAGAGAAAAAGATTCCGTCATCTTCCCCAAATCAGCCAATCTCTTCATCTTCCACCTTCGCGCCCAACTTTTCGCCTCCCGCCCGGCTAGGGTTAACTGCTGCTATTCCCCACCCGAACTCGGGCGATTTCAATCCTCCCCGTTTGCCCCAAGCCCCCGATTCGCTTTTCCCCAAATCTCATCACCCCCAGTCATGCCGAAGGCTTCGGATCTTGCGGGGGTGCCGGGAAGTTCTTGGCCGGTGTCGGATTGCGGCTCGGTAAAGCTGAAGCGGCTGGAAAGTGAACTGAAGTTGCCTAGCCAAGAGGTGATTCACTGGTGGCCGGCCAGGGATGAGTCGAGCCCAAATCCCCGACCTGGAGAAACGGTAGTTTTCGCCTCCTTTTTCGATCGAGGCTTGTGCCTTCCATCTTCTGATTTCTTCCGCCGTATTCTCGACTTTTACGAGCTGGAGTTGGTACATCTGAGCCCCAACTCCATTCTTCAGATCTCTATATTTGTTACTCTTTGCGAGTGCTTCTTGGGCGTTGAACCCCATTTCATCCTCTTCCGACACCTGTTCCATATCAAACCTCAACCTTCCAAGAGCAATATCAATGTGATTGGAGGGGCTGGTCTTCAACTGAGGAGCGATGGGAAGAAAACGTATCTCGATTTGCCCTTGAAATCTTCTCTGAAGGGCTGGCACAAGGAGTGGTTTTATTGCGCCGATCTGGCTCCTTCCTTGCGCCCGTTTACCGGTATGCCGCCGACGGTGTTGCCAGACTGGTCCGCGGAGCCGACCTTTGAAGAACTGGGCCAGGCACATATGTTGTTGTCGAAGATAGATGACCTCAAGAGAGCGGGCTTGACAGGTCCTTGGGTGGCTCGTCGCTTTCTGACAAGGCGCGTTCAGCCGCTGAAGCTTAGGAGCTCATTCGGCTGGGCCTTCAAAGGCAAAAATGATCCTGACCGAGTGAGCAGCGAATCGGCGGACAAGAAGGAGGTGACCGCGACCCTGTTCGGCTATTTCTCTGAAGGGGTGATCGCGACCGAGGACGACAAGTGCCGGATTGCGGCTTATAGCTTCATTCAGCCTCGGACCAAGGTAACCTTTAACCTTCCTCTGTGATGAATGCCCGTGAGACCGTAGTTGTTCAGCATATCGTGACGCATTTGGTTGACTCACTTGTAGTGGCATGAAGAATTTGATGAAGACTCCCGTCCATTGTCGGCTGTCGCGTCGAAGAAGAGGCCGAGGAGTCCCTCTGCTGCCCAACCCGACTCTAAGAGAGCGGGGAAGAAACCGATTTTATATCGGGGCGAGGGGGCCGCTACCGCAACGCCCACGCGGTCAAGTCCCAGGTTGAGACCTGTGGGTTTGAGCCCGACGTTGCCGAGCCCGGCGGTGGCGCCACCAAGGGGCCGGCTAGAGCAGACGCCGCCTGGGGTGAAGGCGCCCGAGCCGACCATACCGGAGTTGGGGCCGACTCGGGTTGATACGCCTCCGCCGACAATGACGCCAGCCGGGTCGACTGCCGGAGCTAGCGCTCCGCCGGGGAGTGGGTCGCCCGGCAAGAAGCTGAGGTTCTCCAAGAGGTGCGCTGCTCCGGGTCTTCTGTAGTTTTTGTGTGTGGAAGTAATGTTTTGATGTCTTGCTTCGTCGTGCAGGAAGCGGGCCGATATTGATCTCAAGGAGGTCGACCCGTCTGCTCCACTTGATGAGCCTGCCCCAGCCGAGCCAGTGGCCGCGAACACACCTGTTGAGCCGACGGCCAGCCCGGTTGCTGAGACCGAGGTGGCTCCGACTACAGGGCCGCTGCCGCCACCCGACCGAGAGATGGCTACTGAAACTGAGGCCCCAGCCCCCGAGGCGCCTCACGTTGCAGAAGCCGCGGACGGAGCTCCTGGGCCGGTCCCCGAAGTCGTGGGGGAGGGCGGTGCTGAGGCCAGGACCCTGTCGCCGTCGTGGTTATCGTCGTCGCCATCGCCGCAGCAGCCGGAGATCCCACATCTGCCTCGGATCGAAGCTCCTCCACGTGTGATGCCCTGGACCTTTACGTGGACAACTCGCGACGGTATTGTGAAAAGCTTCAGGCTCGATGAAGTCGTTGCAAGGAGAGAGCGCGAAAGCCTGCTTCGCGCCGCCATCAGCGGGTCCCAAGGGGTCACGGTATGATTCTTGTAGTAGAGCTCCAGCAATCTTCTTGTTTTGATGTTTGACTCCGTCCTTGATCCGTCTTTTATCCCGAACAGAAGCTTGTCGACCGCAATGAGGCGATGACGGAAATCTTGGTCGACGTAGCTCCCCACCTCGCAGAGTTGGAACAGCTCCGAGCCTTAAAGGCCTAGATGGAGGAGCGTCATGCGGGGAGGGAGGCCTGGCTGAAGAGTGGCGCCGATCAGCTCAGGGCGGAGACATGGGCCCTAGCCGGAAAGATCAGAGGTAAAATCCTTGAGTATATCTTGCCGACTGAACCGTTGATGTATTCATCCAGCCGCATTGTTCCCGACTGCCCAGTTATGTCATGACTGCACGGTTGAGCTCTTGGCTAATCTGTGGTGCAGACCTCGGAGCGGAGTTAAAGACCTGAACAGAGAGGGAATCGCAGCTGAAGGAGGCCGAAGAAGCCAAGGCCGAGCTTGAGAAGGTCAAGGCCGACCTGACAAAGGCCAACACCAAGCTTGACCGGGAGAAGTCCGAGTTGGAGAAGGCCGTCGTCAAGCTCGGTAAGGAGAAGGCTGAACTGGAGAAGACCGTGGCCGGGTGGGAGGCCGACTACGAAAGTAAGTCCTCAACCCAACTGTGATCTTAGCCAATCCATTAGTTATCCTGTGTGTAGCCGAATTTGACAAGCTTACTTGTCGGCTGATCTGGGCAGACATGAGAACTGATGTCCGAGCCCAGTATCAGTTCTACACGGAGGAGATAAGGTTGATCAAGGAGTCACGGGAGGCCCTCGTCGGGTCCGTGAAAGGGCTCCTTGACCTTATAGACCCCCGCCCGGTGGGAACCAGCTGCAGCAGAATCCCTCAAATAGTGGGGCATCTCGAGGATGCCCCGAGTGCCTTGAAAAGGTACTCGGATGAGCATGTTGTCGCCGGCGTGGCCCATACCCTGGCGATGACCAAATCCTTATACCCTAGGGCAGATATTGAAGCCATCGGGGAGGGGTTTGCCGAAGAGACGACGCCAGAGGAGGCGCTGGAGCTGATCGCCCAGGCGAAGCCGACTGCAGAGATAATTAAACCCGAGACCTGGGTCCTGTAAGGGCAACATGTTTTATGTAGTTGGAATATATAAACTTGTGTAAACAAGCATGTGTAAATATGTGTGCAATGCCGCCAAGCTTATTTTTTGTTTGTCATTAGCTTTACTTGAACGTGTAGTATGCACCGAGTTAGTCTGTCAGAACTTAACAAAAACGTTCGAAGTAAGAAGCTGTACTCGGGCAAACGTGACAGTCATAGTAAGGCTTCATAACCGAAGTGAAATAAGCTCGTATGTTATTGACAACGCACATATATACATGCAGGCCCCGACTCACTACTCGGTTGATACAAGCGGCGCAGTGAGTCAGAGGAACTGTACACATGAAAATTATAGAACTCAGGTATAGAAAGGATGTAGCTGTTCTATGTTCCATGAGTTGCTGATGAGAGCGCCGTCTTCGGTCTTCAGTCGGTAGGCGCCTGGCCGCGTAACCTCGGCTATAATGAACAGCCCTTCCCAGATTGGGGATAATTTATGCCTGTCTTTGGTGGCTTGTATTTTCCTCAGAACGAGATCCCGCGACCAAGAAGGCGCGGCACGGACATTGTGATTTGTGGTAGCGGCGTAGGCCTTGAAGATACCTTGCCGACTGATAGTTGCGGTGTCTCTTGCTTCTTCAGCTGATCTAGTTCGACCAGTGCGGTGTATTGTTGGAGTCATCTCTGAGTAGGCCCAGGACAAATCGTGGAGAGCCGAACGTGTAAAACTCGAAGAGGGTAGGTAGCCGCATAGCCTCACACCGTAGACCAAGGAAAAGAAAGGGGATTGCCCTGTCGCTCAGACTAACGCGTTCGTGGTTGCTGAGAGACCAGAGAACGGATGGGAGTTCTTGTAACCACCGGCCCGCATATGGTTGTAGTCGGTCGAATTTTACATTTTTGGAGGTTTTGTTAATTTATCATTTCGGGGCTGCCTTTATATTGCGGATTTTCTTTGGAATATCCTGGCCTGTGCCTTGTAAGACCATGCCGTTGCCTCGTTCAACCTGCCCGTTGCTCCGCGGGTGTGCCACGGATGCATAGCAGATCTTGATGCCGAAGTGCGTCAGCAGAAGTCTTGGAATACGCCCGCCGCGAACTGGGTACCATTGTCGGTGATGATGCGGTTAGGGACTTCGAAACCGGGTAACCAATATGCTCATGATGAAGTCCTTAGCTCGTGCCGCTGTAATCGTTGCGACGGGGTTTAGCCTCAATCCACTTGGTGAACTTATCCACACACGAATTTTGGGCCTCACTCTTTAGTGGAATATGCTTGAATCTTTCCAAAAATCTTATCGTGTGACATGGGCTGTGCTAGATTTATTCTTTCTTATAGTTTGTTGGTCATTCAGGTTTCCTCCACAGAATCCACACTGCAGGGAGGTTATATAAACACGAAATTAAATGTGTGAACGCCCGCTGGCGCTTTCTTGAAAGCGCCCGACCATGTAGTCGAGCCCGGTCCATACTGCAATGGACAGGAGATGGGGGATAGTTTGGAGTCTCCTGGGCTGGGAGATTTGTTGTCTTGCGTAGAACTGGCAACTCTCGCAGCTTGCGAACGATGTCTTTGGCTGTCTGTTACTGGGGCTGTGGGCCAGAAAAAAATCCTGCCGGTAAGTGGGCCTTTCCGACTAAGTCTTGGATGCTGCGTGGTTGCCACAGGTATGCCCGAGTGGGTTTGAGTGCAGAATCTGCTTGCCCTCCTCGGTGGTGACGCAGCGCATGAGACACCGGATGCGCTCCGCGCTTCGGTACAGTCTTCTCCGACTAGCAGGAAGCTTTGCTTCGACTCGCTTGATGTTGATCTTCTGGGAAGTTCGTTGTCGCGTGAGAAATTTGACAACATGAGTCCTCCAGCTACTTGACATATGTGCAACACCTCATCTGTGGTACGGGGTAAGGCTCGCCTCCCGACCTCAGATCTGGTGCCGGTTTCTTCTTGACTAATGGCTCCAATGAGTTGCTCAACTAAGATTCCGGGACGTTTGAACTGCTTCTCGGGCTTAGCGCATCCATGTTGGCCAGCTCGTCTTCGCCGAGTTGTTGTATTGGCGTTTACAGGACATGTGTGATTTCCAGCCCGTCGAACTTGTTTTCCAGCTTGCGGACCTCCTGAACAGTATGCCGCCATGGTATCGTCGAGAACAGGTCCAGTTCTTCAGTGACTTGGTTTACCACGAGTTGAGAATCTACTGCGCACAACCAGTCGACGTAATGCCGAGTGATATAGCGATGTGGAGCCCCGTGGGACAATGCCTCTAGTACTCGGTGACGTTGTGGGAAGCCTGGAAGTGGATTTGTAAACGTACTTTAGTTTTTCGCCAGTGGGGGATTCAATATGACATCCGGACCTCCGGCGCACTCCAGCCCGATCCGTAGAGAACCGTCGAAGATACATTGTCCAGTATATTCTAGCTTTGCTGTTGGTTGTAGGCAGTTGGACTTCATGTCCACTCAATAGGCCATCCGAAGTCGCTAGAGCTTGAAGATGTGATTGCTGTCCGTGGCTGAAAGGTCGCGATGTCAAATGCCATCAGCTCGGAGTGGCCCATTTAGCGATTCGGACGGTGGCTCTCGTAGATATATGAAAGGACATCCCTAGAGTGGGAAATGCTGTGACACTTGTGACTTGGTGTGCTTGGATAATAAGTGCGAGGCCAGGTTCCAGATATGATAATGAGGCCATATACAGGTGGTGTAGGCGGAATATCTCGTTTTGTGAGTCGGCTGAAGGACTCTCGCTGACGGAAGTTAGACTGGCCATTGTATTTTTGAATATGACCCTGTTTGGATCGCATCAACACATAACTAACTTGGTTGGCTGGAGAAGGGTTGCTCTCATGTTTTTCTATTTTCCACTGTGCAACCCGTGCTGACGTTAACCTTCTGTTGTTTGCCAGCCAGATATACGCAATTAGCGGTTCTGGGGCAGAGGTACGCAGAACATCGGGGGTGATGTGAGGAAATTGTTTTGAAGTCTTCGAAGGCTCGCTGAGCTTCCGGAGTCTAATTGGAAAAGATTGTCGGTCCTTTTTGAGTAGTCTGAAGAAGGCAATGCCCCGTTCGCCAGTTCGGGAGAATAACCGGACTGAGTGCCGCCTATGCAGCTGTAAGCTTCTGGACGTTCTTTGAGGTTAGTCGGGGGTGCCATGTGCCTAGATGGCCGTGACATTTCCTCCAGGTTGGACCTCAATGCCGCGGTGCGGACGACTGATGCCGAGTAACTTTCCGGATGTTAACACCCGAAGGCACATTTTTCCAGATTCAACTTCATCTTGAATCTTCGAAGGTTTTGGAAAAGGGTTTCTTCCCAAGTCAGGCGATGAGGCCTTCTTTTTGGACTGTGGTCTTGATCAGCCAATCGCGTCGACTAGGCTTCGCACGTTGCATTTCGATCTGAGTAGCTGCAGCACACCTGCTGAAATAGCCCTTTGATATGGTTGCGCCGCGTTATTACAGAACCGAAACGGACATTTCGTCGCATATACGGCAGTACGCTCCAAACGGTGTAGATGAACCAGATGTCCTTCATAGCAGTCTTTTTCCCAGTAAGAGAGCTTGAATTTGGGTATGGTAGTCCAAGTAGAGCGCAGTCGACAGGCAGCTGAGTAAAGGTGCTCACCTCTGCTGTGGAATCAATACACCTGATCTATCCGGAAGAGGAAGACCAAATCGGGTCCTTTGGGCACGCTTTGTTGAGGTTCGGTTGTAGTCGACGCACTCTCATGCGACACAGTTGAACAGCGTTTTTTCTTCCGCGGACGCCAGAACTGGGTTTGCCAGCAATCCGGGTGGTTAGAGATCGCTCTTTGATGACGCGCGGCTTGCACGAGGAGCGTTGGTAAGTGTTCCTCCCGGATAGCAGTCATTTGTCGGTTCCCTTGAGCAAAGCGCCGCAGTCGTTGTTTGACTGGTTTGGGCGTCTGTCTTTTCACGTTTTAGGCGTGCTCGAATCACCTCACTTGGTAAAGCCTCGGCAATGTCGGGACGGTTTCCACGCAAAAAGAAAATAAATTGTTGTTGGCTTTGGAGAGAAGGTGACGAGCGCGGTCTTCCTAATTCTGGGGTCTGAGTCCGGTCCACCGACTAAGAGCACGTCTTGGAGTGGGTCGGAAGTTCAGGGGATCTTTCTTCGTTGTCAGAGTCCTGGCTGAAATTCGCCCGACTGGTTTCGGCTTGCTTCTCTTTCGCACGGAATTTGATCTTGCTTACGTTTCTGTTTTGGTGGCTGCCTTGCCGAATACTGTCGCGCCCGGCGACCGCCGCCTCTTGTGATTGGGCCAGTTCACAGCTCTCGCTTGTGCGCAGCTGAGGCTTGCTTAAACGTCGCTGCGGAGTGGAGAGGACTCCTGCTGTCGGGCAATGCTTCAGCACCATGTATGTATAAGTGAAGAGATGGATGCCGGCTGAGGTTTAAGCGCGATGCGAAGTGGTGGCGGAGTGACTGGTTGTCCGAAGGTAATCGCGTGGTACGCAGTCTCGAAGTCGGCGACCTCGAAGGCAGACAGTTTTCAATCGTGCGCCGTAATTATCCGCGTGCCGAAGGTTTTACCACCCGGCAGGTTATCTGCCCGATGGAGTTGATGACAGGCCCGGGGAATTATGCGGCGTGGTGTAGGGCGCGATGTCGCGCTCGTAGTTCTGAACGAGGAACTTGTCAGTGTGGCGCAACGCCTTTGGCAAAACAGGATATTGAGCGCGAGTGCTCCGTCTATGAGAGGTTTTCTTAGCCTGATGTCTTTTGAGCGGATGGGTCCAGGCACTAAGCTGGATATGCGTCCCGGTGGGGAGACCCTCGATTGAGGGTGATCTGCGGCGATCTGAAGGTGAACTCGGCCATCTCTGACAGCGCAGGTATTAAGGGGGTGTCGGCCGATGGAGACGCATGTTTGATGTGCGCGTGCTTGAAAGCTTCTGTTTGCGCTTGACTCGTACGCCGAGTGGCCCCCGAGAAGATGTGGTTGAGTCGGCTTGAGGATCTTGGAATCATCAGCGGACCCGAGTGCTGGCTTGGTCTTTTGCCTTGTGGTGCCGAAGTATATTCAGGCGATGAACGATCCCTGCTCAGGGTGAGCACATTCTAGAGCATATAGCTAGAGTCTTTGGGATC